>CAMZMU010000117.1:94140011-94480673 GCA_947311845.1 Poa pratensis | reverse complement strand
CACCTCTTGTAAAATGAAATATCCGATAAAAAATATATGGTTGACCAAAGTGAAACCTTACCCATCAGCTATATGGGTGATCATCTGAATAACATATTGATTTTGCATTATGATTTTTGGTATAAACGTACTATTAGTCATTCGGTAAATAGATAGACGATATTTAATATGTCGCCATGAAATTAATCTTAAATATTAAAAATAGAGCATACAAAATTATTTTGTGCGTTCATAGCAAGCACTATAAATCAAATAAGAAGCATGCTTTCACCTCAGCGGGCCGGCCAGTAATCTCTGTCTAATTGTAACGAAGCAGGTTTCTTGATATGACATAAATCCACCAAGTGGTGAAACACTTCACAAACATGTGAGCAGAGCATGGGTCGCATTCGCTGGATTCGTCTACTTTAATTGATTTATCAACAATGTTGTCCTTCGTGACACATTATGTGGCGATGAGTTTTGCATCGTTGCAACACAACTGGACTACCAGGCGTAATGAACTACACCCCATACAAAGTGTTGATAGGGGGGCCTATGCCCCCCCTCCCCAACACGTTAGTCTCCTTCAATAGGACATATATAGACTTTTTATGTTTACTGCTAATTTTCATTCACAATTGCCATTTACAACTTCGGCTTCAAATTTGCTATGTCATTAAACCAACAACACGCCCTTTGCCAACTTGAATATACTCAACCCGCGTCTCCTATGGAAGATTCCCAGCGGTGACGTCGTTTGGCTGCCACTATTCTTGGCCCAAAGGGCTTGGACCCGCCATGCTCGACATCACCTGCTATTCGAGTTCTTGTTTCCACATTCAGAGGATCTTGTCCAGTCTCGTCGCGGCACGAGGCGCATCCGCTTTCCCCAAATGGCCTTGTCCCCGGTGAAGACATGATTGGGCGTAAGGCCGCTCGTTGTCGGCACGAAGATTGGACTTGATCGCGTTTTGATGACGTGAAAACACACGTTCGTTGGGAGACCCCAAGAGGAAGGTATGAAGTAGTGCAGCAACAATTTTCCCTTGAAATCTACCAAGATTATCGAACCAGTAGGAGGTAGAAGAGTTTCAACACGGTGTCAACAACAACGCCGTTGAAATGTGTTGACGTAGACCTACACACAACACAATTAAAGTACTTTGCCCCAACGAAACAGGAAGCTTGTCAATCTCCCTGGCTTGCTGAATACAAAGGATTAAACGTATGGTGTGGAGAATAAATATAAATGCTAAAAGGAACAACGAACAAGTGATTGTAGAGCGTGGTGGAAACGGTGGTTTTATCAGTGTAAAAGAATGGACCAGGTCCACAGTTCACTAGTGGTGCCTCTCCATAAAAGATAGCATGCATGTTGGGTAAATAAATTACAGCTGGGCAATTGACAAATGGCAAGAGCATGACAATGCATATTATGACAAGACGTTTAATGTAGTATTTATTGGGCATTACAACATTTTACATAGACCGCTTCCAGCTGCATCTATGACTAATAATCCACTCTCGAGATAACATCCGTGTCTCTCGTGAGTATTAAGTTGCAAGCAACAGATAATTGCATTAAGCATGGTGTGTAATGTAAACAATGCATGAGACATATAAGCAACGCATATAAGCAAAGCAAAGTTATTTTCTCTAGTGGCAACAGCACATCCACAACCTTAGTCGTTTCTGTCGCTTGAGCCCAGATTACTGGAGGCATGAACCCACTATCTAGCATAAATACTCCCTCTTGGAGATACTAGCATCTACTTGGCCAAAGCATGTACTAGCATCGGAGAGCATGCAAGAACATAAATAAAACAGTAGATAAATAGATAAACAACTTGATCATAACTTCATAATTCATCGGATACCAGCAAACACAACATGTAGCATTACAATAAGATGATCTTGATCATGTTAGGCAGCTCACAAGATCTAAACATGATAGCACAAAGTGGAGAGATAATCATCTATCTACTGCTATGGACCCGTAGTCCAAGGATGAGCTACTCACGCATCTGTCCGGAGGCGGGCATGGTGATGTAGAGCCCTCCGGCGATGATCTTCTCCTCCGCAGGGTGCCGAGAAGAGCTTCAGAACCCTCCCGAACTAGGGTTGACTACGGCGGCGGCAACGGAACTTTTCGTGGAATAATGCTCGGGTATTTAGGGTTTTCGGAGGAGGTGAATATATAGGCGAAAGGGCGGCGCGAGGGGCCACCCGAGGCGGCCATACGACCCCCCGGCGCGGCCCCACCTTCTACCGTGCCGAGGTGGCGTCTGGGCCCCCTGGGTCGCTTCTTCGTTCGCCCTTCGGACTTCGTCTTCGTGTCGGTGTAAAACTCATCCCCGTTGATTTTCGTCCAATTCCGAGAATATTTCCTGACTAGCTTTTATGAAACAAAAGACAGCAGAAAACAGGAACTGCAGTGTGCATCTTGTTAATATGTTAGTCCCAGAAAATGCATAAAAATGATATGAAGTGTATATAAAACATGTAGCAATTGGTATAAAACATGCATGGAACATCAAAAATTATAGATACGTTTGAGACGTATCAAATCTCATCTAGAGTTATGCTTAAAAGTAAGGACCTAGTTGCCATTTCTTGTTTTCTTGAGGTCCTTCTGTAAATGTATGCCCAACGCCAGCATGGGGCCCATTGCTGAATTCGTCTACTTGAATTGATTTCTCAATAATGTTGTCCTTCGTGACGCATTATGTGACCATGAGTTTTGCATCGTTGAAACACAACTCGACTACTAGGCGTAATGAACTACACCCGTACAAAGTGGCGATAGGCCCCCCACACCCTAGTCTCCTTCAATAGGACATGTATATATATTTTACACTTACACCTAATTGTTCGTTCACAGATTCCATTTACAACTTCGGCTTCAAATTTGCTATGTCATTAAAACCAGTAGCACGCCCTTTGCCAACTTGAATATACTCATTGTAAGTTATATATCCACGACGCAATATGAATTATAGCATGAAAAGTTAATGTTAAGGTACATTTTCTTAAAAAGGAATGATTTTTTGTTTTTCAACAAAAAGAAATGTTCAACTAAACATAAACTACATCCTCACTTACGTTTGGAGATTTAGTTGCATTGATTATACCACCTCTTGTCAAATGAAATATCCGATTAGAAATATCTGGTTGACCAAGTGAAATCTTACCCATCAGCTATATGGGTGATCATCTGAATAACATATTGATTTTGCATTATGAATTTTTTGGGTGCATAAACGTATTATTAGTCCTTCAGTAAATAGATAGACGATATTTCATATGACACCATGACATTAATCATAAATAATAAAAATAGAGCATACCAAATTATTTTGTGCCAACATAGAAAGCACTATAAGATCAAATAATAAGCATGCTTTCACATTAGGGGGTTGGCCGTTAATCTTTGTCCAATTGTAACAAAGCAAGTTTCTTGATATGACATGAATCCAGCAAGTGGTGAAACACTTCACAAACACGTGAGCAGAGCATGGGGCCCATTCGCTGGATTCATCTACTTGAATTGATTTCTCAATAATGTTGTCCTTCGTGACGCACTATGTGACCATGAGTTTTGCATCGTTGCAACACAACTCGACTACTAGGCGTAATGAACTACACCCCGTACAAAGTGGTGATAGGGAGGCCTATGCCCCTCACACCCTAGTCTCCTTCAATAGGACATATATAGATTTTTTACGTTACTGCTAATTGTTCGTTCACAGTTGCCATTTACAGCTTCGGCTTCAAATATTATACGTCATTAAAACCAACAACACGTCTTTTGCCAACTTGAATATACTCATTGTAAGTTATATATCCACGACGCAATATGGATTATAGCGTGAAAATTTAATGTTAAGGTGCATTTTCTTACAAAGGAATGATTTTTATTTTTCAACAGAAAGAAATGTTCAACTTACCATCAACAACATCCTCACTTACGTTTGGAGATTTAGTGGCACTGCTTATATCACCTCTTGTAAAAAATATCCGATTAGAAATATCTAGTTGACTATAGTGAAACCTTACACTCCAGCTATATGGGTAATCATCTAAATAACATATTGACTTTGCATTATGAATTTTTTGGGTACATAGACGTACTATTATATGTTCTGTAAAAAGATAAATGGTATTTAAGATGACATCATGACATTATTCATAAATAATAAAAACAAAGCATGCAAAATTATTTTGTGCGATCATAGCAAGCACTATAAGATCAAATAAGAAGCATGCTTTCACCTTAGGGGGTCGACTTGTAATCTCTGTCCAAGCAAGTGGTGAAACAATTCACAAACACGTGAGCAGAGCATGGGGCCAATTCGCTGGATTCGTCTACTTGAATTGATTTCTCAAGAATGTTGTCCTTTAGGACGCATTATGTGGCCATGAGTTTTGCATCGTTGCAACACAGCTTGACTACTAAAGAACTACACCCCATACAAAATGTTGATAGGCCCCCCCACACCCTAGTCTCCTATAATAGGACATTTTTTTAGGTTTACTGGTAGATTGTCAAAAGGAACACCATGTCAAAACCTTAATTTGACAAAATTATTTTGAGAGTAGAGTTGATAGTTCTCTGTAAAGTTTGCGTGAAAAGCAACAAATTTATATCATTTTGATTGCAAATTTATTTTGAGAGTAGAGTTGATAGTTCTCTGTAAAGTTTGCATGAAAAGCTACAAATTTATGTCATTTTGGTCGGTATTTAGCACCACCGAGAATAATAATATGTACATAATGGTGTGCTTTTTTCCAAGAGAGAATGTGTAGAATATTTAAATACTACAGATTTAGTTCTGAATTATAAAATATTTTGGATATTTCAATGTGGACCATATGTGGACTAAAATAAGTGAACAAATACATTAAAACGTGTCTATATACATGTAATTTAGAGGGGGAAAAGGTAGAACATCTTATAATTCAAAACTGAGGGAGTAGTATCTAGTTACTCAAGTCTAAATTTTTACCAAGAAGTTTTGTTTTTCACCCGAAATTCACTTTAGCTCCCGAGGTCATATGCTCCTGGACAAATAAACAATTCTAATTAAATAGTATTTTTTTTCAAAAATTCTGAAAAAACTTGATGACGGACATATACAAATTTTTTACATACATATACATGCCAAGTTTCGTTGTGAAATAACATTTGTGCTGCTTTGTGCAAAAAAAAAAAACAAATCGGTGACCAGAATAGGATTAGAAAAATATCGTTTTAGGGCACTGGTTTTGTTTTTTTCGCATAGAGCACCCCACATGTTATTTTATCACGAAATTTGACATGTATGTCCATTTGTATATGTTTGCCACCATTTTTTTCAGAACTTATTAAAATGTTTTACTATTTTTGTCAATTGTTTTATTCGGACAGGAGCATGTGAGCTCAGGAGGCAAAACACCATTCTCGTTTTTCACCCAGTACTTTATAGATTACGCAGGAACATTTTGTTCTATGTTTGGCATGTAATGATGTACCACCTGAGAGCAGATAAGCTCACAAATAGTACAAAATTATGAAATGGACTTTGTGCAGCCTGCCGTAGAAGCAGGGAAGACTTGTGATAATAGACAAGCGGTTTTTGTTTTACATCCTTTGTACAGCCTGCCGTAGAAGCAACAAACTCTTTGATGTGTACAACGCACAGCCTTTTCCATGTTGGAGAAAAGCAGACAAGTCAATAAGAACTACTAGAACAGGCAGAATATGACAACCAATCAACATCGAATCTGCGCAAATTATACTCTGACCGAACATCCAAATCAACAACGCACCTTCAGGGTTTCAGGTTCAATCGTCCCTCGAAAGATTGCATATTATATTGCACTAGAAGTTGCATACCGTTTGAAAAGAAAAACAGTATGAACAGAGGAGCCTTTCATCTCTCACAATTTTGACCCCTTCCTCTCTCACAAAGGAGCAACATGATTACAGAACATGAGACTCAACATTATGCGAACTTTACAATACTGAAGAAACCTAAGAAGCTATTTGCGCAGGCTTATGAACCGTGATTTCACAGGCATGGTACACAATCCTTCAGGCTCTGATACAGCACTGAAAATAGCTCAGGAACTTCTTCCTTCCCTAAAATCAAACGAGCAGAAAATGTTAGGGCACGATGCAAAATGAAGTTCTAAACAGCAGTAAATTACTCATTTATATGGTACACAATGAAGGAAAAGTTAGACATGCAAGTTCTTGTGTTGAAGGATTATTTTAAATAAAATATCACCCTGATGGTCTACCTAAGCAAGTGTCACCCCGGTGGCTACGTGTCCAAAAGTTCATCAGATATGTCAAAACACGAAGATAGTTATCTTTTCTTCAAACAAAGATAGATGTCTGAAATATTAACAACTACTTTGTGAGTAGTTCATTGCTGTCATAATCCTTGATCAGGTAGGACACAAACATTAACAGTATCAAGATGCCACCAAACCGCTGCACGTAATCATGGCCAACAAAACACTAGCTTCCCCTAAAAGAACACTTCGATAACCACTGTCAGTCACATTTTTTCCAGACATTTGTCCTCAAAGCTGCTTCTTCCCTAATTGATATATGGGTTTTCCTCGCACTCATATATGAATAAATTTTGCAATCTTACCCTAAAAAAATGGAACTAATCATACAGACAGCAACCCTGTCCTTAACATTCCTGCTCTCCAATAGAACATGCTGTAATGAGGAAGTACTAAAACCTGCCACTGACGGCATTGTACACCCAATAGGCTTCTCACCCCTCTAGTGGACAATGACGGTGCCCATATGTCAGTACAGCTAATAATCAAGAGGAATGCAGATATGGAGGCTACAAAAAAAACTTAATGGGCATGTCCTTATCATCGAAGTTGTGACAAGCACTGCTACTGCTGCCCATTGCTATCTGCAATGGCCTCATCCGATTTGGCCACTATTTCCGTCTTCTTCAACAGATGAGTCACCACACCACAGGTCGTTACGCTGCTCCTAAATTTCTGATCATGACAATTCTATGGATGTGATGCTACTCAGATGGGCCACACATATGACACATGTAAAATTTTACTACATGAATACTATGTTCTGTCTCTCACTTCTAAATTCTGAAAAGCTGAAGAGGCTTTGGCCCTTGCTCTCCGATTCGCCAATTCACTAGCCCAGGATCAACCTTTCTGCTATGCACTTCAAAACAACACGAGCCTGTCTTTTCACCTCAAATTTTGACCAAAATTTCCAAAGGTTTGGCATACAGTAAGGCTAAGAGTAATGATTCTCTAGAGCAAAAACTGCACGCTGGAATCAATACATACTACACTTCGAGTTGACCATCCAAGTTTGTTTTGATTACACAATACAGACAATGGAGGTAAGTGTAAGTGGTAACACTAACACAGCAGACAAGTCATGCATATGTATGAGTTAAAGTGTGACGAACTAATAGCGAGTTCATTCTCACCGTGGGGGAATCGTCGTGGGCAGTGTGGAGAGGCCGGTGGTGGTCGTCTACTGCCGGGGTGAAGTCGACCTTGGCGGGCTGGGCCTGCACCGCCTTCTGCTGCTGGGCGAGTAGGTCGTCGTCGCCGCCGAGGCTTGCCCGGGAGAGCTCCCGCTTGTTCTGCTTGCGCATCTCGCGGATCTTGGAGAAGTCCATGGAGTAGTCCGGCACGGGGCCGTTCTTCATGTCCCAGTCCCCGAAGGTGGGCACCGTCATCCACCCCACCGCTCCCCCCTGCTGCTCCTGCAAGGAATCAGCCATGGGCAGCTTTCTTAGAACGATCGATCTAGCGATGTACTGTTATCTTCCCCGTAATCCTCCTGGAAAGCTACTGTCTGTGCCAAGAACTGCTCTGTTTCTTGGGGGGGATTTAGCTAAGCAAAAATATACTATGTGCGCTCGGATTGAAATTCCGTTCCACTTTATCGGTGAACTTAGTTGGCGGCCGAACAAATGAGCTACCACAGTTGCTCTCAGTTAATCCGGACAAAGATGGCTCCAAGAAACATAAGAAAGAAGCATAGACAAGCAAAGAATAGCTAGCTACGCCGACAGGAAGGTATTGGAGAAAGCTCCTCGTACCTCCTTGCGAGAGTCCATGGATGGCGTACGCCTTCACCTCCCGCTCTTGCCCCTTCTTGCTTCCCCTGCTTCGCAGGTGTCCGGAGATAGAGAGGCGAGATGAGCCGTGCACTTCTGCTCGTCGCCTAGCTCGGCTGCTTTAAGGCTACTGGTTAATCATGCTTTTTCACGGCAGGGGCCATAGCTGGTGGTCACTGGGAATTGGGTCCCACAGCATCGTGTGCGTGTCTCTTCTCTTCATTTTCTTGGGTTTCCGTGGCTCAGCGAGCACTGGTGGGAACAGAAAGTGGGCCGTTCTTAGAGCATCTCTAGTTGATCCCGCAAAAGGGGCAGACCCGCAAAATTCCGGCGAGTTTACGGGTTTGGTGCTCGTTTTGGGCTAGACCAGAGCCTGCATATTTAGCCCCAGTGGCGGAGCTCCCCTAAGGGCAAGGTAGGGCAGCCGCCCCACCTTGATTTTTGGGAAAAAATTACATATATGTAGGCATTTTCATATTTGTATACTCAAATAGCTATTTCCTGCTCGTCTGGAAAAAAAGAAGGTAAAAAAGACCAACTGGGCCAATTAGTAGCGTTCTTAGCTGACCTGGGCTTTTCTGGGCCGCGCGGGAGGCACCTGGGAGGGTTTATTCTGCTCCTAGCAGGCTGGCACGAGATTGGAGACGACCAATTGGGCCAATGGTAATATAGTTTTGTGACAAAAATCCAAAATAGTTTTATGGAATATAGTTGTGTGCCCCGTACAATTACTTGATTTATGGTATATAGTTTTGTGACAAAAATAAAAATATACAATGTATTTTGACTTCCAATGCTCCCTTTAATTTTTTTTGAAAATAATAGTTTTGCATCCAAAAAAATTCTGAAAAAAATCATAAGTAAATATACATGTCTAATATGTACTGCCAAATTTTAGAGAAATATACATGCATGATTTGTACACAAAAGACAAATATAGAAAGTAAAATGAGTTCTTTTTTATTTTATAGAAATATATTTTCGAGCGAAACTATGCATAAATGTAGATAAAATGTAGATGTATCACATAATTATTTTTGGAATATTTTGTAGCTTTAAAATACCACTTTCGAATTTTTTAAAATACTGGGATCACTGGAGCTCGGAAGCCAAAATACTCTCTCCAATTTTACCGACTTCTAAATGAGTCTCGATCTGAAACAGAGGGATTTGATGGATTGTTTTCAATTTATGGTATTATAGGGGCGGATTGTTTTTAGGGCCAAATGAGTCCAACATGTGCAAAATTCACATGTTTTGAATTTCGTGGGGAAAAATATACAGATTACATTAAATAATGGTGGGAGTATAAAGTATTAATGTGTTTAAAAAAATATTTTTCGCATCAATTTGATGTCACTTTAGAGTTCGCCCGACCTTGAATTTTTTTCGCCCTCCGCCACTGTTTAGCCCAGCCCGCAAACGTTTTGCGGGGGCCCGAGAAACGAAGCGGCGAGCCTGTATTTAGCCGGATTGCGACCGCTGATGCGGGTCGAAATCCCCACTCCTCCTCGCACGCATCGAGAAATCCACCCACCCCTCCGCCGTCTCCGACGAGCAATCCAGCCGCCCCTCCCGCAGATCCGGCGTCCCCGAGCCGCCATGGCGCCGAAGAGGGAGGCTACTCCGCCCCTCCCCGGCGACGACTCCGAGTTCGGCGGAGACTTCTCCGCCGAAAAGCGGGCGCAGGTCGTCCGCAGCGACGGCGCCCGGAAGCGCGGCTCCCGCAAGTACAAGCTCGGGGAGCCGATTCCGGCCGGGTGGAACGTCCGCAAGTTGCCGGAGTTCGACCGGCTCCAGCGCGAGCGCGAGATTGAGATCCGCCGCCGCCAGCAGCTGCGCCTCCGCCACGGCGAGGGCAGCTCCTCCGCGGCCCCAGGTGCTCCGCCGCCGGAGGACTACGACCCCGAGCATTTCGGGGTCACGCTCGGGCCGGAGGACTTCGTCCCCGACGAGCAGATGGAGCGGCAGCTGGCGGCGACGATCATGCGCTCCAAGTACGAGGAGGAGGAGAAGGCCGCCGCCGCCAAGCTCGCCACGGTGGTCAACCAGGGGCTCCTGGAGCAGGCGCTGGTCATCAGCACGCTGCCGCCCGTCGTCGACCTCGTCACCGATTCCGACGAGGAGTGAAGCTCCTCCGCCGCTGCGTCGCCGACGCGCCCATGGCTCCGGTAAGGAGCCGCATTTTGACCAGTAGGGTTTGATCGGCGGCGACCTAGGCTAGTGTAGATGTAGGCTAGGTTTAATCGGCGACGAACTAGGCCGCATTTTGTGTAAAGAATCAACTGCTGCTGTCGAATATGAACTAGTTCGTTCCCGCGAATTTTCAAATTTCCAAATCGAAGAAATGCAGGTTGCGTTTGCGGGTTCTGTTCTTCGCTGCACAAAATACCGAGCAAAAACGCGAAAAACGCGACCCGCAAAATGCTTTTGCGGTTTCTGGTTTTGCGGGTTCTGCTAGAGATGCTTTTATTGTCTTTTCGGAAGGAGAAGGCGGGCCGGGCTAGTAAAAAGGTAAATAAAGCGGAGTGGTCGGCGAAAAGCGGCCGAGAAAAGATCGAGAGCACGCGCCGCCGTCCACGGTAGTGCATCCGTCAATGGTGGACTTGGTAAACAAGCTACTGGCACGATTCTTCGACAGAAGCGATGCATTTTGGAGCATACGCAAACGCAACGCAGCTCCTATACGCTGCCGTGCAGGGCCACCTAGGCTCGATCTTTCATACGGGTTGGACGACTCAAATAAGTCGTAATGCTGCAAATGCGACATAAAAAAACAAATGTATATATGAAGTTTACCAACAAAGGAATAATAAAAAAAGAGTTTCACAAACATCAATGCTTAAAGATTAAATGTAAAATTAATAAGATTGTGCTTCTCAAGAACTAGGGAACCGTTAGGTCCCTTGTAGGTACAATGTCTTTGACTCTTGCATTAGAGAACCGTTAGCAACCTTCTTTCTTCTAAAAGTATTCAAAAATTTATAAAAAGTACATACAAATAGTCATCAACGGTAGGCTTCAATCTGTAATTTTATTACAAAATATGAATCCGTGCAACATGTGCAAGAAGAACAAATTTTCCCAAATATCCTAGCTCGGCAGATATCATTGTCTGCCAACTATGTTAGTATAGTGTTTGTAGCTTTGCACTAGTTATTACAAGTTATTCTTTAAGTTTTTTAAAATATTTTAGCATCTGGAACTGAGAAGAGACAGGTGGATGACATTGGCACTATATATGGCCATCTCCAGCCCGGCCCGACCAGCCTGGCCCAGTCCAAAAATTCAAGGCATGGGCTTGCCCATGGGCTGGACCAAGGCCTTAGATTTGAGCCTGCATGTCGGATGGGCCTGGGCTTTGCATATTGGCGTTTTAAGGAAGAATCCCGGCCCGAGGCCCGAAACCCGATGAGATTTTGTAGCCAATGGGTGGGCCTAGGCCTAAAATATTGGCCGAAGTCCGGGCCTAGGCCTGGGATTTTGACCGCGGCTTTGTTAGTCCTGGCCCGAAGCCCGGCCCGGCCCATGGCCAGGTATAATTGGCACCGATACCATCATCGGTGAGATTGCATCTAGGGCATTTTTAAGGTACTACGTATTACTATATTGTATACAAATATCGGTGAGATTCCTAGAATTTATTGTTAAAAAAACTATTTGAACTATATTGGTTAGTTTTGCCCCCGATCCGCTAAAATCACAGGACCAACCCTGCTCAAAACTATAAGTTGAGACGTTTATCTGACTAAAATGTTTAGAACTACAAGCTGGCCCAATGCTAAACCAGAATCTGTAGGCTTATTTGTATTTTATCCTGAAGGAAACCAACTCAGGACGGCAACACCAGTCTGAACTCTGAAGCAACTGATCATCACAGCTAAACCTAAAAGAAATTTGTTCAAATAATCATTGGACCATATTGGCAACATGTGTACGGGAGCACAATTTACGTGTAAAACCATTTCAAATGATAATTCAGAAGCTAGTCAACACCACGGCTCACATCGTCGATCCATCAATCCTAATGATATTTTTTCCTCATTGGTTAGAACAAAAAGCTACCCCTCAAATACCCAGTGGGCAGTATAACTTACAAAGTTTTTTTAAGCTAATAGCTGACAAAGTTGTAATGTATGTTTGGACACTGTGTTTTGACTCGCCCGTCTAGATGTACCCATTGTGCAAAACATTTTAAATTCATTTCAAAATTTAAAATTAATTTAAACAAAAATTTCGTGTACATCCGTCAGCCTCGCTGCAACCCATTGATGCATGTACACATTTTATGCGAAACAATGTTTTCTCCCCGTCAGCCTCGCTGCAGTCCCCCACCTCTACGCCGGTCAAGACCATGAATTCTCCTTCACACCACGGCAACCATCCAGATCTTCATAGACATGGAAGGTCCTTGTGATGCAAAACCTGCGGTAATCCGCACGCACAATGTGGAGCTTAGCAGTTTCCAGTCCTCGGTGATAACAATGGCCCCAAATGGGCCAGATGATATGCCATCAGACATGGGCCGTTCTGCTTCAGATTTTGGTGAGTTTGACTTGTACGACATTAGTTGCTCCTCCTCTCAACAAAACCAATCAGCCTACCCTCAAAAAAAAAAAAAAAAAAAAAAAACCAACCAGCCCGTCACCGTGCACAATGTACCTGCAATAGATTACTAGATCATTGATGGTGCGCGTTGCCGCACCTGTCTATTTTGGCACGAGATTGTTAGTTAGTGACCGAAAGATTAGTATAGAATGAGATAAATTTATAAATATAAGGATTCACAACTTAAGATCATTTGATCATAACTTTACTCATAAACTCATAAATCAAACCTTATATCTTTTTTATAAATGATCATAATCATTCCATAGTTCAAAAGACCAAGCTACGGGATATGCCCAACAATATTCACAATCAACTAAGAGCCATGGAGTCCTTGAGCTTCTTATCATCCTCCGTTATTACTTCCTACATCAGAATAAGCACCAGGTTCACCAACGCTGATCCTAATAAATACTTAATATGCAAGAGATTGAAAAAGGTTTAAACAAAAATTCAAAAGTATTGACCAAGTAAGTTATAATTGCAAGTGCAACAGGAGGGGTTGGCACTTGGAAGTCGCAAAGAAGTTATACTGAAAAGGATTGCTAAGCATACTGAGCTCAACATATGCTGCGTAAAAACTGGACTCTACTACTATTATATCGCTACTCTGTATTCACTATGTTTGGTTGCAAATATGAAATGCCTTCCCGTGCAATCTATCTGGTCAGCTTGCCTTTACTTTAGTCTTGCAGCAAGAACTCAATTCTTAATCCACTCTCTTTCTTGGCTTCAAATCATCATGATCTCCATCTCCCCGTGCTTCGTCACACTACGTCACAGTCTTAAATCAGAGGCACTTCGAAATGCCCCTAAAAATCTGGAAAGTGCCTCTAAGTATTTTTAGGGGCACTTTTAATAGTGTTGCATTTAATCGTGTTGCTAAAGATCATAGAGGCATTTCAAGGAAAATGCCCCTAAAAATGAGTGTTTTTAGAGGCATTTCCAAGAATGCCTCTATATTTTTTAGTGGCACTGTTTTTGAATTGCCTCTAACTATTTTTAGAGGCATTTCCAGGAATGGCTGTATATTTTTTAGTGGCACTATTTTTGAATTGCCTCTAACTATTTTTAGAGGCATTTCTGGCCTCTATATTTTTTAGTGGCACTGTTTTTGAATTGCCTCTAACTATTTTAGAGACATTTCCAGGAATGCTTCTAATCAATATCAGTGACAATTTTTTAATGCCATTGAAAAAAGTAGTTGCATTCATAACAAACATTCAAATGTCCAGAACATACATTCATAAGATACATTCAGGAATTCATAAAATACAGTGCGAACTTCTTAATTACATTCATAACATATTCTTCACAAAGTTGACAGGAATTCATAACATATCATCTACTCCAAACTGACAGAAATTAGAAGTTCGCACCACTTCATGCTCCAAAGAAGACAGCCCTATTACATACATGCTCAACAGTACAGCACCACACATACACTTGAGCAGATCAAGCATAACAAGACCTTTAGAGATGTGAACACCAGGTTTAAAATGGTTACACAAGGTTGGTAAAATAGATACCTATCCGACTCTTTACAACGCTGCAAGTTATCTGATGTCCCTCAGCGTTAGCTGCTCACTACACAGCCTGCAAAAACATACATATCTTAAAATTGGTTTATACATTTCCTATACGATGCCTCCACCCTTCACTACTACTACAAGGAACTTAATTCCGACAAATGAGAATGGATTATACAACAGATAATCTGAATAGTTTACATGTCCAATTAAAATATAAGGATGCAGCAACTATTGCCACTAATTTTGCCAAAACAACAACTTTGACTGGCTACTTTATTTCCTTTCCGTGCACTATGTAACATTATTGAATGGATCAAGTTTAAGTTCCAGCTCGTTGCCAGGCTAGCCAAAAGTAATATTGTACTTGATGAACTTAGCTAAACATTGGTGCAATTACCAAACTAACACTTCAGGCCAAAGTTACACAGGTTAAATGTGGCTAACAGTTTCTTTTCGGCGACGGCCCGAGCGGCAGCGGCGGCGACGCATTTGCGAGTGGAAAAGAACGAGAAGGAGGCGTGAAAGGGGATCGAGAAGAAGTCGTGTTACTACTACTCGTGTACGTCCCGTGGTAGGGGTGATCCTATTTACCGCCTTCAGCGGTAAATTACCTCTTCAACAGATGGGCTGGGCCCCAGTTTGTTTGATCAACTACTTTCTAGTCAGGCAGTCAGAATATGACTTGCAGCACATCATATACAAATATACTCGAATGACTTGCACCAAGATATATTCCATACAGACAGTAAGTATTAATTAACCATTACTTGCATATCAAAATGTCAAGCTATAGGGGCAAGCAACAACTTTTATGATGTAAATAGTATGCTGTAAGTAGAAGCAAGAATTGTAACAACAAACATTGTTGTTTATAAAAGCAACAATACCTAGAGTACAGTTAAAGAACATGATTCTGGTGACATACATTTCTTTTATCTCCTTCCTATTAACTGCATGGTTAGACAATGCTCTCATCCACTTCCCTGCATCCGTTGCCTGTTCGACCAAAAATATGATATCAAAACAGGCCTAATTTTACAACTAAGATAGCTTCTATGGTGCATGCTAGATTGATTTATATTTTACTTATACATCCACTGTGTGCTAGCTTGGTCATCATTCTAGCGTAGATACTACCAATCTAACCAGTCAAGTACTATCGAAAATTCTACTCGTTCCATATTCAGACCTGAGATTTCCTAACCATCATGCACTCTGATATTCATACTAAAGATACAGAAGGAACAAATATTCTTATGTACTCACAACTGGGTCATTTGCAGCGGCATGCTCCTTCAAATTTTTTGGTTTACATATTGTTCTATATACAGTACTACACTTCTAAAAGTTTTAATGATAGCAGTAGCAAGGATGAACAATAACAGAACGGAACCTATGCCTTGTGCACTGGCACCACGATGATCAATATCCGGCAACCCATTATTCTGCAAAGAACTGAAAAAAGGGCATGCCCGTTACCTGCTTGACAACCACACGGACATTCCGTCGGACACCCTGCATGCATAGTTCATGAGCTCGCCCATGGTGGTGTACCAGCGAGCTCGGAGCAGAGCAGGAGCAGCACGCCGTCTCAATGAAGCGCGCTCGCCGGATTCCTATGCGCCTACATCGCCGTCAACGACGAGGAGGCAACGCAGCGCGCGGAGGAGAAGAGGAGCAAGCGGCTCATGGCCCCGTCGAGGTGGACCGTCTCCCACAACTCTGGGCCGCGACGGCAGCCGCGTCCTCCGCCGCCTCCATGCGCCCCAATCTGCTGGCGCGCACGCGGTAACCTAGACGGCGGCGAGCCGGGGAGAATCTGAGAGGCCAAGCGGCGCCATGCATCCAGGGGAGGCCGAGACGGCGAGGTTGCGCAGGGGCTTGAGGTAGAAGCTCGGGGTCGATGCGTAGGAGCAGGAGCACGGGATGTCGACGAGGGGAAGCAGACGGAGACGCGGGAGCCAGGGAGCCGCGTCGGCGAACCGGGCCGTGGCGGCTAGGGTTCTGCGCGCGCAAACGCGTAGGTGTCCGCGGGTGTCGCGGCGGCAGGGATTCGTCGGAGGACGCCTAGGCGTAGCCTCCGTGGCGTGCGGCGGCGCGAGTGGAGGCCAGCGACGGCCGGAATGAGCGGCGGCGGCGCATCGCCAGCACAAGAGAAGGGGGCGGGAGAGAGGAGACGAGGGGTTTGACTTTGACCTGGCCAATTGGGCTTTTCGGGAAAAGTGGCGAGAATGGTGATTTTTCGCCGGCCCCACATGTAAACGACGCTACTAAGTCGGACGCCGTTGTACTGATTTTCTGAGGCACTTGCGTGAAATGACTCTAAATATCGTATTTATACAGGCGATTTTAAAAAATGCCCTTAAAAATACTGTTTTTAGAGGCAGTTTGTGAAAGTGCCCCTAAAAACGACATTTTTAGGGGCATTTTGAGAAAAATGCCCCTAAAGTTGACATTTTCAGAGACACTTAGTGAAATATGCCCCTAAAAATTATTTTTAGAGGCACTTCAAAAAAGTGCCACAAGCAAAGTGCCACTAAAAATAGATTCTCTCATAGTGTCACCATTCTTGCTCACTTGCCGGCTGTTAGCCGCTGCCGCATTGACAGTTCCAGTCAGCTTGTGCAGTTGTGGCACCTAGGAGGTTGGATGCTACCAGGTGTAGTGAGATGAAGCCAAGCAATGGTCTGCTGCTAGCGCAGGTCGCCTGAACTTTACAGGAGGTTAATTTGCTCCTCTCTGGTCGTTGTTGTGGTAGCTGGTTGTGTCGTTTAAGCCTTCAGTTTGCCTGTATGTTGTCCACAAGTTGGGGCGTTTGTTTTTACTTTTTTTTTCGTCTCGGTCGTTTTGTAAGACTTCTGTAAAACCTTTGCCACTCCTGTGGCTTTCCCTCTTCTAATTTAATACATGCAAGGCTTTTGCATGGTTCTAAAAAAAAATGCTACAAGGTGTAGTGATGAAGTGATATTCCTCACCCTGCCACACGTTCTTATGAACTCAATTTTATTTCCTCCAATAACCATAAACTTGATAAACCTAAGGAAGATTAAAGGTTGACAATGGTCACAAGATTGTACTACATGACATTAAATTTCTTATACCCCCAGATGATTGATTACACTAAATTATATCAAGTACTAATATATAAGTAAAAAGTAACAAACAGAAGCGTTGACAACCTTTCTCTAGAACGTCCGTGGCCAGTTTTGTTCTGGAATCAAGACAACACAATGGAACCTGAGGATAAAGTCCCATCAACTTCCCATATTTCTTGCTCCAGAGGTGATGAAACAACCATTCGACAAAAAAGGGCTCACGGACATTAGAGTTACTCAAACAATGTCAAGTTAGAGTAACCTCTTGGGTTCTTTTGTGCAGTGCTTCACAACTCTCCCTTGCTAGGCTTGAAGCAATCTGTAATGGATGGGTTCACGACTACAATGATAACATGAACTCGCCGTAGAACACAACAAATGCAAAAGATGCAGTAGTTCTATTTATTGAAAGGCAGCAAGTTAAACTCTAAGGATTGTTATCCACAGTTGCTAGGGATAAGACCAGATTGGTTCAGGTGCATGGGATGCCAAATACTTTCATCGAATTTTTAGTTCAGGCAAGCAATGAATAACAAATAAATTCCAGTCACTCCCCTCTTTTTTTAATCATGCCTAAAACAATCAAGGGCAGGTGTTCAGAACT
The DNA here is from genome assembly GCA_947311845.1 of Poa pratensis. NCBI lineage: Eukaryota > Viridiplantae > Streptophyta > Magnoliopsida > Poales > Poaceae > Poa > Poa pratensis. Next base: position 94,462,738 of record CAMZMU010000117.1, on the reverse strand, counting down.
GGACCCTCGGTCCATTACCAAATTAAAGTTCAAGTGATGTGTTTCATGCGAGCCTCACAAATATGTGTACGAACTAGTTGAATGCCCGTGCGTTGTGACGGATCACTTGTAGTCGTGATGTCCCAAGGGTTAAGGAAGGCAAAGATCGAGCACAACCAACTGTGAAAAAACAGCGTCGAACAAATTGAGAGGGCCATGATAGAAACTGGTTCGCTATGTACGGATCCATAAAAATGATTTCAGAATTGCTCCTATTAATTTTCTCACGTGAGTACAAATGTGTACACAATGTTTTTGTAGATATTCCATTATGAATAAAACCATCATCCTTTATTGGTGCAACAAGTACTTAAGATTATTTCTGGATATTGGTCGAGCAATGACAGCTGAAAAAACTGGAGCAGGGAGCATATGCATAAAATAGATCTCGTCACCACAAGCTCACAAGTGCATAAAAGTGGTAGGCAATCTACCAAAACTTGACCCGAAATTCAACAACAACAAAATTAAGAACCAGCTAGAAAAATATATATTGAAGTGCACTAAGATTGTATAGATAGTGTGAGCGAAACATAAATCATTTAATGGACATTAGAGGTGGTTTTTCTTTGAAATGGTGGTTTGCAATAATTAATAAAGAGGTTTTGGTTCCAATCCTTTAAGGACATCTCCAACACGCAGGAGGGGCTGAACCTTTTAAGTTGCAACACACCATTACTACACTCCACATGACTAATTGTAGCAAGCTCATGCGGCTGGTGTGCTGCCTTCCCTAGAAATTTTTCTGAATATGTACTCCGGCAGATGGCCAACAACTCGATGAATATCATTGATTACGCTCGAGGTATCACTACGGGAAAGCCACACTACGCCGACGGCCGTAATGTACGCCGACGGCTAAATGTCGGGGCCGTCGGCGTACAGCACGAGCTAGGGCAGCCGCCCACACAGCCGTCGGCGTACGAAGCGCCGTCGGCGTATCCAGGTAAGGCCGACGGCAGCCGTCGGCGTACAAAAGGACGCCGTGACGGAACGTCCAGCGGCGTTGATACGCCGACGGCCATGCCGTCGGTGTACACGTGTACTTCAACGCCGACGGCGGCCGTCGGCGTATATATGAACCTTTTTTTATTTATTTCTCTATATAATATTTATTTATTTATTTCTCTATATAATATTTAATGTAGTTATAATTTATATATATATTGGACCTATAATTTTCCTCCCAATTTCAGTATCCCACCCCCGTAAAATAACGGTTCGAGTTTCCCGGAACCCAACCCTACAACATATACATGTAAAATAAATAAAAACAACACATGTAAAATACCTTCTATGGCCTAACCTAACACAACCAAGCAAAAAAGTCCACTTTCCTACCCCTTTCGACGCACGTCTATGGGGGTAGACGAAAATGTTAGGGTTTTCCCAGCGGATTCGGGGTTTCGCCGAAGCGGGGCATCGGAGCGTCGGAACCCCACCAAAACCTAGGTTGTGCCATACCATATGTATACAAGTGTGTTGGGTGTTGTAAATGTGCAATATCCTACTCCGGGGTGTGACCGGCTTTACCGGCTTCACTTTCTCTCTAGTGAGTTTCTGCACTTAGAGGTGAAAACTCCCTTTCGGGAGAACCGGATGGAATCTTGTGTTGATTTGGGGTAGACTTTGGTTTCTCACCTTTCTATGGCCTAACCTAACACAACCAAGCAAAAAAGTCCACTGGCCTACCCCCTTTCGACGCACGTCTATGGGGGTAGACGAAAACGTTAGGGTTTTCCCAGCGGATTCGGGGTTTCGCCGAAGCGGGGCCCCGGAGCGTCGGAACCCCACCAAAACCTAGGTTGTGCCATACCATATGTATACAAGTGTGTTGTGTGTTGTAAATGTGCAATAGCCTACTCCGGGGTGTGACCGGTTTCACCGGCTTCACTTTCTCTCTAGTGAGTTTCTGCACTTAGAGGTGAAAACTCCCGTTTCGGGAGAACCGGATGGAATCTTGTGTTGATTTGGGGTAGACTTTGGTTTCTCACCTTCCTATGGCCTAACCTAACACAAGCAAGCAAAAAAGTCCACTGGCCTACCCCCTTTCGACGCACGTCTATGGGGGTAGACGAAAACGTTAGGGTTTTCCCAGCGGATTCGGGGTTTCGCCGAAGCGGGGCCCCGGAGCGTCGGAACCCCACCCAAACCTAGGTTGTGCCATACCATATGTATACAAGTGTGTTGTGTGTTGTAAATGTGCAATATCCTACTCCGGGGTGTGACCGGCTTCACCGGCTTCACTTTCTCTCTATTGAGTTCCTGCACTTAGAGGTGAAAACTCCCCTTTCGGCAGAAACTCACTAGAGAGAAAGTGATGCCGGTGAACCCGCTCACATCCCGCTGTGGGAACTTGGACATCCACAGCACCCAACACACTTGTATAAACATGGTATGTCACAAGCTAGGTTTGGGTGTGGTTCCGACGCTCCGGGGCCCCGCTTCGGTGAAACCCTGAATCCGCTGGAAAAACCCTAACGTTTCCGTCTACCCCCATAGACGTGCGTCGAAAGGGGGTAGCCCAGTGGACTTTTTTGCTTGGTTGTGTTATGTTAGGCCATAGGAACATGAGAAACCAAAGTCTACCCCAAATCGACACACGATTCCATCCGGTTCGCCCGAAAGGGGAGAATTGGCGGGAAACAGGCGCTCGAAAGAAACACACGAAGGAAACACACGATCCGTGTGCTTCTTCCTGATCCAACGGCTCACCAGCGCTCGAAAAAACACACCGCTGATCCAACGGCTCAGAAGCACACGAAGGAAACACACGATCCGTGTGCTTCTTCCTGATTGGGCATACTACAGCTCAGAAGCCCATTTCTCACTATATATATGTAGTCATGGCCTCCATTGGCATAGCACATCTAAACTGATATCTGATCCCTCATCACTCTCCCGTGGCGTCACCACCGCGTGTGCCGTCCGCCATGCCAAGGTGCTGCCCTCTCCCTCCCCTACGTACCTAGGTTGCACGCACCTTAGTTGTTTGATCAAATTCCCCACTCATTTTTTCAGATCTCGGCGGGAATCGATGATGACCACCGGCCATTTGTTGGACACGGGCAGTGTCCGGGACTGGGCTCCGCCGGGCTGGCACTGGGAGGTGTCTTCCGGGACGCGTAGTTTGGTGAGGAATCCGGGTGACGTCGTCGACCCGGATCTTGTTTGGTGGCCGTCGCGTGGGCCAGCCTCGGTGCAGAGGCCGCCGGCCCCCGAGGTGGAGGTGCGTCGCCGTATCAGAGAGGAGGACGAGCACGTCCGTCGCTACCTGGTTAGGTTGGATACGCAAGCGGTGCATGACAATATGTGGTATTCACTTCATAGGGATCCTCCTCATGTGAGTATTGCCCCAGTGATGGTTCCTTATCTTTGGGTGCAAGCCGCCGGCCGCTCAGCACCTCGCGGCTTAGGACCCGGCAAAAGTTAGTTACATTATTCGTGATGTATTATGGATTAAATAAAGATGTAGACTGGTGGCTATAAGCACATTCCTACTAGTGCAAGTTTGTTGTCATTCGTCTATGTACCCAAGTTTGTTGTCATTCGTCTATGTACCCAAGTTTGTTCTATCTTAGTTGCTACTACTCCGTTTCGATTAATTTTGATAAAAGTTGGTTTCACAAGCCCCAATGGACTAACCTAACACAAATAAAGTCTAGTTTAGTTTTCTTATGTTCCATGGTAACGTGACAAGCCCCAATGGACTAACCTAACACAAAAACCCTAACGTTTCCGTCTACCCCCATAGACGTGCGTCGAAACGGGGTAGCCCAGTGGACTTTTTTGCTTGGTTGTGTTATGTTAGGAAACACACGATCCGTGTGCTTCTGCCTGATCCAAGGGCTCACGAGCGCTCGAAAGAAACACACCGCTGATCCAACGGCTCACAAGCACTGGAAGGAAACACACGATCCGTGTGCTTCTGCCTGATCCAAGGGCTCACAAGCGCTCGAAAGAAACACACCGCTGATCCAACGGCTCACAAGCACTGGAAGGAAGCACACGATCCGTGTGCTTCTGCCTGATCCAAGGGCTCACGAGCGCTCGAAAGAAACACACCGCTGATCCAACGGCTCACAAGCACTGGAAGGAAACACACGATCCGTGTGCTTCTGCCTGATCCAAGGGCTCACGAGCGCTCGAAAGAAACACACCGCTGATCCAACGGCTCACAAGCACTGGAAGGAAACACACGACGCCTATAAATAGGCCACTCCTCAGACAGGTTACTCACTCACACAAAACATTCCAGCTCACTCGGAGAGACATCTTTGGGCAACCAGCGGCAAGACGTCTGTGATGACCTGCGACCGTACCAAACGGTTGCAGATCATCATAGACGTCTTGCCGGACGGTTGTAGATCATCAGAGACGTCTTACCGCTGCTTGGATCGAAGTGGCGCTCAAACCGTGTGTCTTGTTTCAGCTATATTTAGACATTCCACACAAATTATCCGGATTTACCCAGCTACGTCCCACCCTGCATGTGATATCGCAGCCACGGTGGGATTGTAGCTGGGTGAAACCGTATGATTTGTTCATTTATGCGTTTAGTCGCAATGTATTTTATCTTGTGTTTTGGGCAACCAGCGGCAGGACGTCTTTTCTGTTCTCTCAGTTTCGGTATCCCACCCGCATAAAATAACGGTTTGAGTTTTCCGGTATCCCACCCGCAGGTTGACAACAATCTAAAGCAACAAATTTCAGATTTTGTTGTGAAATCCTCTCATCTTGGTCTTCTTATTGACCCAAAGAGCGACTCCTCGGTGTCAAAAGAGTGACCGGCCTTTCGACTACTTTTCTACCCCCTTTGAACTACTTTTCGCATTGATATTAAACAAACCATGTAAATTACAGTGCCAACATAAATTACACAGAGAACATTCTTGAACCGCCGATACATAATTGACTAACAAACAAGTAAACATGCATGTAGAACAAATTACAACAATCACGAACAACTAATAAATTTCTCCACCCTATGCCGTGCGTGTGCTGCCACCCTTGCCCTTTGACGAAGATTCTGCCTTCTTGCCTTTGCCCTTGGACGAAGCTTCAGCCTTCTTGCTCTGTGCTTCAACCCTCCTTTCCTTTGACGACGGCATGAAATCGTCGTCATCATCGCTGTCAACTACCCAGAGACAGGAACGACCGTACGAAACACGGTCAGCTTCAGTTCGGTAGAACGGACTATTCGTAACTTTCCTGTCAAACTTATCTGCAAGCCTGAGCATTTCTGCACGAATTTGGAGCGGGGTCCTATACGGAAACCCATCGCGGCATAGCTTCGCCCCGAGTGAAGCGAGATGACTCTCAGTGTGCAAAATTTCTTCAATTGGAACTACCCTACCATCTACCTTCAAATTGCTCGAAATCCTAGCGAGATGCTCGGATGCGGAAATGTGAAACCCGGACACACACTTCTCGCAAGGACCAATACACACCATGTTTGCGCTCAAGTGAGTACCATGCCTACCTTCGACTGGGTTATATAGAACTACCGGTGGCGCTCCCGGATCCAACGGCTCACCAGCGCTCGAAAGAAACACACCGCTGATCCAACGGCTCAGAAGCGCACGAAGGAAACACACGATCCGTGTGCTTCTCCCGGATCCAAGGGCTCACGAGCGCTCGAAAGAAACACACCGCTGATCCAACGGCTCAGAAGCGCACGAAGGAAACACACGATCCGTGTGCTTCTCCCGGATCCAACGGCTCACCAGCGCTCGAAAGAAACACACCGCTGATCCAACGGCTCACAAGCGCACGAAGGAAACACACGATCCGTGTGCTTCTATCTAACAAAATTAAACACTTTTAGGGGTAACTAACCATGACTAAATGTGATCTAACAAAATTGGTCCTAATTAATTTGGGTTAACCAATCAACAGATTTAATTGTTTTAGTGCAGAAGGGTGTTCTAACTTATAGTTTATACTAAACAATTACCACTGCATAATTAATTCTCCCAAAATTAGGGAAGCTAGTAAATCACAGTACCAAGCTAACAAAATTGGTTTGGAAATATTTGGACTACCAGAGTATCAGAAACAAACAAGTTTATAATTTAAACCTTCTGTGGTATTTTGAATAATACATTTTTATTATTTATCTAAATGAAATGAAACCACTTGGGTTGGTTAAAAAATTTCATAAGCTTTCCAGAACATATTTATTTGATTTATTTGGAGCTATAAATCTCGAGATATTGCATATCTAAAATAGGTCCAGTACTGGTTTTCCATATTTATTTGATTTCTTTTAAGAAATAAAAAAAAGCAAAAACCATACGCCGACGGCCAAGCCGTCGGCGTAGACTTGGTGGAATTTTCTTACCCCACCCCGCGCGTTCCAAATCCCCAATTCCCCAATTTCCCCCGCGCGTGCCAAGCCAAACCACCACCGCACCCCGTTCGCCGCCGCCGCCGCCCTACCTCGCGCCCTCCCCACCTCGTGCGCCACCACCTCCGTTCACCTCCAGTCCACCTCCTCCGGCCCCCGACGCCACCACCTCCAGTCCACCTCCTCCGGCCGCCCCCAACGCCACCACCTCCTCCGGCCGCCCCCAACGCCACCACCTCCTCCGGCCGCCACCACAGCAGGAGCGCCTCGCCTCGGAGCGTGCCCCCTCCCCGAGCGCGGTCTCGCGCCGCCCCAACCCGCACTGCCCGTGGCAGCCCATCACCCGCCTCTTCTCCGCCGCCCGCCTGCGCCCGTGCTGCCTCGCCTCCGCTGCCCCCCCTTGCTGGACCGGCGTCAGGACGACGCGGCGCCCGGTGCTGGCCTTCGCCGGAGCCGTATCTTCAACTCAGCCCGACCACAAGGTACCACCACCACTACTTCTTCTTCTGGTGTGCTTTAGAGTTAGGGTTAGCTTCTTGCTGTTGCAATTTAGCTTCGGTCCAGCTGCAAAAACAGTTAGTCCTTAGGCTAGGATTTCGTTCTGATGTGTGGTTGAAATGCTAAGATTTATTAGATTAGAACAAATGCAGGAAAAGCTCTAGGAAATTGTTGTCAATGGCTGCAAGCAGTGCTTCCTGAAGATTACAACTGAATTTTGAATTGTTGCTGCGTTCTTTAGACAGTGGAAAAAACGTACTGCACACTTACTTTAGACCATATGGTGCAAATTTGGCAAGGAATTTCGGAACCATATGTATCACTTTAAACAGCCTTCCGTTAGCACTTTAATGTCATTGGTGTCATATTTAATTATGCTCTATCCATTCTGATTTGCATGTATGTGCAAGTCCATTTTTCTCGAAAGTAGCCGGAGCTGCTATTTTATTGCCAATAGGAGGAAATGCCTCATATAAGAAAAACAGAGATTTAATTTACAGAGCATTAGACATATATACTATGAATAAGGTGCATGTATCATTTGTTGTCTGACTGCCTAGGTGAATAACTGCTATGCATTTGAGGATTGAACTGAATGCTTAGATCTATTCCTGCAGGTGATTGACCAAGATGAGCCAAGGCAAGGAATCATCGGCCTCCTTGGTGAAGAAGATGCGCCAGAAGAAAGTTAGTAAAAGTGGAAGAGAACATATTCCGAACCCGCGTTACCTGTCTGACAGTGGTGAGAGTAGAGGTGATGATGCAATTCTTAATTTGTTCATGTCTTTATGCTTAATTGTTCACCCTTTCTCAATGCAGGTGAGGGTGGAGATGCTGGAGGAGGGGGAGGTGCCGATGCTCCAGTTCCTCCGAGGGGACGAGGTGCAGGACGAGGACGAGGGCGAGGTGGAGGACGAGGGCGAGGTGAGGGAGGACGAGGGCGAGGTGGGGGCGACGTGTCTTCGGACATACCCTCTGCGGGCCCCTCCACGGACGTGGGGACGGGCCCCTCCACGGACTCGGAGGAGACGGGCCCCTCCACGGACTTGGAGGCGGGGTCCTCCGCGCCGCCGAAGAAGCCAAGGATTCGAGGGGAATCCCAGGTCCCTGATGAGGACAAGGAACCTGCTACCGAGGAGGCGAAGATCCTCATTACGCCTAATGGGAAAGAGTAAGTGACTATATATACTAATTTTGAACATGGTAACTTCATTGTGGTCAGGACAATTTGACATGTACTAATGTTTCATTATTGTGCAGCAACTGGATACATCCTGCGGGAGCCCGTGTGCCTAACACCCTGATTGGAGCTTTGATTAGGAAGTTTTGGCCGGGCTTGTACAGTACCGTCCCCAACGGCGCGACGAAGCTAGCCACCCATTGGGTAGACTATCAGGCCGCCAATTACGCGAGCGGCGGGAAATGTTCTGACGCCGTGATCAACAAGTTTTGGGTAAGTTGAACTTTTCGAATTTCGTTCATACTTGATGTCCCCACCATGCTCTCACAATTTGTTTTTTGTGCATGATTAAAGAGGTTCTATAGGGTACTTCCTGAGCAGCGGGCCGATGCGGACAGGACTTTGGAGGGGGCTTGTAGGAAGTTGACACGACAGCAGTTCTACAATGCAAAGCATACCATCATCAATCATTTCAGTACTGAGACGTTACACAAGAAGGCGGTGAAGCATGAGATTGTGGAGAACCCACTTGAGGTGACCGTAGATGACTACATGGCGGTAAGTAGATTGTTAATGAGATTACATGTTGCTGCTAGGTTGCAATTGCATTATCCGTTCTTCACATGAGTATTGTTTTTTCAGTTTAAGCCCTCATGGGCCTATGGCAAGGATGACGCGTGGAGGGCGTTGGTGTCTAGGTGGGCTGGGGAGGACCCCGAGTTCAAGGCCTTGAGCGAGCGAAACAGGTTAAACCGCGGGAGCGGGGGGACACATCGTGCGGGTGCCCGCAACCATGATCGCTTCAAGGCAAAGCTGGTATATATATACATGAAACAATCTTCATTTATTTCCCCTCATGTTCCTACTTGATACGCATGACACTTCTTTGGCATTGCAGGAGGCCGATCTCGGGGAGCCTCTTACGGACATGCAAACATGGGAGAGGATGAAGATGAAGAAGCCCAATTTTTCTGAGCCTCAGCCCTCGCAGCCCGATTACTTCGGCACTGCCAAGGAGGGGATAAAGGCATACGTCGAGACGTTCCAGGGTATAAATCCGTTTGTGGACAACCCTCTTCGGCATGACACCGATGAGAGAGCGGTGGTCCTTGCCGGGAACGGTTGGGAGCATGGCCGTCCTCTCATGCTTAGTGCGGTACTCACGCGTACTCCTGAGTTGGGCCTCTCGCGTGTCAAGGCTACCCTCACCGCCGACGACCCTCCCGTCCTGCCTCGTCGGCCTTCCCGAGCTCGCCCCGATGTAAGTTTTTCTCAATTTCATTCTCTTTCCGACATTCGTTCCTAGCTAAGTGGCTAAGTTGACGAGATGCGTTCCCTTTTAAAACTGTAGGCTGATTTCGAGGCGGCCTTCGATGCCGCTTACGCGGACTATGAGAGACAGTATCAGTTGTGGGTACAGAAGAGCCAGGAGTATGAGGAGTGGAATGAGTTGAAGGATGCTGTAAGTTTCAACTTTTGTATTTGCAAAATATGACAACTCCCATTTCCTCTAGTTTGAACCTTCTTTTTCTACAACTCCTGACATCTAAACTATCTTGTAGGCTACCGAGAAGTTTTTTGCCACTGGAGAGCGGGAGGCGCTGCCTACGCGTCCACCTAGGCCGGGGATCCCGCCCGTCGGCCCAACGAGGGAGTCGGTCGCTCGCACATACAAGCAAGCGACACCGGTAAGTTATTTGCCAAACAAATTGTTACCGCCATGCTGTGCTTTCCAAGTTGCTAACTTGGACTCAAACATGTAGGGATCGAGTTGCTCGAGGAATGCACCCATTGATCCTGCTTTTGCCTCGCCGACTTCGACGCGCGCGCTCGTGGTGCATGGCACTGGTGGTGCCTCGCCGGGTTCGTCGCGTGAGACCACACAGTCCCGTGGCTCTCCGGATTCCCTGTGTGGTTCGACTGGCCCACGCGGTCGGTCGCCTATTTTCACGCGGTCAGAGATAGGTGGCTCGACCTCTCACGAGATGTAGGATTAGTTCGGGTGTTCCGGGTGTCAATTCGAACTATGTTTCTGTCATTTTGAGTTTGTATGAATGCTTGTATGAATTCGAATCATGTTTGTGTCATTTTGGATATATATGTGATGTTTTATGTGATGTTTCTGTCGTGTTTTATAATTTGTGCAATTTTAATTGTATTTAAAATGCGCCAGAAACCAGCAGCAACAAGCAGCTAAAATTGGAAATTATGGTCAAGGATACGCCGACGGCATTGCCGTCGGCGTAGAGAACTTCCCAGGCGCACAGGGTGCTGCCACGTCATCTAAAATGGACCAAATGGTCACGAATACGCCGACGGCTTTACCGTCGGCGTATGCCACGTCCCAGACGCACCAGCTCGCTCCACGTGGCACGCTAGGCCGACGGCACTGCCGTCGGCGTATGGGTGGAGCAGACGGAGACGGACGGCTTCCGTTTTGTGGGTCCCACAGCGGCTACGCCGACGGTTACGTATACGCCGACGGTTATTTGTATACGCCGACGGGCTGCTACGCCGACGGAGATACGCCGACGGCCGCCGTCGGCCTAGGCCTACGCCGACGGCAAACGTGCCTACCCCGACGGCTTCTGGCCGTCGGCGTATCGTGGGTTTCCCGTAGTGTATGAGACCGATCTTTCTCAATCGACGACGCTTTTGCAACCAGGGAAGCGCAAAAACTTTTTTTGTGACCAGGCCAGTGTCCACAAGGCTGATAGCTTGGTTTACGCCTTGTGAGCACGCTAGTGGTTCTGCTGTTTCAGCACTATCACAGCTCGGTTGAACATCCCAGGCAGAGAGTTTAATGTGACCAACTGACCATGGTGGTCACGAATCAAAGCTCCCCAATAAACTGCAGAGATTGGTATACTTGTACCTGAATTCCGACACCACCTTAATTCAGTTACAAAAAGATGCAGATATCAAAATTTAGCAGATTTATCTGGCATATAATGAACCAAAAGTCCTGACAGGCATCTAGCTCTAGAATACATTTAGGCCAATACCAGGAAAAACAAACAGTTTAAATCAAATCAAAACTATAACAATAAGTAGTCTCTACCTATAACATTTCGTATATAACCTACAACGAGCAAATATTGTACTGAAAAAATACATCTTGCTATGCATGTCCAGCAAGTATACAGCTATGATAGAAATTAGAAAATGTATACCAGTTTAAGGCTATCTCTTATTTTTAAGGTTTTGCCTTTACTCATCGTCACGTCTCAATCCTGAACATCAAGGCAAAGAGCTATGGACATGGGGAAAACATGTAAACATGAGGAGATGGACGAAGAGATGAAAAATTAAACCTGCTATTGTTGATCCCAACGTATCTGATCAAGATAGATGGGAGCAGGCGAAGCAATTTGAACCTGTGGCCACATTCAGTTCCGCGCGGATGGCCAACACATCCTCGCTAATCAGTTCGCCCACGTTTCTCGTCCGCTTGCCGCCGCGTCCTGTCGTGCGGCGCTGCAGAAGGTCGAGTAGCTTGGCATCGCGTTGCCATGTGGAGCCATGAGATAATCTACGGATCAACCACCGCGATGCCGGGTTCCTACTGCTGGCCTTCTCGAGCTCCTCGACGGCGCTGTCGTTTGAGTCCTCACGGCCACCACGGCTCAATGGAATGTGGCGATCCCCCGCGTCGTTTTGATCGGGAGAGGAGAACGACGATGCCGCAAGTATTCGGAGGGGTGGGGTTGGTTGTGGAGATGAGATCGTGTCTTTTCAACAGAGAATAAAAAAAAAAGGAGAGATCGTGTCTTTTCGGTAAGAAGTCTGCGCGATTCACGACTGTTTTCTTTTTCTCGCTGCTATTTTCGTGCGGGGACGGAGGAGCGCTACGACGTACGACCATCACCACCGGCTCCGCTTTAATATAGTAAAGACTAGCAGAGTGCCCGTGCGTTGCAACGGGACGACAAATGCAAAGACATTCCCATTAAATAAAGTACTCCCTCCGATTCTATTTTTCTTGTATTTTCTTTCACTTTCCTTCGGAACAAGTTGTCATTTTAATCCTTCTCTGTCCGCGCATCATCTTTCTCATCGGATGCATCGCTTCTGTTGCATGTAAGTGCCCTCATTGATGTGTGTGACTTAGATATACCCGTGGAAGCATAAATCGGTTATAGTTAGCGACATATCTTCCTTGGTCACCTATTAAATTCTCTGATAAAAGTGGTACGAACTTCACACTCAGTGTAAAACATGTTTCTTCACAATTTATCATCAATTGTTCTCCGCAAGGAGAACACGATTTTACCTAAAAATAGAATCACTTGTTTTTACCTCCCAAAAGAATCCATATAGAGGTAATATATATAGCCACAACCTGATTTTGCAACCCATCAAAATAAATGGATCACAATTCCCGACACTGTAGTTTCTATTGTACATGCTTTGGAAATACAGTCTTGAAAAGCACTCTTTAACAAGGTTAGGACAACATCTAGCGTAAAATGGTGCAAGAGTAACAATGGAAGCTATGTGAGTAAGAATTTAGAGAAGCTAAAGAAAATACAGAACAAGTACACGATTAGCAGTAATATCCCTTGCTCCCATTTGTTGAACTTTCAGACCCATCATAACTACCACTTTTCTTAAACTCATTCGCATCAGAAGCAACAGGTTCAGTGTCTTGTTCTATGTTGGAAGGGGAACCACCAGGCAGGTGCCACTGGGATTGTTTTACTTCAACATCACCCTTTACACACCAAGAGCCATCAGGCTTCAAATCTATCTTGGTAACATCTTGCTGCAATCCTGAACCTGCATCACAAGAAGAGTTTAAGAAAAACAGCAAACTCTTGACAATGCACATAAATGAAAAGAACTATTTAAACCTACCAGAGAAGTTATCCGATTGAAATACCGATCAATGATCATGCTCCCAACAGAATAATCATTAGATATGTTGGACAGTGCCACTGTATAAAACCAATTTAGTCCATCAAAATAGGCTACATTAAAGGGAGCTTGCGAATATAATACACATTTGAACCCCAAACCAATCATAATTACTTCGTCCATTGTTAAATACATGACAGTCTAGCCTCTAGCACATGAATAAGTCATGAACGAAAATGGCTGCAGCAACCCTATTTAATTAATGCTCTCACAATTTACCCAAAACCTTTATTACTCTTCCATGCCAGAAAAAGATTCAACCAGAAATTTTGTAGATGCACCATAAGTTGGCAGGTGTACAGTCCATTGTTCATTATTTAGAGATCCCAATTCTTTGGGCATATGGAGGAATAAAATCTTACCTTTCGTGACCTTGGTTTCAGTTCAACAAAAGTTTGTAGATCAAAAGATCCCACGTGGGCACAAGGCTTGAACCTTCCTGCAATCCATATACGTTACCCTCTATTCTGCAAAACAACATTAGATACAAAAGCTTCAAGTTTGGAAGCTTGCATATCAGAATTTTGTGAAGCACCGTGGAAAAGCTTAGTTTGTACATCTTTACTATATATGGCAGCCAAATACAGCTATAGAACAACTCAGTTCGGATCAATTCTGTAATTTTTAACTACATGGAAGTGTAGCAAGAAAAGGCGAGTGCAGAGACACTAAATGGATCCAGCTCATTGCTCAACATCATAGCTACTGTTTGAATTTGGACTTCCTTACAATGTAAAATCAAACAAGGCACCTCACCTAGGAAATGGAAATAAGTATACGAAGGCTCACAGGACAATGCAGGCTGACTGGAAAGAAATTAGCAACCACTTCCAAATCGTTGTCCCTATCAGCAGCATCTGTAGTATTTCCTCCTCGCTGTCAGTCCCCATCTCCTTGTCCACCTGAGATGAGTTAATTGCGCTGGAGGTCACACATCTCGTCACGTACGTGCACATTGGTCACACATCTGGAAAACGGGATTTTTTGGTCACACATCTCGACTTTGCGTGCACATTGGTCACAAACGGGAAGTGTCATCCCGTTTTGGATGGTAAATTTTCAGAAAACCCCCTGAGTAATATTAGGAGGACCATTTTGTAAAATTAAAAAAAATAGGAGGACCATTTTGTAAAATTAGGAGGACCATTTTGTAAAATTAGGAGGACCATTTTGTAAAATTAATATTTCTCCAGGGGGTTTTCTGAAAATTTACCATCCAAAACGGGATGACACTTCCCGTTTGTGACCAATGTGCACGCAAAGTCGAGATGTGTGACCAAAAAATCCCGTTTTCCAGATGTGTGACCAATGTGCACGTACGTGACGAGATGTGTGACCTCCGGCGCAATTAACTCACCTGAGATACAGTTTGAAGAAGCAAATCAATCTGATAAAGAATGACAATATATAATTTAAGAAAACTAATCTGAGCTGAAGTTGGATGGCTAGCTAGATTCTACAAAACTTATTCTCAACATTGAACGAGGTACAAAGTACTTAATTAACACTTTGGCGGTGCACTGTGATCAGAAATAAGGGACAAAAATAAAGCCTCTTCAGCATGACGAGGATTTCAACAAGGAAGACACGGAGATGGACTACGAAGATCAATTAGCACTCAAGAGGGCGTGAAGACGAACAGAGTTAGCATTAAGAAATTTGGTTGTCCACGAAGATGCAGACGACCAAAATGTATGAATCCAATTGCAATGCTCTAGCCTGGGATCAGGAGGCCATGACAGTGACTGTCGAGTACCGAACTGTTAGCATTGTGGATTCACGGATGGAGCTGGTCTCTGTAGCGCGTCGACTACCAGCAAATCCGGCTTGCGCTGCACATCTGGCGCCCAGCCGCCGACGCAGGTCGCCGTCGCCGTTCCCCACCGAGCGAGACAAAGAGAGGAGGGAGAAGCCCCTGTACTACACGCGAAGACAGGGAGAAGAGAGAGGTCAGATGACGCCCCCGACGGTCGGCAGATGCGTTGGGGCAAACCAGAAGAAAGGAGCGATGCGGCAGGAGAGTCACGTTGGCCTTCCTCGCTGCTGCTTGTCGAGCCCCGGTGGCACCGCCGACGGCCAGCACCCATCGCCAGGAAGCCCACCCGCGCGACTGCACTCTCCCGGCGGCGCTCTATGCAGCCACTCGGGAGCGGCTCGAGGTGGAGTCGCGGTGGGAGGGACTGGCGGCGGAAGAACGACGGAATACGCGGAGGAGAGGAAGTGGACGATGAGGCGGAGGAACTGCCCGATTTGTTCGCAACGTGATTTGATAGCTGCGTGCGTGGTATAACTGCAACTGCCCCTGTTTTTTTTCCCTCATCGTCTCTGTTTTGCTGTGCGGGAATGCGGGATGCGAGGCCGGGGCAGCGACGTACCGCAGTCACCATCACCACCTACTCCGCTTTAATATAGTAGAGATACTTGGTAGAGCACTTCATCTGCAGGCCAATGCTTGATATAAAGCTCCGCTCTCAGTAAAAAGAATAGAAAACATGTCAGGTATGGTATCATAAGAAAATAGTACAAGAAGTTAATTCTCTACATTGTAAAAAATAATAATTACAGAAGCAAGTACTCTTATTGACTTCGACGACGATAATTTGATCAAGTAAATATATTTTATTCCAGTCTTCCTTCTTGCTCAGAAAATCCACAAAACTGTGAAGAGACGTTGGATCAAAGAAGTATCTGGACGTAGCTCAGACATTGGGGGTATGGTTTCAGCTGCGAAAAATTCTTGAGTGAGGAAACTTATAAAATAGATGATGTATTTAGAACTGACCTGGCTGCCATCCATTGGAAACAATCAGATAAAAAATTCCAGAATCAGATAAATCTTTTTTTTGCTAGAAAGATCAAGTGATACAGAACCAGAATCACACAGAACGAACCCTACGAAACACAAAAATTGCGCACAAGTCCTGAGTGACCTTGAAGACGCCGTCGACGAAGAAGACGTACCGCGGCGCGCCGCCGCCGCTCCTCCACAGATGCCTTGGACACGGACGGAGACCCCAGGCGGACAGGAAGTCACGGAACTCGGCTCAAAAGAACCTCCACCTAACCTCATCGCCGCCGTCCTCGATCTGGTTCATCATCACCTTCACCTTCAAAAGTTCCTCACCGGATCCGCCGCTCCACGATCTCCGGTTCGGGGTAGAGGCACCCCACAGCTCCACCGAGCCGCGAGCGCCAAGAGGAGGCAGATCCGCGGCCGCGCCCCGCAGGGCACCACCACCAGAGAAGACGACCGCCTCCGCAAAAGGCCACACCGACAGCGCCACCGTCTCCTTCACGCCGCCGGCCACCCAACCACTAGAGCCTACGCTATGTACACGCCCGGATCCGGCGATTCCCCAACCTCCCGCCGCCGAAGCGGCCGGCGGAGGCGGGGAATCGACCGGATCACGCGGCGGCGAGGTGGTTCTAGCGAGTTCGCTCAGAAAATCGCCCGACCTCACTGTAGCGGGGGTCGGGGTCGGTCCAAGGTCCGACTGCTATTTCTAGAATCAGATAAATCTGAAGAAACTCTAAGATGAAATGTAACGTATTGAGGGGAACCAACATGAACTCAACCTGCAAGAAATTGGAGTCTGATAAATCAGGATTTTACAGCCAAGTAATTGTTATTGGGTGGAGAAGGGGGAGTTCCCAGGACAGAGAAGCAACCTAACAAAGAACAATTGATCCTGGAGGCTGTGATTACAGGGCAAGAAGGTGTAGGAGAGAGTTTGACGCAACGAAAGAATATATAGCCAAGGTGAGGCATCCGCAGTAGCGAGTTGCGCACGATAGTGGTCATTATTGATTTGCACGAACGGGAAAATTACTCCCACTGAAAGCAGTAATGCTTCGCATCCCAGAGGCGAATCAGCTGCCGAAGGATCGGTCATTGCAGAAGGCGAATCAGCTGCGTCCGGGTCCGATCGGATGCATGGCCTGATCCCTAATCCGTTCATGGGCTTTAGTAGTTTTTTTGGCCCAATTAACCACAGTAGTCCGATTTGACCTCCAGAATAGCTTCCCTCAGGGACAATCGGCCCACTGCGAAAGTGCACGGAGATCTAACGGCCGAAAACCTCTTGACAGCGCGATCAAACGTTAGAAAACTGTCAGGTCGTGAGAGGCAGCGTAGGTGTCTCAGTTCTAATGTCCCTAATGTTGAAGACTTGAAAAAAAATATTTTCAGTGGCACCTTTAGTTTCTAATTAATAAAGTTCTTGTGAAAGTTAATTTCATGATTTGTCATGTCAAGATAGCTAGATGTAACTGAAAAAGGGCAGCCGCATGTAAGGAAAACTACCAAGCTCATCTAATAGTTGGACAAACATCGACCTTTGTACCAGCTCTAGCTGTAACTAGAAAATGGAACTGAGCGATCTCCCAATTTCCTTTGGAGGGATCTCACAAGTCACAATTGATGTTTTTGTCTTCACCTCGCGTTTTATGCTGCTCTTCTGACCTTTTGGACTGCATGTCATTTATTCTTCTCCATGCAATGTTAAGACTCGGGTTCATCATATTTGTTATGAAAGATAATTACTCTTCTAGGCAAAGTAATCAGCAGACGACCTATGGATCTACGTGTGGGGGTGGACCCTGCTCACAGGGTTCACTGAGGTCAGGGAGTGCAATTCTCTGGGAAAACATATTGATTCGATGGCAGTTAGTGTTGGCACTGGTGGGCATCATTCCTCTTGAGGAATGCCGAAGAGTTCTCTCCCTTGATTTTACCATTTCTAGGTCTGTAGTTGTACTGGTGGCTGTTAGTTTGTCTAGACCCCTTCCCTACGATTCAATGGCAATAGTCTATGGTGCTACTATGAAAACCGTGTCCCGGCGGGAGGTCGGTGGTTGTGAAAATGGCTTCTACCGATGTATCTTCCCTCCTTCAATGCATTATTGAAGAACCACGCTCAGACCATGTCCTAGTGGCAAATGTTTGCTAGGGGAGGTCGGTTCAAGGACGACGGTGCGTTTTATCAGGAAGGGGGAATTCTTCTAGCGGTCAGGCGATAGTAGGTTTACCGGCTAGCCTGATTTGTTGGGTGATATTGTATGCGTAGTTTAGCTAGTTAGTTTTTCATTGTGATGGTTTTGCATGGTTTCCTCCAATCAATCGAGTCATGTATGGATTTCGACCTTGTTTGGTTTTAGCCCACAAATATACATTTTTTGTATTCTAATATGAAATCGGCATAACACCTACCTTCTGGGTCAAAATAATATTGCTAAAATCTAAATTTACTCTCTTGAGCTTAATACCAATTATTCTTGGTCTCTCATGTGTTAAAATTGTCCATGTCTAGTCATTTCCCCAGTTTAAAGAAACTTCCTGATAATATGTTTGAGCTTTCGTACATGTCACAACAAGACAATATGAAAACTTAGATAAAATGGAAAGGGGGATAAAGAAAATACAAAACAATGTTTTTTTATAAACTCAAGTTATCGATAGAAAAGTGGAGTATTATAAAAGATATTTAAAATACAAAAAATATTCCAAAAGTTGTTTCAAAAATACTTTTAAGAAGTTTCGCAAAAAAAATTTACTTTTAAGAAATAACTTAAAATAAGTGAAAAATTAAAATGCTGGAAATAGGAATACTCTAGAAAAAACTATAATCTGTGAGAAATTAAAAAACATGTACAATCTAAAAAGTCCATGTGTTTTATAATATTCATGTACGAAAGCTTTTTAACTACAATATATGTAGTAACTTTACTATCATATTTATATTCTTTCCATAAGTATTCACTTCCCCATCTTTTTCAGAATTTTGTCAATTTCTTGATTGCTTGCCACTGGAATAACCATGAGTTATTGGTATTACAGTTGAGGGTTCAAATTGACTTTGAAAATAGTGTCGGGGCCAAAAGTATACCCCTTTTAACGTAAATTTCACCTTTTATCCATAATTGTGTATTTGTGACACCAAATATCCCATCTAGTTATAATCTAACCATATTAGCCATTTAAGAATTTTGGGCCATGTTTGTTTGACGCATGTCCGTTGGGCTAGCTACACGTGCGGCGATGATACAGGTTTGAAAATATCAGTAGGAAGACGAGGAATATCACATATGGAGGAGAGAAGGCACACACGTCGATGGTGCCTTCTGAGCTTTCAAGATTTTTAGCATACCACATCAACCTAACATGCTGGTTTCATCTAAATATATCATGCAAAACGCTAAAATAGGGTAAAACTGGATTCAAAGATTTTTACATGGCCTATTTGGTATGTTTTCACTGAATAGGCAATACATGTCACAAATACACAACTAAAGGGTAAAAAGGTAGAATGCACTCTTTCCTTTTCGTGAAATTTGACAAAATTAACCCTTTGCCAAAACTTTAGCAAAAAATAACCCTTTTTTGAAAAAAATTCGAAAACTAACCCTTTTGTGTGGCTCCCGCACCGGGGGCGCCACACGTGAAGGTGCAACGCCCCAGGCTGGGGAGCCACACATCTGCCAGCGTGGCAAGGCGGGTCCCAGCCCGGTTAAGTAGCGCCGGAGCTGGGGGAGCCACACATACATGTGTGGCGCCGGTGGCTGGGGCGCCACACAATGACATGTTATTTCGAAACTGACAGACAGAGATTCTGCTAGTACAAACGGAGCTGCATGCATGCGTATGCTTTTCTGGTACAGGCTGAGCAGGCGCAGACCACGATCGCTTTAGGAAAAAGAAAACACAGCGCCTGGCCATCGAGGACGTACACAACAAAGACGACACGAGCTAACTCTGCTAAGCAACAGATTACTAGTACATGGCACTACAGGGTCACATGAGGCTGATACTCTATCACAAACTACAGAAATACTACTACTACAGAAATTCAACTTCCGACGTAGAGAGAGATAGCGAGAGAAGATGGAGTACGTAGAGTAAAACGGTGCTACTGTGCTAAGCTAGTGCTGTCCAAGCTCCAAAGTCCGGCAGCCTTCCCCCTCCAAAGCACTGCCGCAGCACGAAATGAGAAAGGGAAGGCACGGCCAGACTCCGAGCTTGATCCTGCCAAGCCACCGCGAACTGAACGAGCAACGCAACAAGAAGTTGCGTCGTTTGACCTTACGGCCGGCCTAGCTGCTGCTAGGCGCCTCCACGGGCCGCCATGCCAACTGCTGCTGCTGCTGCTGCTTCGGCACCGGTGCCACGGGCAGTGGCTGCGGCGGAGGAGGGGGAGCCGGAGTGTGGACGCGGTTGCCGACGTGCGTGAGGGTGGGCGTCCCGGCGGTGCCGTCGCGCGGCGGCCAGAAGGCGGCGGGGAGGTACTCGTCGGTGTGGCACAGGAAGGTGGAGCCGCTGAAGTGGCGGAGCAGCGCGTCCATGCCCTGCAACAAAACACGGTCGACATGAACATGAGCATGCTTTCGTCTTCACCGTATCGCAGTTTGATACTAGTGCATCGATCTGTGCTTGGTGGCTAGGCCGGAATCATTGCGTATCTGGATGCGCGCGGAGCGGATGTCGATGACCTTCTTGGTGCCGTGCCAGAAAAGCATACGCATGCATGCAGCTCCGTTTGTACTAGCAGAATCTCTGTCTGTCAGTTTCGAAATAACATGTCCTTGTGTGGCGCCGGTGGCTCCACACATGGATGTTTACATGTGGCTCCCCCAGCTCCGGCGCTACTTAACCGGGCTGGGACCCGCCTTGCCACGCTGTCAGATGTGTGGCTCCCCAGCCTGGGGCGTTGCATCTTTATGTGTGGCGCCCCCGGTGCGGGAGCCACACAAAAGGGTTAGTTTTCGAAAAAAATTCAAAAAAGGGTTATTTTTTGCTAAAGTTTTGGCAAAGGTTTAATTTTGTCAAATTTCACTTCCTTTTCTCCCTCCTCATCCTTGCCCTCGTTGTTTACATGCCCACGCATCTGCTGGTGTGGCACCTATTTAAATATTTGTCATCATCTTTTTTTTTATCTATGCATGCCACACCTATATATGTTATTTTCACTACGGGTAATCTAAGTCTGATAGTCCTATGTGATTTAGGCTCCGTTTGGCATCAAAGTATTTTTGAAGTATATAGAGAATACTTTGGTATCTGAAAATAATGAAGTATTGAATACTTTAAGGTGTTGGATCCAATAAATAATGTGGTTTTAAAACTGAAGTATTGTCTAAAATTGTAGTTTTTTTTAAAGTATTGCAGAAAGAGGTCTGACCCTCTTTTTTCTAAACTACAGTATTGTCCAAAACTGAAGTATTCATTTGCCCGACGATTAAATACTTTGGTATTCCAATACTTCGGTTTTAGAAAAACTGCACTGCCAAACTAGGCCTACTCATCTAACTAAAATTTGACAGTTGAGAGATTAAATAGGTGAAAGGTTAGATCTTCGACGTAGAAGTTTTGGAACTTACATCTCATATTGACAAATCAAAGGAAAAAATTCTAAGTATGCGAAGAGAAAAGTGGAAATGGGATACGTGAAAAAAAAAATGAAGCGAAAATGGGGATTGGGGGAGGCGGGGAAGAGGCGCTCATGAGTTTTGGATATATACAAATTAGCATGATCGACCGTGGTATAGAAGCCCACACTAAGGAGCCGCGCCCTAAGTGAGAAACTTGGACCTCAAACCCGTGTAAAACAACACAAACTCCCTAAGGACCATACCTTAGTTATGAACCAATTGTTCCTGACAACATAGCCTTCTAGGCATTTGCTTGCGATATGGAAGCCATCAGTGAGTTTTAGAGACATACACAATCGACCGTGATATGGAAGCCCACAATAAGACCCCTTAAGTGATCAGTAACTTGGACCTAAAAGGCGTGTAAAACAAGACAAAGTCCCAAAAGACCATACCTTAGCTAGGAATCAATCGTTCCTATCAACATAGTCGGCTAGGCAAGAAGCTTGCGATATTGGCACGGCTCAATCAAATCGAGCAAAGAATCACGTCGGTAGCAAGCCAGCGCATGGAGGAGAGACCGGTCACTCGATTTGATTGAACCATGCCAACATCGCACTCTCCCAGCCAATAATCCTCCATCGGAGTCCGAGGCAACCATCCACATGGAAGCACAGCTCTCTCCCCTGATGCAAAATAACCAGACAATCTTATAGCCTGCCTCCTTCTATGTACCCCCAAATGGAAACTCGGGAGATCGATCGAGAACCTTGAGTTAGACTGGTTGCCGATGGAGCTAGCATGCAAGGAGCTGAATTAATAGGCGGCAAACCATGGATGGAGAAGAAAGACGGAGAGGTAGATGGTTGAGACGTCGATGTCTCTCCCACGAAGGAAGCAAGCATGCACCACGCAGCCGGAAATACAATTGCAAATTGCGAGACGTACTACGTCAGAGCGCCGGCCAATGACTCGCCGATGCGTACGTAAATCCCTCTTTCCTCCGGTCCGGTAGTGGTTGTGGCTGACGACTCGCGGCAGCTAGCTGAGCCAGCCGCCTACCAGTTGTGCCGCCCTGCCGAACAGCTTGTTTCTACGTGCGCACGCGTCTAGCTAGCTATGTCGTCATCGCCGTGCGTCTGACCTGCCGGCCGGCCGGCCGGCCGGGAGCACGCGCCAATGAAACATCCAGTTTTTCGGCTGTTTCCACTGTAATTTTGGGTCTGAAATGTGTGCTCGGTTGAACACATTGGCGGCGAATTGACCGGTTCTTCCAGCCAGACTTTGCTTGTCAGTCGTGGTCTGTTAGGTCGGTTGGGAGCTGGCTCTTGCTAGCTAGGCGACAGTACCACGGCGGCAAATTCCTAGACAGACAGACAAGGGGTTGCTGGCCGGTATCGTCGACGTTTCTCGGCTCAGAGCTGGCGAGATAGCTTAAACTATGCTCGCCGCGTTCGACATCTCCAACTGCCCACTCGATAGATGCTGGCTAGCTATTTTGATCATATCAACACATACCTCCGTCAGAAAAATAATGACACTAGTAGTGAAACTCGGTGCAGTATCCAGTTGACATCTCAATTCTGTAAAAACTGAATTGTAGTACAATCACCTGGTTATCGGACTGAACCTACATAAGGTACAGTCACCTGTTTTCGACTCCTCGACAGCAGTACGTGAAACCACGGACCATGCTCGATTCTGATCGCCCATGACCGTCCTTGACGAATCTCTACCTAGCTAGCATAGGATAGGGTTAGGATGGTCACGTTATAGAGAATTTAAAGGCGGCACAGGAGCCCGAAATGGATAGACGGTTGAATCGGCAGATGATTAGCAGCCAGATATCAATACGGAACAGGAACCGGCGAATCGAAAACCGCAGATACCTAACATGCATGTGAAACTCACGCATATATAAGAATCAGCCAAAAAAAACTCTAGACCTGAAATGGCAACCAAATGATTGCAAAAAGAATCCTGATCAAATGCGTGGATTCGTTTGGCGTTAATTAGCTCGAAAGGACAACGAACGCTATGAATAATGTACTGTTTTAAGAAATCAGTCGTGGGCTCGTCAGCATGATCTGAACAAATGAAAAAGGACACGCACGGGAAAGGATAGGTGGAGATCGTTGAGCTAATTTGATTGTACGTTCGGTTTTATACTACTGCCAATTGCACAAATGTATGCTGGTACCGACAGGTTTAAAGAAACAATTAATGAGTTGCTTGTGCAACGGGCCAAAATTTGGATTCGGAGAAGAGAGACGCCACTGAGGCGAGATGGTATCCTCTTCTTACATGATCGGGGTTCAGGCTGCAGGCAGACGTGCAGCGGTGTTGTACTTCAGGGTCTTGTCTCGAATGAACCGAGAATTTTCCTCTGAATTACAGAGGAATTGTAACCATTCCACCATTCGCGTACACTAATCGGACTATCGCACACAATTTTAGGAACCGTCACTACACGGGTTAATGATGGGGCACTGTTTCTTAACCGCGTACAGTTGGGGTCGATCTGCACGCTTTTCTGAGCACGATCGTGTGCGATGGGGATCAATCTCACATGGTTTTCAACACGCAACAATGTGCGATGCATGGTTGCCAATCGCACACAATTTTTTGCATGTAATAATCGTGTGGGACATGTCCCAACTAGTCAGTTAGCAGTTGGGGCACAGAAATAGAAAACTCAAATAATTACCTGTCGGTCACGATATTTCAGCACTTTCAGTATTAGACAAGAATTCAATTTTTGAATATTTAAATGAATTTTAAGGGGAAATTTCGTTCATTTGGTCAAAGTGAAAACCGTAACTCAGTAGTTGTCAAAAAGTTCCGAAACTAAAATTTAAACCAATATTCTGAACTCGTTAGCCTATATGAAATGAACCAGATAATTAACTAGTGGTAATCGTAGATACATTAATTTTGGGGCCCTCATTTTTGGGACGTTGAGCGGTCGCTCAGTGCGCTCACCCTCATGGCCGGACCTGCCTGAATATAAGATAGGTCTGGGCCACTTGGAACCCTAGATACCCCTCAAAACCCTAGTAAGATGAACGACATTCCCTAAGTCGGCTAAAAGTCGAACCTCGCCAGTCGAGATCAACAGTATGCCGCATGATCTTTTCTGCTAGTAGCCCAGCCGAGGCAGGCCCGAAATGGTATGGCTCCCACCAGCCACAAGTTTGGCATGAAACGAAAAGCTATTCATACAGAGGAGCCCCTTCTCTTGCAACATAACAAAAACACACAATTTAACTATACCTTGAATATACTCATTCACAAGATCAATCAACACCAGAAACACAGGAGCAAGGTTGCTACCCGTGATCATCCAGGGGGGCGAAGTTGTATACATCATCGTGTCTCTTTTGTGCTGCTCGTCAACTTCTTCGGCTCATACTACCTGTCGTCGTATCGGCATCGTAGATAGGAGACGGGGTCCTCTAGCCGCTGGTTAACCGAGGGGGTAGAAGGGAGCGTCGTCAAGGTCGGGATTGAACAAGGCAGTTACCCAGCTTCGGATCTCGCAACGGTGGCGAAACCCTACGTGCTGCTATAACTCACTATAATGGCAATCGCCTTGATCAGGTTACAATGAGTACAAGAGTATCGTGTGTGTTGCCCTAAAGGCGTCCCTGGTCCGGCTTATATAGGCGGCCAGACGCAGGGGTACAAGGTTGTAACGTATCCGGCAAGTATACAGAGTCCTAAACCTATCCGGCAAGTATGCCGCCTACCGCCTATGTCTTGATGGCTTCTTGGGCTTCGGTCTTGGGCCTCCATCTTGCCGGCATCCGCCTACCTTGTGTTGCCGGCTATCTGGGCCGCCCGGCAGGCAAAGCCTTAACCACCACTGCGGGCCACCCTGGACTAGCCGGATTTGCCATGTTGGTGATACCCTAGTTGGTATAACCCCAACATTAGCCCCTGGAAGGGTTTAAGTTCTTCAGGCGCCGTCTTCTTTTACCGGTAACATCCGTCTTATTTATAAACGTCTGAAGAGCTTGAAGCATTCCACAATTGAAATAAGCGGCAGTCCGCCAAAAGTTGCCGGAACAGAGCCGCCAACATGGGAAAGACGGCCTGACTGCTTGTCAGGAATCTTCCTCGTGTGGTCTTGTCAAACTGACAATTTCCGTCAAATGTTGACAGATGATGTCATGGGGTCCACGACAGTTTGAACCTCATGATGATCTTCACACTACGCGCGAGAACCGAGGCGGCAACCTCGCACACTGCTGCCACGACGTGCAAATCGTGGGCACGTGGCGAAGATCTTGCACCTGCCCGTTTCGCGCACGAATCGCGGAGCAAGGGGAATAAATTGATCCCTACCACCGCGTCGGTCCATTCTCCACACTCTCGCAAACCCTCGCCTACTCATCCTCGAGCGCTCCTCTCTCCCCATCCAACTCCGGCGAGCACTCCAGAGCAGCACCACCACCTCCGATGGCAAGCTCCGGCGAGATGAGCCCTTCGAGGGAGGCAGAGGCAGCGACGGCGGCTGCGGCGGCTGCGGCGGCCACCACTGGATCTAGGTCAGCTGCGGCGGCGGCGAACACCATCCCCTCATCTTCATCGTTCCCCACCACGGCCACGGGCGGGGCACCATCTTCTTCTCCGGCGACGGCGGTCGCAACGGAGACACCCTCCTCCCCCATATCCGTGTCCCCACTGGCGACGGCGGATCCAGTGCCAGTGGCCAACCCAGAGGCCGCCGCCGGCGAGGACAGCGATGAAGAAGAGGAAGTTGCCGATCTGGGCTCTAGGTACTGGCTTCCGTCATGTTTGACGGAGGCTTACATGAAGCAACTGGAGGAAGGCGGCTTCTTGCCGCCACAGGCTGAGTGCGGTTGGCGGCTGCCAGGAGAGGAAGCTGTCCCCGAGCCGGAGGAAGGGGAAAGAGTTGTCCTTGTTAGAGTAGATTTGTGCATATTGTATTTTGCCCATATGTTAGGGGCTTTCCTGCATATTCACCTGTACATGTACTATATATATGTGGCCTTTGGCCCCCTGGTAATACAAGCAGTCTATTACCCTAACATGGTATCAGAGCTCGGTTAAGCCTTTTTTTTTTCCCTCTCTCTCCACGTCCGTGCTGCCGCCGCCGTTGCGCCCCCGGCTCCTCGCCGCCGCGCCCCGGCCGCCGCAGCCGTCCATCCTCCTCTCGTCGGCTGCTGTCCGCCGGCCGTCCTCGAGCGCCGCCGGGTCGCCATCTCCGGCCGCCCCGTGGTCCGCATCCTCTGCGCCGCCTGGTCGCCGTCTCGTCCGCCGCCGGGTCGTCTTCCGCCATCTCCGGCCGCCGCCGCCGCCCGGCCATCTCCGCCCTTTGCCGCCGCCGCCAGGCCATCTCCGGCTCCCTCCCGTGCCCGTGCGTGCTCGGGCTTCTTCCCGATCTGATCTGCTGTGTGAGCTGACTTTCTAAAAAAAAAAAAAAAAAAAGAGAGAGATGTCTACCTCGTCGGGCTATGTTGCGATTCCTCGCTGCCCGATTATCTTTGATGGAGCGAATTACCCTGATTTTGCTAACTTCATGCGCGTCCACATGCGCGGTCTTCGTCTGTGGGGTGTGCTTTCTGGCGAGGTCCCCTGTCCGCCCCACCCCGTTGCTCCTTCGGTGCCTGTTGCACCGACACCTACTGCCCTTGCCTCTGATGCTTCTCAGGAGGACAAGGATTCCGCCACTAGTGCTGATGCTCTTGCTATGACTGCTTATGACCGGCAGGTCCAGGACCATTCTGCTGCTGTTGCGACATACCGGCAGGATCTGACTGCCTACTCTCAGTGGATAGATGAGGATGCTCGTGCTGCTGCTGTTCTGACTTCCAGTGTCCTGCCTCAGTATGCTGCTGAGTTTATGGCTCTTCCCACTGCTGCTGCTCAGTGGGCCTTTCTTCGTCAGCGTTATCAGCCGTCTGGGGATGCTCTTTACCTGTCTGTGGTCCGCCAGGAGCATGCCCTTCAGCAGGGCGATTTGACTATTGATGAGTTCTACACTCAGAGTGCTGCTATTTGGCGTCAGCTTGATTCTCTTCGTACGCCTGTGTGTGCCACCTGTCCCTGCTGCTTGATTGTCCGCGCCGACCTGGAGTTTCAGCGCGTCTTTGAGTTTTTGTCGCGGCTCCGCAAGGAGTTTGAGCCACGCCGTGCACAGCTACATGCCCGTGGTCGTGTTCCGCTCTCTGAGGTCCTGTCTGAGCTTCGTGCTGAGGAGACTCGTCTTCGTGGTGCTGGTCTTCTGGAGGTTCCCTCTGTTCTTGCTGCTCGTGGTCCTTCTGTGCCGTCTGCTCGTGGTCCTGCTCCGCCACAGCCTCCGTCGCGGTCTTCAGTACCGCCGATACTACCTACTCCTCAGGTCCAGGGTCAGAGTCAGCCCCGCAGTCTCGTGGTTCTCGTGGTCCTTGCACCTACTGTGGCAAGCCTGGCCATGATGTTTCTGGCTGCTGGCAGAGGGATCCCAGCTTACGTCAGCAGTATCTTGCTCGTCGGAGGACTGTTCTTCAGGATCTTCAGGCTCTTCAGGTTCTTCTGCTGCTGCACTGTCTGATCAGGACATTATCCGTGGTCTTCGTGGTCTGCTTGCTGCTTCAGGCTCTTCCTTGCCGGGTACTGCTGGTTCTGTGTCTGGTTCTTCTGGCAACACGCGACCACCACCTTCTACACAGTCAGGTATGTCATCCCCGTGGTATCTGGATTCTGGAGCTTCTTTTCATATGACTTCTGCGTCTTCTATTCTTTCTGCTCTTCGCTCTCTTATTTCTCCTGTTCGTGTTATCACGGCTGATGGTACCTCTCTTCCTGTTTCTAGTCGAGGCACCCTCTCTACTTCATCTTTCTCTGTTCCTGATGTTTCTCATGTCCCTAACCTTAAGATGAACTTGTTTTCTGCTAGTCAGCTTACTGATTCTGGTTGTCGCGTCATTCTTGACGCTGATTCTTGTGCTGTTCAGGACCGTCGGACTCAGGCCCTGGTTGGAGCTGGCCCTCGTAGTCTTCAGTCTCCGGGCTCTGGGAGTTAGACTGGCTTCGTGTTCCTTCCGCTGCTACTTCATCTGCCAGTTCTCCTGCGGTTGCTGCTTCTGTCACTGGCTCTTTCCAGCAGTGGCATCATCGGCTGGGTCACCTTTGTGGCTCCCGTTTATCGTCATTAGTTCGTCGAGGTCTTCTAGGGTCTGTTTCAGGAGATGTGTCTTTACATTCATGTCAGGGTTGTAGGTTAGGTAAACAGATTCAGCTTCCCTATCCTACTAGTGCGTCTGTATCTCAGCGACCTTTTGATTTAGTTCATTCAGATGTTTGGGGTCCGGCTCCCCTTCAGTCAAAGGGGGGTCATCGATACTATATTTTGTTCATTGATGATTTTTCTCGGTACACCTGGTTATTTTTTATGCGCTCTCGCAGTGAGGTTCTCTCCATTTATAAGCGCTTTGTTGCCATGGTTCGTACTCAGTATTCCACGCCTATTCGTGTCTTTCGTGCTGATTCTGCAGGTGAGTATATCTCTCAGCACTTGCGTGGTGTTCTTGCTGAGGAGGGTACCCTTGCTCAGTTTTCGTGTCCCGGTGCCCATGCTCAAAATGGTGTCGCCGAACGTAAGCATCGTCATATTCTTGAGACTGCTCGTGCTATGATGATTGCTTCCTCTCTTCCGCCACATTTCTGGGCTGAGGCTGTCGCTACATCGACTTACCTCATTAACATTCAGCCCTCTGCTGCCCTTCAAGGTGGCATTCCTCTCGAGCGTCTTTCTGGTACCTCTCCAGATTACTCGGCTCTTCGTTTGTTTGGTTGCGCTTGCTATGTTCTTCTTCCTCCCCGCGAACGCACCAAACTGACCGCTCAGTCTGCTGAGTGTGTTTTCCTGGGTACAGTGATGAGCATAAGGGCTACCGCTGTTGGGACCCTGTTGCTCGTCGGATGCGCATCTCTCGTGATGTCACGTTTGATGAGACGCGCTCCTTCTATCCTCGCCATACCTCTGGCACTTATCCGGTGGATGATATTTCTTTTCTCCTTTTTCCGGATTCACCTCCTGCTGTCTCTTCCCCATCTCCTAGTTCTCCATCTTCTACACCTGGTGCGCCTCCTCCATCTTCGGAACCATCCTCTCCTCCGTCTAGTACCCCTAGTACTCCTCGTTCTCCTGCTTCGGCTCCTCCTTCTTCCTCTTCTTCTGATGAGTCATCTTCTGCTGATGAGCCTTCCCATTCACGGCCTGTTCGTCAGCGTCGTCCTCCAGACCGTTATACTCCTAGTAAGTATGGTCTTTCTGTTGTCTCCGAGCCGACGTCTTATCGGGATGCTGAGCGTCATCCTGAGTGGCAGCTGGCCATGGCTGAGGAGATTGCTGCGCTTGAGCGCACTGGCACCTGGGATCTTGTTTCTCCCCCTTCAGGTGTTCGTCCTATCACGTGTAAGTGGGTCTATAAAATTAAGACCCGCTCTGATGGATCTCTCGAGCGCTATAAAGCGCGTCTTGTGGCTCGTGGCTTTCAGCAGGAGCACGGCCGAGACTATGACGAGACTTTTGCTCCTGTCGCTCATATGACCACTGTTCGTACTCTTCTTGCTGTTGCTTCTGTTCGACGCTGGTCTGTATCCCAGCTTGATGTTCAGAATGCTTTTCTTAATGGCGAGTTGAGTGAGGAGGTTTACATGCAGCCTCCTCCTGGGTATTCTGTTCCCGATGGGATGGTTTGTCGTCTTCGACGATTTATATGGTCTCAAACAGGCCCCTCGTGCCTGGTTTGAGCGTTTCTCCTCTGTGGTTATTGCCGCTGGCTTCTCTCCCAGTGCTCATGATCCAGCACTGTTTGTCTACACCTCTTCTCGGTGTCGGACCTTGTTGCTTCTCTATGTTGATGACATGATCATCACTGGTGATAACCCTGAGCACATTGCCTTTGTTAAGGCACGTCTACGTGAGCAGTTTCTCATGTCTGATCTTGGTTCTCTTCGCTACTTTCTTGGGATTGAGGTTTCTTCTACAGCCGATGGCTTCTTTATCTCCCAGGAAAAGTATATTCAGGATCTTCTTTCTCGGGCTGATCTTAGTGATGAGCGTACCGTTGAGACTCCTATGGAGCTTAATGTTAAGCTTCGATCCACTGATGGTGAGCCTCTTTCTGATCCACACGTTATCGCCATCTTGTTGGGAGTCTTGTTTATCTCGCTGTCACTCGCCCTGATATCTCTTATCCCGTCCATATTCTGAGTCAGTTTGTCTCAGCTCCTACCACCGTTCACTATAGTCATCTCCTTCGTGTTCTTCGTTATCTTCGTGGCACGATTACTCGTCGTCTTTTCTTCCCTAGTTCCAGCTCTCTCCAGCTCCAGTGTTACTCGGATGCCACGTGGGCGAGTGATCCTACGGATCGTCGTTCACTTTCTGCTTACTGTGTGTTTCTTGGTGGTTCGCTTGTTGCTTGGAAGACGAAGAAACAGGTCGCGGTTTCCCGTTCGAGTGTTGAGGCTGAGCTGCGGGCTATGGCTTCGTTGATTGCTGAGGTGACCTGGTTACGGTGGTTGCTTGCAGATTTTGGGGTCTCTGTTACGACACCCACTCCACTTTTGTGTGACAGTACAGGTGCTATCAGTATTGCACGTGATCCGGTCAAGCATGAGCTGACCAAGCATATTGGTGTTGATGCTTTCTATACACGTGCTCAGGTGCAGGATCAGGTTGTTGCGCTTCACTATGTGCCTTCAGATTTGCAGCTGGCAGATTTCTTTACAAAGGCACAAACTCGAGCGCAACATGACTTCTTACTCTCCAAACTCAGTGTTGTGGATCCACCCTGAGTTTGAGGGGGGGTGTTAGAGTAGATTTGTGCATATTGTATTTTGCCCATATGTTAGGGGCTTTCCTGCATATTCACCTGTACATGTACTATATATATGTGGCCTTTGGCCCCCTGGTAATACAAGCAGTCTATTACCCTAACAGTCCTGACCTCCCACTTACTTCGCGGTATGAGCCTGCCGCCTTCCGCCTTCTTTTCTTCCGTGCTCCAGCACTATGGGCTCAACCTCATAACATTGCGCCCAACAGCATCCTAGTGTTAGCCGGCTTTCAAGCCTTATTTGAAGGTTACTTAGGAATAGCTCCCACCGTAGAAGCCTTCAAGTATTGCTTTATTTGTCGCCGGCAAACTGTTTCTGCCGGTGTGATGGCAACCTGCGGCAGTGTTACTTTCAACTGCCGCCAAGGTGACTGGTATCCCAAAATTCCTTACATAGAATCTGTAAAGAATTGGTCCAGCACCTTTTTCTATTGTAAAGACATTCCTGCTCCCGGCAAGACGGTGGGCATTCCGCCTTTCGTCAACTCTCCTCCAGAGCATCAAGCGCACTGGACGGAGAAGCCAGCCACCAACCTGCCGGAGGAACTCCGCCTAGCTTTTAGGCGGATCGAGTTTCTCACAAAGACCATGGTTCCTCCCCACCTTGACGGAGTCAACACCGTCTTGTGCTGGCTGTCAAGGCGGATCATGCCTTTGCGCCATCGCCCACTCAAAATGTGCGAGTACAAGGCGGAGGAGTCTGACGGCACACTTGACGAAAATGTGCTGCTTTTCTGGCTGCGAGAACTCATCCAGCCGAGGTTCATAAAGGCGGCCGAGAGCGTCGCCATGTTCACCCATGATAACCCAGCCCCAGAGGTAAGGCGGAACTTCCTTTACTTTTTCACTTGCTTTCCGTGCTGGTGTCAAGGCTAACTTGATTTTGTTTATCCAGCTGAAGACCTTGACGGAGGAGGACTTGGCTCCCAGCTACTACAACGCTGGGACCAAGACCAGGAAGCGCAAGCTCATCTCCACCAGGGATCTGGAGAAGAAGAAGAAAGCCGCCGTCACCATTGAGGCGGAGGACGAAATTTTGGGGGAGAAGATCCCCACCAAGCGGTAAGTTATTGCACACTTGGTTTATTTGATTTTAGGCTAATCCACCGCTAACTTGATTACATCTTCTTTCAGCGCTAGGCCCGCCATGACCAAACTGCGTGCCAATGTGAAGGCAGCAGCCGGCAGAGTTAAGCCGGCAAAACCTTCTCCGGCAACCGCGCCAGCCACCCCTATCGCCAACCCTTCCGTGGTGCTATGCCCGGGAACATTTTAGGCGGACAGGACGAGGGTGGTTGGCCCAGGCCACTCTGCTGCCGAGAAGGCGGCAGGCAAGAAGGTTGCTGCCGGCACACCCCTACGAACGGCTGAAGCTTCGGCTAATGATGCCCAACGTATCATGGCCATAAAGAAAGAGACGGCGGAGGCAGCCAAGGCGAAACTTGGCGGATCAACCTCGCACCCCAACCCTGCAGTTGGCGGGGACACGATGGATGCGCGACACACGCTGCAAACCATGTGCGATGGTACCAAAAACTGGTACAAGCACATGAGGACACTTCAAGACACTCTCCAGGGACAGCTTGAGGTAAAATAGTACATAGTTGTAGCCCCCGACTACTTTGTCGGCTAAAACATTGGTTTAGCCGGCGGAGTGGTCCACTAACTATGACTGTAAAACCTAACCTTTGTGTCCACCTTTCTTGCAGGCTACCTTGGCCTCCAACCGCGAGCTTTTTACTGCTGCGGAGACCAAGAACAGAGAGGTCCGGGAACTCCAGCAAGAACTGGAGTTGAAGAACGCCCAACTTGCAAGCTTTGAAGAAGCGTGCAAGAAGGATGAAGGTTAGAACTTCTTTGCCTTCTTCTCATCCGTCAAGTTTTCCACGATTTCTCCGACAAGTATTTTAGCCGGAGCTTTTTTTTCCTTTGTGCTCGTAATTGTAGAATTGTTAAACACTGCGCAAGATGCCCTCAAGAACTCAGCTAACATGCAAGCTTTGATGAACGAAGCTGCAGATCTTGCCCAGGAGGTCATGAAGCTGAAGGCGGATCACGCCAAGGAGCTGGAGGAGCGGGATATGAACCATGGCACCGCGGTGAGCAAGTTGACGGAGCAGATTAAAAATCTGACCGACAACCTTGCCAAGGTGACAGAGACCTCCAAGCTCCAGCAAGAAAGCCATTCCAAGGCTGTGCGACTAGCCGAGGAGACTCTTGCCAGCCACCTGGATGAGATCAATGCCATCCACGATCACGTCCTTGGTAAATTTCTAACCCTTCCCTCCAGTCTTGCACTGTTGGAATTTCTTGCTGGCCGTGTTTAACTTTGAAAAAATTTCCTTGCAGCCCCGGCAAACTTGAGCGACGCTGAGGACAACTCGCCCCGCCTAGCACGCGTACTGAAAGTTGGTGAGCTGATCACCGACATCATAAGCGCAGGGCAAGCGTTCGCCGCCAAGTTCTACCCGAGCGAAGGCAGTGATCCTGTTGTCCTTGATGCGGTGCCAGAGCTGCTGAGGAAGGCGGCCGACGAGCGTGATAGCATGCTGCGCTCAGCTGCCCGCGGCGCCGCCAAAGTTGCCCTCTCCCTGTGCAAGGCCTGGTACGCCGAGGCGGACATGCATCAGGTGACAGAATTCATGCCCACTGAGGATGAAAATGGCGATGCCATTGATTCCAAGGAAGTGATGGCTTCTGTCGCTGGCTACGCCACGCGTGTGGCCAACATGGTGGATCTCCGCGTCTTCTACAAGGAGTACCCAGACCCGCACCTTGCCGCAGCGGAACTTCTCCAGTTGCCGGCGTGGATGCCACAGGTGGCGAGGGGGAAGCTGAACAAGGCAGCCCCAAGGATGGCGGAGCCAGCTCTGAAGATGCCGGCGTCAGCCCCCAAGCCCCCGAGGCGGCATCGACCAAGGCGGCAACACCCTAGACTGCCCTGCAAACAAGGCAACAAGCAAAATGCGTTAATCTGTTGACGCATGAAAAACTTGTTTATTTTGTCTGGATGTAAATATACTTTTTTGGGCCAACTTTTATGCTACACTTGGCGGTAGACTTATTTTTAAGTGGCCCGCCTTAAAAATGTATCTGTGTTTGCATGCTTAACTTTCATATGTTGGCGGAACCTCATCTCAGTTACTTTAGCTGTGCCAACCAGGTGCAATACCAATTAGTTTAGACACAGAGACTAAAGCCGGCATGTTGGTGCCAACGACATACTACTAGGCGACCCACACACAAACAAACAGATAGTCATATTAGGCGGTGCAAAGGTTGTTTGCTTAATTTTAGCCGGCGGACGGCAAATGCCAAAAAAGTTGGAACCATTAGCACTGAGCGAAAAATTTGGTAACTTTTGACATAACAGGTATATGATTGCAAGAAAAGACAAAAGATGGCATGATCTCTAGCGGACTGAGCAAACCACAGACTTTTATTTCATAATCATATAATACTTATTACAATCAGAAATTGCTAAGTGTAAAAGGGACGTAGCTGCTCAATGTTCCATGGACGCTTGGTTTTTCGTACTTGTCGTCAACCTTCGCTTCCGCTTACGTCCTCGCTTCTTCTTGTAGCCATCTCGTATGTCCATCAAGTAATAGGAACCATTGAGCAGTACTTTGCTGACCACAAAGGGCCCTTCCCATGGAGGGGATAACTTATGCAAGCCTTTCCTATCCTGGATTAGGCGGAGGACCAGGTCACCTACTCTAAAACTACGTTGTCGCACTCTTCGACTATGATACCGGCGCAAATTCTGCTGATAGATGGCGGATCGTGCAATGGCAACGTCACGTTCTTCGTCAAGTAGATCAAGGCCGTCCTGTCTTGCATCTTCTGCGTCTTCTTCGACGTAGGCTTGAATTCTGGGGGAGTCAAACATCATGTCGGATGGCAGTACTGCTTCAGCGCCATAGACTAAGAAGAAAGGAGTAAACTTGGTTGATCTGTTTGGTGTTGTACGCAAACTCCAAAGGACAGATTGCAACTCTTCAACCCAAGCCCCAGCTGCCCTGTGCAAAGGTACTTCGAGACGAGGTTTGATTCCTTGCAGAACCAAGCCATTTGTACGCTCTACTTGACCATTTGCCTGGGGATGTGCTACGGAAGCCAAATCCAGCCGGATGCCATGTTTGTCGCAGTACTCCTCAACTTCGCCTTGCGATAAGTTCGTGCCATTGTCGGTGATAATGCTATGTGGCACCCCGAACCGAGAGATTATGCCCCACAGAAAGTTGGCGGCTGTGGCGCCGTCAAGCTTTTTAATAGGCTTAGCTTCAACCCATTTGGTGAATTTGTCTACAGCACTAACAAGTGCGTGTAGCCCCCAGGTGCCGTCTTAAACGGACCAACCATGTCCAAGCCCCAGACCGCAAAAGGCCAAGTGATGGGTATTGTTTTCAGCTCTTGAGCCGGCATGTGAGGTTGTCTGGTATAGTTGGCAGCCCTTACATCGTTTGACGATATCTTCCGCGTCCTCCTTGGCTGTCAACCAATAAAAACCTTGCCGGAAAGCTTTTGATACAATAGAGCGGGACGAAGCATGATGTCCACAAACTCCGGCATGTATCTCATCCAGCAAGTTTCTGCCTTCCTCTGGTGAAATGCAACGTTGGTAGACTCCAGTAGTACTACGCTTGTACAGTTCACCTTTGATTATTGTGAATGCCTTGGCTCTTCTGACAATTTGCCGTCTCAACACCTCATCTTCCGGCAACTCTTGGTTGACCAGGAAATTCAAGTATGGGGTTGTCCAGTCCGGCTTTACCAAGTAGACGGCATAGCTGGCCTCTTCTACTGGTTCTGCCGCCTCTGGATCAAGAAGGTCAGCTCCTTTTATTGACGGCTTGTGGAGATGTTCCAGGAAAACATCCTTTGGTACCTTTTTGCGCTCAGACCCCAATCTGGCAAGTGTGTCTGCCGCCTCGTTTTGGGCCTTGGGATGTGGCGGACCTCGTATCCTAGGAAGCACTTGGCAAATTCATCAACAGAGAGCGATATGCCGCCATTGTTGCACTTTTGGCATCCCATGTACCACGTGTCTGTTGCGCAACTAGGTCTGAATCACCATAGCAGAGAATGCGTTGGACGCCAAGTTCCTTGGCGATGTGTAAACCATGAGAAGTGCTTCATATTCGGCAACATTGTTGGTTGCTTTGAAATGAATTTGTAGCACATAGCTGAGCTTGTCCCCTTGGGATTTCTCAACACAACACCAGCCCCCGAGCCCTGAAGCATCTTTGATCCGTCAAAGTGCATGATCCAGTACTCTGATTCAGGGAGAGGTATTTCATCCATGGCTTCTGTCCAATCTGCAACAAAATCTGCTAAGGCTTGAGACTTAATAGCATTTCTGGGCTTATACGTGATGTCGAAGGCGGCAAGTTCAATGCCCCATTTGGCAACTCTGCCTGTTGCATCCGCATTGTTTATTATATCACCCAGAGGTGCTTTGCTCACCACAGTTATTGAATGTTCCTGGAAGTAATGTCTCAACTTCCTGGCGGCGTAAAAAACACCATAAGCCAGCTTCTGGTAATGCGGATAACGTTGCTTCGAGGCGGAAAAAACTTCACTGATGAAGTAGACAGGGCGTTGTTCAGATGCCTCGCCTCTCCGCCTTGCTCCACAACCATAACTGCGCTGATAACCAAGTTGGTTGCAGCGATATACAGCAGCATTGGCTCCTCTGGACGAGGTGCTGCCAAAATTGGAGCAGTCGTTAATGCTACCTTTAGCTGTTGCAAGGCGGCATCTGCTTCGTCTGTCCATTCAAAGTTGTCGGATTTCCTCAATAGCCGGTAAAGAGGCATAGCCTTTTCACCAAGCGGCTAATGAAACGACTGACGGCAGCGCGGAGCCGGCAAGGCGCTGCACGTCCTTCAGGCAAGTTGGCCTGGATATGTTGAGAATTGCCTTGATTTTCTCCGGGTTGACCTCAATTCCTCGTTCGGAAACGATAAAGCCAAGCAACTTGCCGGCAGGAACTCCAAACACGCACTTGTTTGGATTGAGTTTCATCCTATATACCCGGAGGTTGTCAAAGGTTTCTCGAAGGTCTTCAGCAAATCCGCCTTTTTCCGAGACATGACGGCAATGTCGTCTATGTAGACGTGAACATTGCGGCCAATTTGTTCGTTAAGGCATCTTTGCATGCACCGCTGATACGTTGCGCCGGCATTTTTTAGGCCGAAGGGCATCGTAATGTAGCAGAAGGTTCCGTAGGGCGTGGTGAACGCTGTTTTTAGTTGGTCTGATTCCCGCATTTTAATTTGGTGGTACCCGGAGTACGCATCCAAAAAGCACAGCAGCTCGGAGCCGGCTGTGGAGTCTATGACCTGATCTATACGTGGTAAAGCAAAGTGGTCCTTAGGACACACCTGTTCAAACCGGTATAATCGATACACATCCTCAGCTCTTTATTAGGTTTTGGAACAAGTACAGGATTTGCCAACCAATCAGTATGCACTACTTCCCTAATAAACTTTGCCTCCTGCAACTTGATGATCTCCTTGCCAATAGCTTGCCGCTTCTTCTCACCAAAGCGCCTAATTCCTTGCTTGACAGGCTTGGCTCCTTTGTAGACATTAAGAGAGTGCTCGGCAAGTTCCCTGGGAACACCGGCATGTCGGCAGATGACCATGCAAAGATGTCCCCGTTCTCACGGAGGAACTCGACGAGCGCGCTTTCCTATTTGTCATCTAAGCCGGATCCGATGGTGACTTGCTTGGAGCTATCACCTTTGACCAGATCCACCTTCTTTGTGTCATCAGAGGCCTTGAAGGACTGCTTTGGTTCGGCAGTTTGCACTTTTTCCGGCAACTTTGACGTATCAGTTTCTTTCTCAGCATGGCTAGCTCCTCTGCGTGGAGGACAGCTTCGGCGAAGGCGGCATTGCCACGTTCGCACTCTTTTGCCTTTTTGAAGTTGCCGTTGACGGTAATGGTACCGTTGGGTCCAGGCATCTTCAACTTGCTGTAGATGTAACATGGTCTCGCCATGAACTTGGCGAAAGCAGGCCGTCCAAAGATGGCGTGGTAAGCACTCTTGAAGGGGACTACCTCGAACCGAATATACTCTGTGCGGTAATTTGCTTCGGTTCCAAAGGTAACCTCAAGTTTGATGCTTCCCTTAGACTTGGCTTGCCTTCCCGGCACAATGCCATGAAACGTGACTTTGCTGTAGTCAAGTTGGCTTTCCGTCAAGTTCATGCGCTTCAAGGTGTCTTCATAAAGGATGTTGAGGCTGCTGCCTCCGTCCATCAACACCTTGGTCAGTTTAAAGTTGGCGACAATTGGGTCGACAACGAGGGCGTACTTGCCGGGATGCGGCACACGGTCAGGGTGATCGTCCCTGTTCCATGTAATTGGAGCTTCAGACCAATTGAGATACTGGGGAACATCTGGCACCGTGGCGTTAAGCTCACGTAGTTCCGCCTTCTCTTCCTTCGCAAGGAGTGCCCAGGAAACACACGAGTTGCTCGTGTACCTTGGGGAACTTTTTCTCCTTGCGAGGTGGCTTTGGGTCCTCGTCCTCTGACATGGAAACAGCCTCATCATCGTCGTCCTTCTTGCTTTTTCCGCTTTCTTAGCCTTTTTCGGCTTCCAGCCAACATCGGGGTCCTTCTTGAAATCGTCCATGAAGCGGCATTCCCCAAAGTATGGTTGACCTTTCCAGAGACGCGTGGATCGGGCAAGGCAACAGTTTCGCTTCTTCATATGACATGCGATTTTTGTTGGGAGCAGTTTCCTTGCCCTTGCCCTTGTTCTTCCACTTGCGCTTGCCGCCTTTGCCTTCGAAGGCGGTGGCGACCTCGTTGGATGGTCCAGCTTTATCTTCATTGGGAGCTTTGCGCTTGTAACTAGCACGCTTGCTTGGTGCCAAATCAGGGGCACCTTCGCCATCACGTGCATCATCATCCGCCTGAGCGTACATGGCGGCACTTCAAGCATGACTCCGAGATCCTTGACTTGCATGCGGACAAGCTTGTGTCGGAGACTTGAGCCCTTCAACAAGCATGTGGTGAAGGCATGGATTGCCTGGTTGTCGTCGACGTTCTCACAACTTGCCTTTGTCTGTATCCACCTTGCCAGAAGGCGGACGCAGTTTCATCTGGTCTTTGCACACAGCGCGTCAAGTCAGTGTATATTTGGGCGCTTGTATGTGCCCTGGAAGTGTTGGGTGAAAACCCGCTCCATATCCAGCCAACTGTGAACAGATTTTTCCGGCAAGTTTTCAATCCAGCTTCTGGCTGTGCCCTCCAGCATGAGGGGCAGAAAACGTGCGGCAACTAAGCCATTGCCCCCGGCAATTTCGACAGCCAACGCATAATCCGACAACCAAGAGTTGGGTTTGTCAGCTCCGTTATACCTTTGGCAACTTTTTGACACTGATGTCATGTCGCGAGGTATGCGGATATTGCGGATGGCGTTGCCGAAGCACGCGGGGCCGAGGTATGATTCCTCCTTTCCAGCCTGAATGTCATTTAGACGATGACGTGCGTCTTCTGGCGAGCTGCTGTTGGTTCTGTCACCACGAGGCTCGTCCTGCGCTGCCCGGCTATGCCGAGGCTCATTGTTGTTCCCTGACTCCCGCCTTCTCGCCTAGGCGGTGGCGGTGGGGATCTGGTGCGGTCCCTGCTCCGCCTTGGCGGAGGGAGATCGTCGCGGTTGCCGCCACTCCTTGGCGGCTGCTGGTTGTCTCTGCTCCCGCCTTCCTTCTAGGCGGCGGAGGTGGTGGGTCTGTTGCCTTTTGCCGGTGTGGGAGGCCTCATCGCGGTGTCTCCTGGGAGGCGGCGATTTGCGAGGCTCCTTATCCTTGTCTTTGTCCTTGCCCTTCCCCTTACCATGGCTACTGGAGCCGGATGGGTCGTTGGGGTTGCCGCCAGCAGCTATGCAGGCATTAGACTTTGACTCCAGCCGTCCACCTCGTGCGTCCGCCTGACTGGCGTGAGAATCAGCCCGTGCCTGCTGCTCCAAAGCCTTGTAGGCTAGAGTAGAGGCATAGTAGATCTTCTCGTCCTTGTCGTAGTCGTCGTTGTTGAGGATGTCCAAGGCGGCCGCAGTGTTAAGGACAGGTGTGCTTAGAACAATATCGCCGTTTTTGTCCTTACGCTGCGGAGCCGATGCCCACTCAAAACCAAGTCTCTGAGCAGGGGACTTGAACTCCTTGGGAGGCGGATCCCGATTCTGCAGGGTGCTTTTCTTTGGCGGCTTGACTTTAGCCACTGGTGTAGTGGTGAAGAGGTTCCTCTTGGCGGTAAGCTTGGCTTGCTCCGCCTTGGCCTCGTTCAGCAAGTTCAAGACCTCGTCGTGTTGTGCCTGGAGATTCTTGGTTTGGTTGACGAGAACCGAACGGAGTTTTTCCAGGTCCGCCAACGATGTTTGCTCGTTGATTGGCGTGAGCAATACTTCCGCCAAGGTTGCCTTTTCTGCATCGTCAAGGGCATCTTTGCTGCATCCGCCCTCTCCAGATGTGTCCTCTTCATGGGAGCCGGCGGGGGCTCTTGGTCCGGCAAGGTGGCAGCCGGAGTGCCGCCAACAACAGGATCTTCTGTTTTTGCCGGATCCACTTTGGTAGCACCAGCCACGAAAGCCTGCTGCATAGTTGAACTTGCCACCTCAGATGGCTGTGGTTCTGGTGCGTGGAAGCACTTTTGAACCTTTTGTTCGAACATGCTAACAGATTCTCCATCGGAGTCAGAGTCTACGTTGACTTGAACAGTATCTCTGGATCCGGCATCTGACATCGCATCGTCCTGGAGTGCAGGAAGGATGGATTCAGGATCGTTGCTATCCGGCTGGGAGTCGGATCCCAGTCCGGCAACACCACAGAAGTGGAGATCTGAATCCGCGGACTCCGCGGAGGAGGCAGATTCAGATCCGTCTTGCGAGTAGTCGATCTCCGGGTGGTGGGTGGGCCCGAAAACGGTGTGATTCCTGGGGAATCCCAACGCCTCCGGGGTGAACCCATGAAGAACTCGAAGCCACCAATTGGGACGAGGGTGTAGGCGATGAGGCCATCTTTTGCCGGCACCCAGGTTCCGTCATCTTGAACGTAGCCGGCAGATCCGACTCGCGCAGCGCAGCCAACGGCGATGGTGTCGCCGATGCCGCCAATCGTTCCCGCCTGGAACGTGACACCTGACGCCTTTGGCCCCACGGTGGGCGCCAACTGTCGTCGTATCGGCATCGTAGATAGGAGACGGGGGTCCTCTAGCCGCTGGTTAACCGAGGGGGTAGAAGGGAGCGTCGTCAGGTCGGGATTGAACAAGGCAGTTACCCAGCTTCGGATCTCGCAACGGTGGCGAAACCCTACGTGCTGCTATAACTCACTATAATGGCAATCGCCTTGATCAGGTTACAATGAGTACAAGAGTATCGTGTGTGTTGCCCTAAAGGCGTCCCTGGTCCGGCTTATATAGGCGGCCAGACGCAGGGGTACAAGGTTGTAACGTATCCGGCAAGTATACAGAGTCCTAAACCTATCCGGCAAGTATGCCGCCTACCGCCTATGTCTTGATGGCTTCTTGGGCTTCGGTCTTGGACCTCCATCTTGCCGGCATCCGCCTACCTTGTGTTGCCGGCTATCTGGGCCGCCCGGCAGGCAAAGCCTTAACCACCACTGCGGGCCACCCTAGACTAGCCGGATTTGCCATGTTGGTGATACCCCTAGTTGGTATAACCCCAACACTACCCATAAATCTACTGCTGAAAAAATCATGATAACACGTGCATGACCGAATTTAGATGATTACCAAGAAACAAAGAGAACTCCGCTCAGATTCACAGTGACATCTTTCAAAAAATCCATGTGAACCAAAAAAAATCACTTCCATCATTTAGAACACATACTTCGTAATCACACAAAGCTAGTCCAAGGTCGGAATAATGAAGAGAGAGTCTAACCCTACATCTTGGGTCTATTCATGTCTACTTTTCATGTGTGCTCTACCATTATCTCAGTAAGCATAAGGATACATGGCTCAGAGTACGTAACATATGAAAGTTAATATATTCAATAATAAGAATATATGTCATAAGCATGTGTAGAGTACATCCTACTCCTCTGTCACATCTAGAGATGGCAATGGATACCCATTACCCGCGTACCATGCGGGTAAAACCCTGTCAGGTAAGGGTTTGGGACCAAAATTTATCTATTGGTATAAAAATAGGAAAAGATCGTACCCATCGGGTAGTGCGGGTATGGGTATGTGATTGTATAACCCATACCCGCATACCCATGTGCCTCTATAAAACCTGCTACAAAATTATGTCATGTAAGCCGGTCTTTAACAACACCGAGAAGAATAGTTTGTACATGTGCTTTTGTTCGAAGAGAGAATGTGAAGAAACTAAAGAAGACCACGGTCTGATTAGGATGATGTCTCAATCAATGCTACTCGAAACCTTTTCCATACCAAGCTCCGTCCGCATAGGTGATCCTGTACACAATCCGAGCTACAGAATGAATTCAGATGAAAGGATAGTCTTTAAGGGCTTTATATTCAGAACCACGATCTTATGTAGCAAAGCATTTTATAGACTACTAACAACAAGTACAATGTACATAGAGAAAATATGCACACCTAGACTTTATACTTGCACAAAATACAGACCCATTAAAAGAACAAGACTCACTATTTGAGCATATTATCATCCTAGGAAGTATTGCAACTTTGGCTTCAAATTTGATATCTCATTAAAACCAACATCACACGCTTTGCCAACTTGAATACAATCATTGTAAGTTGTATGCCCATGATATATGGAATTATACCATAAAGTTAGTCCTAAGGTGTATTTTGTTTAAAAGGCGTGACTTTTTTGTTTTAAAACCAGAGGAAATATTCAGCTTACCCACAACAACATCCTCTCTTAAGTTTGTATATTTAGTAGCATTGCTTATATCACCTCTTGTCAAATGTGGTAAATACCAATCAAATGGCGTAAATTTGTACCTTTTCACACATGCCTTATAAAGAACTCTACTCTCGAAATAATTTTGTCAAATTGGGGGGGGGGGGGGGGGGGGGGGGGGGGCATTGGCCCGCCTATCTTCCTCCTCCTCTACTTCTTCTTCTTCTTCTTCTTCTTCTTCTTCTTCTTCTTCTTCTTCTTCTTCTTCTTCTTATCCAATGGACCGTTTGTTGTTTTATTGCGGTGAGGCATTGAGAAAATATGCTAGGAGCAAATTTGGCTGATCGGGGCCTGCATGTACCGATGGACCTTCACCTGCACCACCATCAGAGATATCTCTGCAACTCCTCCTCCTTCTTCTCCACACCTCATTCTCCTTCTCCTCCACCATCAAAGCTTCATCTCTACAATCAAATCTTCATCTCCACAACTCCTCCTCCATCTTCTCCACCATCAAAGTT
Source organism: Poa pratensis (assembly GCA_947311845.1). NCBI lineage: Eukaryota > Viridiplantae > Streptophyta > Magnoliopsida > Poales > Poaceae > Poa > Poa pratensis. The sequence goes on along the minus strand of CAMZMU010000117.1, from coordinate 94,419,146 downwards.
TCATCTCTACAACTCCTCCTTTTCCACATCAAAGTTTCATCTCCATAATTTTTTCTTCTTTCTTTCTTCTTCTTCTTCTTCTTCTTCTTCTTCACATCAAAGTTTCATCCGACAATTTCTTTCTTTCTTTCTTTTTTCTTCTTCTTCTTCTTCTTCTTCTTCTTCTTCTTCTTCTTTTCCCGTGTCCAGCGAGGTTGGCCTCTATCCCGTCTTCTTCATCTTCTCCAGTCACCTTCTGCTCGCCGTCTGTCAGAACGGGCCAGGCCTAAATCTGTTCGGGGTACGCGTTTTCGCGATAACCCGCGCAGCGGGCGTGGAATAGAATTGGCATAGAACCGCCCAAAAATGTTTTTTTTTTAAGCAAAAGAACCGGCCCAAACGAAAGGGCTTGCACTTCAAAAGTTCTGTAAGAGCGCATACATAATGGGCCGATTCAATTTGGACTCTCGAAGCCCATACATTGCTCGATTCGGCTCCTCAGGATCCACGAAGGCAAAGGGGACTTCCCGTCCTGCCGCCGCCACGACACCCCGACCGACGAGAGCAAGAAGAGGGAGAGGAGATGGCGCTCACCAACTTCATCGTGACGGCGGCGGTGGTAGGCGGGGCGGTGCTCCTCTTCACCACCGACGTCCGCAAGTCTGGCGCCGTCTTCCGCCGCAACGCCCGCCAAATCCGACAGTGGCTCGAGGAGGACACTGTCTCCGCCGCATCCAAGTAACGCCGCCGAACCGATCCCCCGCTCATCTTCTTGCCTGCCTGCAGCTGTTCTTGTTCTAGTTAGGGGGTTAGATGTGGATGCTAGTTTTAGCACGCCTCTTGTCTTATCAGGGTTCGCTGTCTAGGTTTAAGCTTAGGAGTCCGTTTAGAATCGGAGTTGGAGTGATCCTGTTGGCCTATTTTCTAATCTTGCTGTAGTGTTCGAATAGAAAGATCTTAACTTTTTCCATAGCAACTGTTTTGAGTGGTGGACTCTAATATGATTGGTTGATATTCTTGAGGCCGATTGATGGGTGGACTTGAATTGTGATGTGAGTAACTAGAGACATTATGAGGAGCTAGGGACCAAGATGGATCTTGCTTGATCCAGCCAAAAAAAAAAACTTATTTCTTGAGAAACGTACGAATGGTTTTAGAAGTTCAGGGTTAAGTTTCTAAATCTGAGTCTTACAGCAAAGCAAAGCAAAGAGGATCAAGGTAATTATGTTCTAATACCGTTCTGATCTACTTGGGTTATTCGGCCCCAACTTGAGCTGCGCTCTTTCAAGTGATCTTGCTAAGTGTCCAATTTTTTTAACTTGACGTGTTAATGGCTCAAGGGAAATAGTCAAATATATGCTTTTGGGAAGTCAATGATCCTATATTTGTTCATATGTCTATAGAAAGAGATCTTGATTATGCATTCTAAAATTGTTCTGCACCACATACAACTGGGGATAGCTATCCGATTAACATGTTACTCCCATTCATTTGTTAAAGAAATGTTATTTTAACGAGCTTGAGCTGGGTTGAGTTAGGGTTAAATTATGTACTTCAGGTCCGGTTGGCGTAGCTAGATAATATTTGGAGGGATATTTGTGTTGGCCCAGGTCTTTGATCAAATGCCATATTACACCTTGCAAAGATATTTTGTTTCGAGAACGTTCCCAATATCACCTTAAAATGGTCTCCTGCAGTATTGTTAGCAATTGAAGTTCTTGCTATGCCCTTTTGCCTCAACAGTTAGGGTTTTAAATTAGCTCCGCAGTTAAGATACTACTGTGCAGTCCCTGACATAGTACATCAGCTATCTTAAACCTGTCAGAATGTGTAGTCCCTGATATAGTATTTTCTTAGGTAATAGTTTGTTCTTTATCAGTATGCCTCCCTTTTACACCCTAAATGCTTATGTAATCACTCTGTTTACATATATGACTGATCTCGCTACTTTGGTTAACTATAGTTACTGATTGATTTTAAGCTTCTTGTAAACCAACTCTACTCTTTAACCAATAGCATCAGTTTTTAAAAGCATATCTAAACTACCATTATTATATTGTTGTGCAAATAATGTATGATGTAGTTATGGAAAAAACTCTTTGTTGGCCTTAAAATCATTTCTCTGACCAAATAGTTTGCTTTGCAGTATCATGCTGCAAAATTTTCCTTGTTCCGCACACGACACCATGAGTTTCAGTGATTATTGTTTTTAGAACAATGCCATTTTCACCTCATTATCAAGAAGATCTATGTGTTTACTGAACTAATGGTCATTGTTTAATATGCATAACGCTTGTTGTACTTAACATTATATTTTCTGTTTGGTGCAATTCATTGTTAATTTGAGCAATAATGCTGCAGGTCTGCAAAAGAAGCAGTTCAGCCTCCGAAGAAATTGGATGCAGAGATTCCGAAGGACAAGCCAAAGGATCACTGAAGTGGATATGTTATTACACATGATATTACTTTTGTCGAAGTTAGTAACTTGTTCTACCTGAGCTGAGTGATAGAGATCTGTAGCTCTTAATACATGCATGAGAAATATGTTTCATTTCGAGATAAGTATTTTGGGCCTGTGTAGATGCAGAATACTATAGAGTGGAGCAGCCAATTGACAGTTATTTTCTTTGTGAGAACCTAAATATGTAGAGCTCTTACCCAGAATAAGATGATCATAGTAGCTTTGGAGTCTTTGATGTGTGGATGTTCTTCCATTGCAGCAGGCATGATTTTCCTTCCATATCTAGGTCTCTTACATAATTACATATACTGAAATGTTCTTATTTTCAGCAGTTACCCGACTCTTTGATACTAACCATCACAGGCCTTCCACGTTGGTAGTGTAAGCTTCACATTTTACTGAATTTAAAATGCTCTGTGGTGTATGTGTTCAGTATATGATTGAATTAATCAATCAACTGTTCGGAGGCCCCTGCTCCATAATTCGCATGAATATGGATGTTATCGTGCCGGTTCATAACTTCATATTGGAATTTGCACTGCTATGTTTTCTGAACTTTTTGTACGAGGCTGTTGTGAAACTCTTTAGGTGGGCGTCTTGCATATAGTTTTTATTTGTGGGTCATGTTTAACCAACTGCATGCCTAACACCATGAACTCATAATGGAGTACATGGCCCTTAAATTTGATAGAGGCGACCTCCAACAGATGATCAAATTGGATGGTCCATGGATCCTTTGATTGGTGGAGAAGTAGGGGCAGCACCGCAGCAGATGTACCACAATCGTTTGGTGGCAAAGCAGAAAGGGAAGAACCTGATGTTTGGCATAATGGACAGCTAACAACAGTCTGAATCACACGTATCAGCTGATTCCCAAGGTCACATAGCAATCCAGGCCATGATAGGTGTCCATCGAAGTTGTTGGTTTCAGCTAGGGTTGCAATCACCACGATCTTTGTTAAGCAGCAAAATGTATTCATAGTTGCTTGGACAATGCCTGTCAGTCTGAGAAAATTATGGGTAACCTTTCAGGCTCTTTGTTTTCTGCTTATTGCGGACACTGCACATAAATCTGACGAAATCATGGGTGGGGTCGGAGAAGCCGGAGAGGCAGGTTACCACCCTTTCTTTGATCTTCAGAGTTGGGGTGTCAAGGCACTGTAGTTAAGTTTCAGACCATTCCCAACTGACCTCATCACCGCCGCGTCTCATGCTGGAAGTTGACACCACCCTGTGCCCAACAACACCTGGACCTCATCACTGCGTCAGTTTTGAGTTCATTAATTGGCATGCTAATGACTGTACATCCGATCCGTTGTGAGAAACCATGACTTGAGAAAGTAAGGGGAAAAATAGGCCGAAAGATGGTGCTAGGCTGGTAGCACCTCTTTGGTCGGCCCCGTCAAGTAGTGATGCCACTCGATCGGACGGTGTCGAATTCAAAACACGTACGAACTGAAACAGTTTTCCTCTTGTTGCAGTTCAGACAACAACCTCTAACCGCATGCAGCAGCAGCAGCAGCAAGTATCGATCGATCATACGAGCGGCCGGCTAGAGATTAACCAGTGAGAGAGAGAGAGAGTTCATCATTGATGCACTGTGCTTCTTTCCGGACCGGAGGAGATGGGCGATGGTTTCCTGGACCGGTGGACGCGCATTTGAGAGTGACGGATTGATCCGCCTGCTTGCTCTGGCAACCAAATCTACGAAGCCTGTGCGTCCCTGTCGTCCGTGCTGCTGCTGCTGCCCATCAATCAACCACAATTTATCGCATTAATGGGCCCGCCCAATCATGTCGCCCTCCGTGCGTCCGTCCATCGGCCGGCCGGCACGGCGTGGCAGCCGCCGGACCGCCGGCAACGCTCCCCGACACCGCCTCTGCCACCGGCGGACGTTAACGTTTTCATCTGAAGTTCTGAACTTGCATGAAAGTTTCACCTGAACGTACTACCGCCCGCTCTGTTCCTTTCGACGATCTTTTTCCCGTCCTCACGGGGAAAGATTTCGTCCTAACTACCGTTTTGGTTGCGAGCCCCGTGCGTGTCCTTGCTCAAGTCCATAGTTAATTGCACTGACGGTCACACATCTCGTCGCGTATGTGCACTTAAGTCACACATCTGAAAAACGTGATTTTTTGGTCTCACAAGTGAACAAAGTGTGCACTTTGGTCACAAACAGAACAAGTCATTCCGTTTTCGACTGAAATTTTTCAGAAAACCCCAGGAGTAATATTAGGAGTGCCAAATTGCAAAATTATTACACCTGACGGGTGGGGCCCACCGCCAGGCTTGTCTTCTACCTCCAGCGGCTCAAGGTGCAGCCGCAACATGTCTCCGCCGGGGACCTCCTGGCGCACCGGCTTGGACGGGGTCCTCCTGGCGGTGGGATGCAATAGCGGGGGACGGCGGCGGCGGTGCGTGGCAGGGGGCGTCGACGCACGGCGGTGGGCGGCGGCGGCGGCGGCGCACGACGGTGTATGGCGGGGGCGGCGCACGGCAGGGGGCAGCGGGGGCGGCGCACGGCAGGGGGCGACCGCGGCGGTGGCGGCAGGGGGCGGCTGGGAGCATCCACGGGTTCCTCCATGGTTGACTTTTTTTTTTTTGCTTTGCTAAGAGACATGGTCTTTTTTAATTTTACAGAATGGCCCTTCTAAGGGTTTTTTTGAAAACTTTCTTTCTAGAACGGGATGATGTGACCCGTTTGTGACCAAAGTGCACACAGTTGTTCAGTTGTGTGACCCATTATTCACGTTTTCCAGATGTGTGACTTAAGTGCACATACGCGACGAGATGTGTGACCGACAGTGCAGTTAACTCCAAGTCCATCAACGAACAACTTATAGTACTATAATCTACTGTTAATCAGCTATAAGCTCTGTTCATAGACTGATCGCTGATGGAAGAGTTGATTACTAGTTCACCTGGCTACTTGCTTTGCGTACTGCCGACCGATTCATTGATTGAGTGATTGATTGGCCCGACCCTTGTCAAATCAGGCCTGTTAATGAATTCTACTGTAAAAACTCGCAGCAGTTGTTTGCTGTTTTCAGCAGGGATCGGAGATCGACCAGAAACTTGCCCCGACATGGCATCAATTGGATTCCCCAAAAGGTGGGGCAGAATCAAAGGAGCCACGCACAAGTTGCAGTAACATGCCAGCCAGCCGTGACCACACTTGTACTGGAGTGTATGCATGTATGCACATATATCTCCTCTTCATCTCTTCTTTTAGCCGGTAGCCATGTCTATACATAATGTATATGTCCTCCCAATATATGCATTTATATGTATGTATGATGTATGTTTCTCTTATGTTTAGTTACAGATGGAAAGGAGAAATAAAAGGTACACCAAAGCTATAAAAAGAGACAAAAACAGATCATGGAGCAGAACACAAGAACAAAGAAGAGTGTGACTAAAACAATCTATGACATACACTTCCTACCTTTCTTTACCAGGTGTCTACAGATTTTCCTTAGCCCCCCCAACAATAATGCCTAACAAAAGGAATTAATCTAGCTAAATTAAGAATCATATGAGGAGGAAGAAGAAATGAAGATGATGAAGACCTCTTGTCGCATATATTAATACGTATAGCCCATCCCATGCATCACCTCCAGGCACCATGTAAATTTCATCTCTCTAGATCTCGATCGATCACTCTCTTCTCTTCTCGATGCTACTCCACGTAATGCAATGCATGCGCATGAGCCATGAATGAATAATCAAGATATGTGTAGTGCAGGCATCAACAACCATTGTAGTCTCTCAAGGAGAACCGGCCGCTGCCGTCCGGCCCCTGGTTGCCGGCGCCGGCGTGCTGCAGGCCAGCGTAAGTGACACGTCTCCCGCGGCCGCGCCTGTCGTGGAGGGCGCGTACCTCATCCTCACCCCGGGTTCGAACCTCCCGTACAGGTCGTCCGCGACACCTACGTGCGCGTCGCCGCCGAGGAGCTCCACCGGGTCGAGGCCAACGAAGGCGGCGTCCGCCGCCGAAGGCCCCGCCGCGCCAGGGTCGAGCTTGTGGGGGTGGACGCCGGGCATTCCGTGTTCTTGCAGGATGCCGTACCTGCCGTCGCCGTGATGCATTACTCCTTGCGGCTGTGAGTGCGCGTGCTGCATCGCGCCGGTCGTCGTCGGGGAGTGCATGTCATCGGCCCCAGACTCGGGTCCGCCCGCGCCACCGCCAGCGGAGGAGCCCTCGAGCTCCTTCGTCTCCTGCTGGTACATCTCCTCGATCATGGGCTTCCATAGCCGGACTCGGGCGTTGATGAACCAATTCGAGACCTGGAGTTGATCCAAAGGCAAATCCAAAGAATTATTGCAGGCATAGGCAGGGTCCATAGAGCAATGGCGCCATGCGTGCATGCATGCATGTGTACAGAAACGTGTAAGGTAGCTAGCTATAGCTAAGCAGTCCTTGCTGTCATTTTCAGTTTTACCATGCTTATTTGTCCTGATTCGTTTGTGTAGTCCTATGCGTTCGTATTAGTCAATTACTCAGTCCTTTCCAACGCTATGGACTTCAGATTAGATGTATATGTATGTGTCTCTGATTCGTTGCTCACGATTAAATGGTAAATGGAAATAAGGTGGCATTATCCTACTACGAGGACCTCCACCCGCAAAAAAAATGTCTCCACGCATTATCCCTCGCAAATATGTCTCGCAAATATGTCACTGAAAATTATGTAGAAAAAGATACATGCCAGCTAAATGTCTCCACGCATACGGCTATACTACCACCATCCCCAGATACATGACATATAAGTTTAATCAAGATTCAATGCTTACTAAGCTTAACCAAGTATGTATACACAAAATATGAAGATCTACGATACCAAATCAATATCAATATATCGTCCCTAAATTATATGTCCTAATTATTTGTCATGAAAATCATTATATATATTGCCTCTTTGATTTTTTTTTTGTTGAATGGGCAACTGTTAATTGTTATTAACAGGAAAAATGGGGAATACTTGTAAATCATAAACTAAGCTTATACCTAGATAAAAATAAATAACGTAAAATTCTATGAAAATAAATAGGATAAATATAACTAGATTGTAATTTTTCATTTCAATAATTTTGTTTGCGGTTTACTTATGAGTTTGTGTAGTGACATGTATATTAATTCATAGTTAATCGCTCAGATGGTTTTTAAAGGGCAAGGATGTGCCTCACAACAACTAAGATATGAATTAAGTATATATGTCCTAATGATTTTTCATGAAAATCATTATATATATTGCCTCTTGGATTTTTTCCATAGTTTAATCCGCAACTGTTAATTGTTATTAACAGGGAAAATGGGGAATAGTTGTCAATCATAAACTAAGTTTATACCTAAATAAAAATTAAAAACATAAAATTCTAAAGAAAATAAATAGGTCAAAAAATATGACTAGATATGAAATCACATGGTCAATCCAAAATAATGAAAAAAGGAAAATATAACTAGAATGTAATTTTTCATTTCAATAATTGTATTTGCAGTTTACTTATGAGTTTGTGTAGTGACATGTATATTAATTATATAGTTAATCTCTCAGATGTTTTTAAAGGGCATGGATGTGCCTTGCAGGTCGCAACAAACTACTATATGAATTAAGTATGGCTTGTGGACATGTATGTTGGGTCACATAATATATTTTTGTTACATCCCAACATTGGTTTCAAGCTGTCTAACTCGGTACATGGTATATTATACGGAGCGTGATGAGCTATTTTCTATTGGGAAATTGGGCACTAGAATGTTATATCATGAGAAAAACAGCGTATGTAATTTTTTTGGGTGCATTTATATATTTCATCAAATTATTAATTTGAGGTCTAAACAACCAACAAAACTTATACACATATACACTAATTTGGATCATATTAAGTTCACCAAAGAATATCCGTCAAAAAAACATGAAGAGCACGCATAATTTAATCAACTCGGTAGCAATGGAACGCGCAGAAAAATATAACTCAAAGTATTTTGTTCCATGCATGTCATCGGATGATTTGAGGATCCAATTTTCTGCAAATAATAGTGGTGGCTCTTAAAATTATAATAACATCTTATAAATCATTGTCCTTCGTTATTTTTGTATCTCTGTGAAATTACATTTCTGATCCTGAAATTATTCTTCTATTTTGGAACTGATCAATATTGATCATGTGTGAAAACATATTCTACTTAACTCTGCAATGCTCCTCCCATAGTTACAACCAAAGGGGAAAAGGATTTTTAGGTTAGAAAGTGATTGTATCTATAAAAAAAAGGTTAGAAAGTGACTGTCGTTAAGTATCCATATCCCTGGGCTCCTGACTACTTCAATTATTTGCATAGAGAGAATTTTGAGAACGAAGGTAGCTAGGGGCACATATCAGTCAGAAAAACTAAAAGAGAATATATTAAACGTTTTGCTTCAAGATCAAGGCACATCAAGGTTGTTAGCATAGAAGTACCATTAGTTGCAAGTATTGATTAAGTGTGTGTGGCTGCATACACGATTACAACAATGTTGATGCATGTATTCAAAGCCTTATGAAATCAACAATTGGCTGAGAAAGTTGGACCAGATGATAATTTTAGAAGCAGGGATTCTCCGCCAGAATCAAATCAAGTAGGTTCGCTAGTCAATTTCTAGCTATACATAGAAAAGTTAGATGGCTAACTTGGAACAAACGATGTACCTACTGGCCGGACACAATAAAAGTACGGTGCTAACGAGGGGAGAAGGTTAATTAGATCCTAAATAATCGCTACCCAAGGCGTTGCTAACTGTAATTCATCATGAGAAGTTTTACTTCCTTACCGTGCAAACAAGATAAAAAAATACGCATCTCATAGGTTTCCTTTAAAAATGTCTTAGTTTGACAGAGTCACCATCATTTTTATTAAAACTAAAAACTTGCTTGTAATGAACATTAGTCAGGGCTACGAAATTGTGTCGAACTACTATACCAAGAATGTTCATATAACGGGATTATCTCCGCAGGCAGCTGACTAAAGTTCAGGTTTTATTTGGATGAAGGGTTTTTCCAAGCTTCGAGTAAAATCTACCACACATATGCAAGCATATAGCTTGTTCACGAGTCCCAGACGCCAGACGGGATAACACGCGACAAGGAGCTGAAGAGGGACAGGGCTTGCTTTGTCCCATTGGGCAAACAACCAAGGAAAAGTTTGTACCAAGCTATACAGAGAGGGTCATGGGTTAATTAGGACATGCATGCGGGGTACCTGTGAAGGGACCACGTCCAGGAAAGGTAGGAAAGAGATATGAAGTGAAAGATAGGCAGATTCCTACGAATAAACTGAAAGATAAAAGCATATATACGAACAGCTAGCGAACGCTTCCGGGATACTGTTTGTCATAAGTTAGGATAATGATGCCAAAATCAATATACGAGTCGCTAATTAAAGAATCAGTCTAGACAGGGGCGAAGCTAGAGCCAAAGTTTATTGGGTTCAGCTCTTTATGTTGTACTGTAATCTTCTATTAATTAGCAATATCATAGGCTAACTTAATAAAGCTATGTATAGGATTTTGTTGGGTTCATATGAACCCAGCGGTTATAAACTAGCTCCGCCCCGCCGCCGGCCCCCTCCCTCTCTTCTCCTCCTCCTCGCCGCCGCCGGACGGCGCCGCGGGGCTAAGCCCGGGCGTTGGCGGCGGCGGGGCCTCTCACTCCCCCCTTCATGGCTGTGGCGGCACGGGCCGTGGCGGCCCATCGGGGCGGCAAGCTCGGCAAGGGGCTCGCCGGTGCGGCCCCGGCGGCGTGGCGGCCTTTTGGTGGTTCTGCGCGCCCGGCTTGCGCCGGCGCATCTGGCGGCGTTGCTAGGTCGGACGGGGCAGCATCTTCTCCCCGGTGGTGGTCAGCAGGTGTCAGGCGCGGGCTCGTGACGGAGACGGCCTTGGCGGCGATGGTTACGCGACGGCGGGAGGTGCGGACAGCACGGCGACGGTGATGGATTGATCCCTGGATGTGGCCGTGGCTAGGTTTGCCTGGCCCAGATCTGGGCCCATTTGGGCCTGATCTGGGTTCTACGGGCCCCGGCCGGTGGGCACGTCCGGGTTCTTACTGCAGGGAGACAACTGCTACCATGGCGCTGCAGCGCGGCGGCGGGGATGGTCGGGCCTGATCTGGCCCTGCTGGGGCTGATCTGGGCCTGACCGACCCTGCTACTGCGTCCGGTCGGCGACCGCCTCGGGCGGTGGAGGACGGGATCTCCTCCTATTGGTAGCGGATGTCGACCTCGCGGGTCTTGATCTAAGCCTCACTCATCTGCCATGTGGACCTCGCAGCGTGTTGGTCCCTCGGCTTGAAGTTGCGGACGCCGGGGCGGCGGCTCTGGAAGGTGGACTGCACGGGCGTCTCTGCGGCGAGCGTCGTGACGGTGGTGATGGCCTTGCTTTTTGGTCGTGTGGATGGCGAGAAGCGGGCGATGGGGGTTCCTGGAGTTTGTGGCAGCAACTCCCAGATCGTGGTTGGGAGACCATTCTCGGGGGTGGTGGGCGATCCGACTGTGCGGACGTTATGCGAAGGTTTTTCCGAGCGAAAGCTCTGCGCTCCGGCGCCAATGGCGGCGATGCCTGCGGGTATTGTTACCCTCTTGGGGGCGCTGTTGTGGTTACCCTCGCTGCGTTAGGGTTCCGGGTGAAAACCCTTGACCATTCCGGTCTCGGCGGCGGCGGCGTGTTACGTCGTTACCCTCTTGTGGGCGTCGTCGTGGAGCCTCGTCACTTAGGGCTTGTTTCGTTGTCCACGGTGGCAAGTTTGGTTCTTCTTGTTTTTCCTTTTCTTATCTTTGATCTGCTTTGTAAGAGGTTCCCCTCATCACTTTGTATCGGTTCGGCGTTGGGCTTTATTTATAAAGCGGGGCGAAAGCCTATTTCGAGGTGAAAAGACGTAGATGCTTACATCCGATCCCCTTCAACCTCCCTGCGGCACAGGTCGATGCCGGGAAAATCCAGCGGTTTACATAGGCGACTATGCAATCCTTTTGGTGAGATAGGGCCACCGATAGTTACCACCCCACCACAATGGTTTGCAGACTCGCACACCATTTGGTGGCGGCTTCGGTGAGCCAACCAAAATGGCTTGTGCTGCACCAGGGGCGGGAGCATCTATAGCCTTAGGAAAGGTGGCTCCAGGTCCGCAACTGCATCGGTGTCTCCTGTTGCCAATGGAACATCGGTTTGGGAGGCGTCCCACCCATCTTCTGCCCAGGTCTGCTCCTTACCCTTGTTGTCAATGACTGTGCATGGCTTTCGTCCACTAGAGGGGTTTGACTTAGTGATTTTCTTTGTTGCTCAAGGTCCATCCAAATCGCTAGATCTAAGATGTTAGTGATCGATCACTAGGAGTTCCAGTGGTGATCTTCTGTGGCTAGCTCTGGTGGGCAACAATATGGTTATTTGGGTATCACGGCTCTTGGAAAGATCCACCGACAAGATGGTGACAAAAACATCGCTTCATGTACGGAATGATAAATTTTTATATGGAATTTTGAACCTGAATGATATACTTTCGTCCTCGAGTTGTTAAATATGTTGTCTTCGTGTTGTTGTTTCTGCCCTGATTGGTTGACCCTGTTATCCGAGATGAAGTTCCCTTATTTTAGACAATTTTGAATGGGTGATGTCGCCACTAGTGTATTCACCCTTCTTGCAGGTGTTGCCATGGAAGAACGATGACTTAATCATAGATTTTAAGATCATGTCTTCTCATGGTTAAATTTTGTCCATCCAAAGAGGGAGAAACTATCCACAGAATGAGCAAAACTATAGGCGCAAAAAATTCCGCCCTGCTCCAATCCTTTGCTCACATAGTCAGCGTTCTTCTGTCGCCAACACCCAAGCTCATCATTCATCGCCAACAGATTGATTCATCCTAGCGATTTGCTGGGATCACGCTCCTCCAGAGCATCTACAGAACAACATTGGCGATGGAGCTTTGATCAGGCCATGAGCCCATGATCCAAGGTTGATATAGGGACGAGAAGCATGTTCCCCTCGAGACACAAACAAACTGCACCCATGGGTAGAAGACCATGATCGATGCCCAGTCGATCACCCCAGTATTTAACTATTGTGGAAGTTGGAACTCGGCCAATGCCGACCTACTGAGCCATGATCCTATCAGACTATGCCCTATGCAGGCACAAAGCAGAATCATGTGTGGACACAAAGCTTAGGGCACAAAATTATTATTATTTTTTCTACTCAAATTGCATATTGCAGTATTGAGTAGAACATTCTAGTGATTTTGCACACACCTTATTCAGTTTGATTCATATAAAAACACATATGGTTCTCCACATGCTCCTTTTCAATTGATTATGATACGATGCAACATTATATCATTTCCCCGTAAAAAACAATATATCGTTAACAGTAAATTGTTCACGCTAGATTTAGATTAATTATTTATAAGGTGTATTATTGATTAAGTAGTTCATCAACTGAATGTGGATAATTAAAGAGTTTGGACAAGTAGATCTTCACTAGAAACACTATAAAAGAAATATATATGTATACAACATAGCCCTTTTTCTTGTTGTTAACTTCACATTATATATATGTTAGCCCCTGCACGATTGCTAAACAACTAACAACATTTACTAGATGCTATAATTCCTTTTATATCATTTTCTCTATTTACATACTCGAAGAGAGCCGTCGCAAAAGGCGACATCGAGCTAGATAGCTAAGACGACAAGGCATGCAGTTGCCCCATTTGGACTTTGATGTTGAAAAAATAAAGCAAACACACAAACAGCACAAGCAAGGCAAAATCAACAGTACATCAAAGAAAAATATCTGCATGAAACGTTCCCATGTATACGGTGTAGATGCATGCATGCAAAGTGTGCAAAGAATGGGGGGTACAAACCTGGTTCCTGGACAGTCCCGTCTGCCTCGCCAACAGATGCTTATCGGCGTCGCTCGGGTACCTGACACGCACGAAGAACCACGCATCAGCATACTGCATACGTACAAGATGCAAAAGGGAGGGAGTCGTTAATAAGGCTGCATGCGGCCTGCTGGATTACTGCACAAACAGTCAAGCAGCAGGGGTAGCAGGAACAGCACTACCACCATGCACCGTGGGCAGTGCACTATTCACCAATCATATACGAATTATACGTGCACTGATCATATGAGCAACATATACCTACACATGCAGATAGCATGAACCAAAGAGAAGCGGATTCCTAGATGAATATCCTCTGGCCTCTCGATCTCTCCCAGAGCATGGCAATGCCATGCATGTTAAAGGGAGCTAGCTTGCTCGCCCATGCTGATACTACATGCAGAAGCCAGAAAAGGCTCCTAGGAATGGAGAATTGCAGGCGACGGCAGCGCCCGTACGTGGTGGCGGCCGGTGCAGCTAGCTCTAGTTAAGCTTTTGCCCGCGCGCGCGTGGAAAGCTTGGAGAAAAGAGGAGCAGAATTCCTGCTGCTGCTACGTGAGGCGCCGACGTACACTGACCGGCACTATGCATCTGAACTGCAGCGGCCACTACCGGCAGTAAAAACTGGAGAAAGTTAAATTTCTGCAATGATGGGAAAGTAACCCTGGAGGGGCAAAAGGGTGGGAATATGCACAGTCCCCGGCATGGCTCATGTCCCTGCCGGTTTTAGCGTGGATCTCGAAAAAATTACTGCTTTCGCTAAAGCAGCAGCAGCAAACAAGAGAGAGGGATCAGGGAAAGAGGGCGCAGAGACAAAGCGGAAGCTGCCCGTGATGAGTGCAGCACTCGTAAACCCTACCAAACCATGTCGACCGATCCCATGCATAAACGCCATGGCCAAGCTAGAAGAACCTAGAGAAGAACAGTCGCATGCATGCAAAATGGATGGATGAGTGGGCATATATATACGTACGGGTGGAGGAAGTGCTCGAAGAGCCAGGAGCGGAGGATGGAGACGGAGCGCTCGGGGAGGCCGCGCTGGGGCCGCCACGCCTCCTGCTCCATCATGCCCATGTGGTGGAAGGCGCGCTGCTGCCGGAGACTCTGGTCGATGGCGCGCAGCCGCGGCGTCTCCCCCTTGGTCAGCCCGGAGCTCGTGCCGGCGTCCTTCTCGCCCAGCAGCTCGCAGCTGTGCCGAAGCTGAGCGGCGATGGCGTCCTTGAGGCAACGGAAGTGCCGCGACATGGCCTTCTGCGCCAGCGCCGTGTACGGCGTCGCCGCCCCGAAGCCCATCACCGAGTCAAAGAAGTTCACCACCATCTGCATCTGGTCGCAGTAGTGGTTGTACCGCCGATCCACCTGGAACAAACCAACACAACAAACTGATTAGTTGATCATCTCAAATTCATGAAGCTAGCTTCTGTAAATTTAAAAGAAATTTACCCGACCATCTCTCAAGGTAAATTAAGAACAGAAAATGCATGCATGATCCATCGATGAAAATTCAAAGTTACACAAGAAACAAACTTTGGGTGCGGGCAATTAAGTCATGGGGATGGCGTATCATGTGTCGCTGGCACAATTATGAGAAATGGGGGTGGAAAGAACAAACAAACGGAGCCCCACGGCCGTTTGGCAACAGCGAAGCCAAGCATCTGCTAACTTGCATGCACATGTGCCGATTTTGTTCCTGTGCTCGTGCTGTTGATCGCCGATCTCTTGCCAATTATATGTAGCCGAGTAGTAATATATAGTATCCAGGACATGTGACTGCTACCTCTCTCGTACTTTGTCACTGTTCCAATTCTAATAGATCCCCGCCCCACACAAACCTACCTGGGCTCAAGTGGCCATTTCTCTTAGCTAGCCAGTTTACCACACATGCATGATGAATATCATGCTTGCTTCGATCAGCTGTTCGCGCCAGCTAGCCAGATATATTTACTAGCTAGCTAGTATTAGTGATCCTACTAGCTAGATTAGTCGAATCATGAGCTTTCACACACTAGCCTAGCCAGTATTAGAACATGATTAACAAAACTTTCATGACGATGTGACAGAAAGATCATATATATGCGTGAATATCAACCGAAAATATAATAATATCAACGGGTGGCCGTACTTTCTTTCCCTTTGTGGTGGAAGATTTGGAAAGAGAGAGTGCATGCAATCAAAAAACATAAAGAAATGGAGGCGATGAATGCCGCGGCAACAGCTGCTAGTATCACGGCAACAACCGCACAAAAAGAAATCGTGGGATGGATGGATGTTACTATGATTGGAGATTCAATATCGATCTCCCTTGGAGTTTGCGTCGTGACAATCCACCCAAAAGCTCTGTCACTCCTGCCACACCCTGAGCTGCATGCATGCCCTCCATTGGCGGCCGCCGAGCTGTGCATGCCACGTCCGAATCCAAGTCACTTCACTCCTTGCTGGTAAAAAAAACAAAGTGCCAGTTCGTTCGTTCGTTCTGGAGTTGGACGGCCGTACGAGCAAGCCCTACCCGGCTACCTACCGTCTGTTACATGCCTACCTAAACTATGCCGGCGCGAGCCACCGCGTCACCGGCCGGAGCTAGCTATGGACACCATGCATGCATGCAGGAGAAAGAGAGAGATAGTGAGAACTGCGTGTGTGTTTGTGGGTACGTGCCTCGTCGAGCATGGAGATGAGCTTGGCCTTCTTGCGCTGCTGCTCGAACCGGTCAGCGGGGGACAGCTGGGGTGGCTCCTTGGACGCCGACGACGGTGACTGAGCGGCGCCCGAGCTGGAGGCACCGCCCTTGCTCGCGTTAGGGTTCGACGCCGAGCCACCGGCGCCGCGCCCGCCGCCTTTGATCGTCTGCCCGCGGCCGACGCTGCAGAATTCGTCGAGGAGCTCCTGCGCCGCGCGCGTGTACTTGGAGTTGCGCAGCACGCCGGCCACGCCAGCGGGGCCGTACCCGACGTGGAGCTGCTGCCCCAGCGCGCCGACCTGGCCGTGCAATGCCATCGGGAGCTGTTGCACCGACGGCGCCTGCTGCTGCCTGTTGAAATAGAGCACGCCGTCTCTCACCCTCAGCTCCTCGGCCTGCTTCGCCATCTCTAGCTGCCGCAAGGACGGCGACAGCGAGAGGGAGAGGCCCTGGCCTTCCACCACGCCGGCCCCGCCGCCGCTGAACGAGTTCGCAGCGTTGCCGTATGCATGGAACGCTTCGTGGTGCTGGATGCCTGACTGTGCGTCCGATGGCGGAGGCGACGTCGGCGATGACCTCGACTGTTGTTGTTGCTGCTGCTGAGGGTTCATCAAGAAGAGCTGCATCGCGGCGGCCGGGTCAGTGGCGAGGCCCGCCATGCCGCCTTGTTCCTTCGGCGAGGACGTCTCACCTAACAAGTTGGCCCCGCCAAGGACCACGCCAGCGCGACCAGGACCGCCGCTGCCGAACCAGCCGCCGTCGCCGGGCGACAAGCCGGCTACCCCTCCCGGCGCCTGCCGGAACCCGAAGCGGTAGTTGTTGGCGTTCATCTGGCTGGCGAGCAGCTCGGTGGCGGACGTCCCCGACGGCGTCTGGGCGGAGAAGTTGAACATCTCCGCCAGCATGTTGGACGCTCCGGCGGCCGCCGCATGGTCGTACATGGCGCCGGGCTCGGCGTGGTCGTCGCCATCGATGGGGAGCAAACCGGCGGCGGTCGGGTCGAAACCCTGGACCCTCAGCTTATCGCGTCGGCTCTGCTGCGCCACGTGGTGCTGCTGCTCTTGCTCCTGGTCCTGGCTGGATCCCGGCCGGTCGAAGCCATCGGAGGAGAAGCCGTAGACGCCGCTGTGGAATCCCTGGGAGTGGGACATAGAATTCGCGGTTGTGGCCGGGCGGCCGTCGTAGATCGCCGTGCTGCTCTTCGATTGCCTCACGTGCGCGGTCGTCTGCCGTTCGTGACACGGTGGCGCCGCTATTCCCATACCGGCGGCGCCACTGTCATCATCGTCGTCGGCGCCAAGAAAATTAATCCCCTTCTTCCGCAGCAACCTGAGAGGTCCATATCGGCAACAACCACGGCATCAGAAAATATATAGAATTTAAAAAACATAACAAAAAGCAAGAATCCAACAATCGGAGAGAGAAAACTGAAGAAATCCGATCTCTTTAATTCCCACGGTTTGGCACGCAATTGAAATACGTATGAACAGTTTGAATTGAACTGAATCGACGCGCTAGCTATAGCAAATATCGCTTAGCTTTTTCCGTCGTCGCACGCGCTAGCTGGGCTTACCTAAGAGGAGGAGCACATCGTTATCTCCGCGAGGGAGTGAAAGGCTTGCCTCCGAGAGACCTCCTCCTCTCCAGCAGCCAGCAGCTCTGTCTCTCTCGAAATCTCTTTATCTCTCTCTCTCTGCTGTGAGTGACTGACTCTATACTCTATGTTTTCCTCTCCGGCCCTTTGTCCGGTCAGGCGCAGCAGCAGTTCTTGGTCGCCCTGTGCAATCACCTTCTGAAAGGGAAGAGCGACTCAAAGGGGGAGGGCAGGGAGGCTAATATACAGCCCGGTACTGGCTGCCCATAAATAAATAAAAACTCTCTCAGTTTTCTCTGCTGCTGATCCCTCCTGCCGCCGCCGCCGCCGCCGATGATATCGGAATTGGACAGAGCCCAACCCGAACAAAGAGGGCGCTAGCTAGGAAAACGTCGCTGTTGCTCCTCTCTCGCCTCACTCCTTTGGTATCACCCCTTTTATTCTTTTTAATTTCCTTGTGCGTTTAATAATCAGCGTCGTTGTTGTGTGCTATGGTTAAGTTATTATTGCTGGTGCTGCTGATGTCGTACCCTTGTTTTCATTTGTCTCCCCTTGCTTTCTCCCCCGCCCTTTTCCACTACGGCCGACTGTCTTAAGTACTTACTACTACTCATGGTTTTGGTTACCGGTCGGGAAATCCGGTTACCGCCCGGTAACCGGATATCCCGACCACCCCCGGGAAATGGTCATCCCGGGCAAAAAATTCCGAAAATTTTAAAATTTAACAAAAACCCTTGGAAAATGGTCAAATTGGAACCATTTTTTTTTGGATTTTTGAATTTTGGTTTTCAAATTCGTCCGGCAACCGGTCGGGATTTTCCGGTTACCGCGGTAACCGGTAATCCCGACCACCCTCGGGAATTTTTTTCTACCGGGAACCAAAACCTTATATCAGTAGCTGGAATGCTACACAGACAGTAGCTGCTCATATCCTCTGTTTTGTACTGCTCTGATTGTTAATTATCCATGGAAGTACACATTATATCAGTAGCTGGAATGCTACACAGACAGATGTTCATCGAGATGTTGTGCATTATCCGGCAGAAATAAATCGGTAAAGCAGAGAGAGGGGGCCATGGCATGGGGATGGGAAAAGAAAGCGAGGAGGCTGGAGGAGTCCCTCTCTGTATCTTTCCAGCCTTTTCTTTTTCATTTCGAAATTGACTAGCACTCGACAGGCCCGGCCGGGGCCAGGAGCAAATTGACCCTGGCTGCTGGCAAATTTCAAGACTTTTTCATGTGCCTTAAAACGGGCGCCGTATGTCACATTCCATTCCTCCTTTTTGGTATTGCAAAAAAAAGACAAGAAAAAGAAATGTAGCTAGATACAGCTTGGTAATGGTGGGTGCAACCCTCCTGTCACTCTGATTTTCTTTTTGATTTTCCCCAACTGATGTAGTACGTATGTACGCTTGCGTACGTGGAGATACCTGAACCCTCGATATCTCCTGCTTCAAATTCACAGTGCACCTTTCACGCGGCCTAATTAATCCATCCGTACTAACTAACTAATTAAAACTACTGTGTTCTTTTAGTGCCCATTTCCGTGTTTTTCCCGTGTTGACCCAATGATACTTGTCGTTAAAGCTTTAAAATCCACTAGTAGCTTGATCTTGTTGTGTTATCAGTAAAGCAATTAAGAGGCAGTTGGGAAAGATCGAGAGCAAGAGCAAGGTCGATCACAAAAATTACGGAGGAGGTAAGTAATTCGCGGCGGTCAAGGGGAGCAGCGTGACATCTCCTGCATTGACAACGCCGAGTTTCGGTGACATGGTGCAGCGGGGGCTCGGCGCATATGTGGGATGATGGACGCATGTAGGGCGATGGTGTTGCCTGGCGTCGTGGCGCCGTCGATGGCAAGCCTTGCAAGGTCTTTGTGTTGATCTTTGTCCTAAAGACGGTTCAACGGAAGATGGCAGCGACAACTTCTGGAGTGTGCACATGTGGTACGCGCTGATCAGAATCAGCTGGATTGGTTCATGCTCCCGACTCGTCGTTGGGTGTAAGACTTCCGGATTTAGTTGTTAGGTTTTCGTTGTGAGGTCAGTGTAATGGCCCGGATCATAAACAGCCCGACATCAAACTTGTAATTGTAGTGACAAATGTCATCGTGATGATGTCTTTCAAATTGATCGATGTATTTTCTCTATAATTCTATGTTGAATAAATTAATGAAAAAATTGTGTGCATAATTTTGATGCCGGGGTTTCGACCACCTTTTTGCAAAAAGGTAGAGTAATTAATTAGTAAGCCACATTTGTCCTGGCCATCTCTGACTTTTGTCCATCGCAAGACCAAGATGAGGGACATATTAGTCATTGTTTAGCTAGCGGCGAGGCGAGGCCTGTGAATGTGATGCTGAGCTCCGGCTTAAAAGAGAAGAGAAGATAGGGTGGCTGGCCGGCCGGCGTGAGCCCCAGGCCAGGGGGGCGGGGAAGGCTTGCTTCGAGCGCGTGTTGCCTTTCTTTCTTCGATGGTCCGTCTCTATCGGCTCGCGCGGCGGCCGTCGGATGGGGATCGGGCGGCGGCCGAGGCGGTGGTCCAGCCGGCGAGCCACGGGACGGGCCTTGTCGGCCGCTGAGAGCGGGTGAGCGAGGTAGCATCCGTCCGCCCGTTTCCTTCCAGTGGCGAGCGAGCGTCCCGATCAATAATTGGGCCGCTGTGATTTGGACCCGCCACCAAACTCGATCCTAGTCGCGCACAGTGATCATGCGGCTATCTCCTCTTCCCGCCCGTGGCGTGGGGCCCCACGGAAAAGATGTCGACGGTTTGCTCCACCATTGTTAGACTAACTTCTTGGCTTAGCTTAGCGTTGCGTTCGATCGTCTCCGATTGATCGTTCAAGAGTAATCTGGCTCCTTCAAATGGAGAGCGCTTTTTGGTTATTCCTCTTTCCTCGGCCTTTCACACGGGGACCTCCTGTTGCTTTCGTTTCTTTTCTCATCTTTTCTTTAGTTTCTATTGATTCCCCTCTCTTGATGAGATGATGATCCTGTGATATGAACTCGGCTGCTTGATCACTTCAGCAAAGCAGCGTGCCATTTACAGTTCTGTGCCCTATCCCTGTTTCTTGCAGCAGATGGGAATTTATCTGATATGTAAAGCTGAGCACCGAGACAATTTTCGGTACTTTTTTGAAACAATTTCGGTACTGATTGGCCATGAAAATGAGAGGACAATTGCCGCGCTGAAAAGTAGTACTGAGTAAAACTTTTAATACCCATATCAAGTGATGGTGCACACCTATATGAGAGATTGTGACTAGTAGTACAGTGATTTGTGCAAGCCGAAGAGGCAAAACACAGCCCTGAACTGAATGAAGTGATGTGGCTGTTGTTCAGTGCAGTGTAAACTGTAGCTAGACTGGTAGCAGAGGGCATGATATTTTTTGTGGTTGACCCTGCTGTGGCGGCAGAGGAAGAAGAAAGAGGAAACCATAGATTCCGTGAAACAGCACTAGGTCCAATCAGCTCGGCATCCGCGAATGGCAGTCTGAGGATTCATTTAAGGAGGCGAGAGGTCGACCTATTCCTAGCTGACTGAAAGTTACTACTGGCTAGTACTAAAAGGCAAATAGTGTGTGTAGATTGATGGAGAGGCAGTGCAGGTCGCTCGCGGCCGAATGAGATGCCCTCCCGCTCCCGGCATGGGCAAACATTCTGGTGGATCAAGTACAACTTGCTACACGGATTGGTACGCATATGGAGCCTTCCCCTGATGTTTACCATCTGGTTGACTTGGGTTCTTTTGAGTATGCTGTCATGTCTACTGGAGCTTCTCCTCTTTTCAGATTATTAAAAAACACAAATCGTGCGCCTGATTTGACGATTAAAAATAGGGATCGATGGATATGGATTGATCGATCATCTCACCAACATAAAGGCATTCATAGGTTGACACCTAGCAAGGAACATTGTATATACTAGCAATAAACCTCTACTTAACACGCAATAAAATATGGCACACGTTTATACATAAATATAATATTTTATTTTTGTAAGAACAATAGCGTGTGACGTGTAGTTTTCTCTCTGGCTCCATAATTTCGCCAGAAATTAATTGAGAGGGGAAAAAAATGAAGATAGGAGGACCACGTCGCCAACACACTCCAACGACAGCATCCAAGGGCGTTGCCCACCACTGTCCTTTGGGCATCTGCCCGGGGGGGCGGTCACGTGAGTAGGGCAACCTCAACACGTGCGCGTATTAGCCGGCCTCCATCACTCAGCATCAGCTCAGCTCTCCCTGCTCTTTCAAGCAACCAATTAACCTGCCCCTTAATCAAGCTTGCCGTTGGTCAGCTCACTCACTCACCTGATATTCCCAGCTTTAGACGGTGTCCAGCTTCGGGTAGGTCCCAACCACAAATCTTGAGGGCCCAACCAGAATTGAGAGCTCCAATTGAACAATCCCAAATGCAGCGTGTGGATCTTTATTTCGTATAATCCAGCCCATTCATCATAAATGATAAACGTATACTGTACTTGAAATTAGTGGTTATATCTTGATTGACATGTACACCTATCTTTGGAGGGAGACACTGGTTAGTTTTCAGCATGTGCTAGCTCATACCGTGTGTAATATTTAATTTCTTTTAAGTGATAAAGATCCCTTTATCGAAAAAATAGAAACATAGGGAGTATAAGCCAACCAACCAGCCCATTTGTAAATGTATATTTGAAATTAGTGGTTATATATATCTTGATTGACATGTACACCTATTTTTGGAGGGAGTGACTGGTTAGTTTTATGCACGTGCTAGCTCACCACAAACTGATGAAGTGTCAGTACCAGTGTACCACCTAATACTAAGTACGCCTTAAAAGCTTGTTCCAAGTCTAACGTAGCTCGGGTAGTAGTTGAGGACCGAGCTAACCGATGAGGTCGCACATTTAACTCGTACGGATGGCGCTCAGTACGGCACCTCGCCGCGGTTTTGAGTCTCGATCTGTTGCTTCCTTCGATTCTGACTGATCGCGCGGCCACCTGGTTAGAGCTAATATAGCCTAGACGGAATGTGCCCGCACGATTGCCTTTTCGATCTAGTCGTCCTACTCCTACGGTACAACTGGGATTCATGGACGATCCTCCGGCACATCGGCCGGCGTCGTTAAGGTAATCGGCCTACTCCCTCCATCACGGTTTATACTGCGCGCATGCAGGTTCTCTTGGACCAAGGTAATCGGGGATTGGCTGTAAAATCGTTTATCCATGCACCTAATTGTAAGCAGTTAACTCCTAGTTACTCCCCTGGCCCATTATTCTCGTGCATGCATTGGAGTACTTCTTCTCCGCACCTGCATGCAGGAATCCCAAGCCGCATACACACCAGCCAAAGGAAAAAAATGGGGGAGGAGAGTGGGCCTAATTGCCGTTTATTGCGCCTAATTAACACACAATTAATGCAAACCACGCCGAAGGATGTGGAAATGCATGATATTGGAACCACGCCGTATAAACCGTGAAGGAGGATAGTTAATGAACCAGCACTGAAACAGCACGTTTTTGGTTGACGACATTACGCACAAGACACTCTAGTTTGAGCAATGTTATTCTACCTACCAAAGATTAGCTCCCTTGACATGTAACCCTAAAGCTTTACTTGCAAAAGAAATGTTAGTCGTGAGTTGACGGGGAGATGGCGGTCTGACCTTCAACAATCGACTTGATTCTCTCATTTGGAAGTGTGCAAATAGATGGTGAAGAAAAGGAAGATGGGTATGCCATGAAGATGTGGTTTATTCAATGGGCTTTAATCTATCAATCAACTCTGTTTTGATTGTGTGGTAACCAAAAGAAAATCCAGGCCTCGATATTTTTTCTTTTTTTACATACATCTAGACTCAGGATTTAAATGTATGGTCAGATTTTGGGTTTTAAATAGAAACTAATCTGCTTTAAATACCACATGCCATAGTGTCTTAGGAGCATTTGATAAATTAGAAATGCTATGTTATTTGAAAATTCAAAACTGGCCACACGTCAAACACATTATGGTGGTTGATCCTAAAAAAAGTAGACTGATCTTCAAAAGGACTATGCTAGCAGATTCATCAATTTTCTCTACACATTTATGGTGTTGCATGAGCTTTTCCACTACCATGGGTGTGAATAATGATATTCCGCCCGGAGGAGTTAACTCCTCCGTTATAGCCATTCCACATTCTCCATGCCTTAGTTGGTGAGTAATGATATTCCGCCTGGATGCTGATCAGACCGAAACTAAGGGTACCCACCATGGAAATCGACAGTAAAATGGCCACAGTTTAAAATATTTGTGTGCGGCCCAAGAGGCCTTCCTAGAGGTATAACCCCCAAGTGCAGGGATAGTAATAGCATATGTCAATATGGAAATAAGAGTATCGATCCGCAGGAGTAAGAAGACAATGCTATTTATTCTTAAAATATACTCGTCTAGAGCGTGTAGATGGTTAAAAAAAGACTTTTGAAGCTTCATTCTTTACTTACTACGATTAGACATATGACCCAATATACTCTATACGTGATCATGTTTCATTGAGGATAATAGAGCAGCAAAAAATCTTAAACCATTCTCATCATGGTGTAATGGTAGCATTAAATTCATGTAGTAAATTACTCTTACATGCATTATGAAACGAGAGAGACCATTTGTTGTTCATGAGGTACACAAAATATATATACATGAGTAGGTTTCAATTCCCGTGATAGATTTCGAGTTTCGTCGACTCTAACTTCCTAATTTCATACCGAAGTTCGCACCATTGTTAACGAATCTTGTCAAATTAGTCGGTCTCGGTCGACCGTTTAAAATTCTTTCACGAGTACATGGATCTCGCTGTTCCCCAATTTTTTTCATTTACACGGACGTATACATATTTCCTGTAGCTATACAGGAAAATACACATACTAGAGAGAAAACACGTATATGTCCGTCAAAACTCTTATGCTGTGACGAATGGCGAGATCCATCTACTTGTGAAAGTAAATTTCAAACGTTCGACCAAGTGCGACGAACTTTAGAAAATTTGTCGAATAATAGTGTAAATTTCAGTTTTAAATTAAAAAGTTAGAATCGACGAAACTCAAAATCGATTAAGGGAATGGAACCTACTTGTCGTCCTGCATATATATTGTGTATACAATATATTGTTTTAACCAGCGACTAGGCTGCCATCAAGGCTGCCAATTACCGCGGTCAGCAGCCACTTCACCACCAGGCTCATGCTCCATCTTTCAATTAGTATTGTTGTTCCGTGGTGTTGCCCACGTCGATGCCTGAGCAGACAATATATCGCTATTCTACTAGGGAAAAATTCACATGCCGACAATTGGGGGGGGGGGGGGGGGGGGGGGGGGGGGCATGCCCCCTGTTGTTATATTAATCAAATCGGAGAAGGCAGGCCCCTCTTGTTATGTTAACCAAATCGAAGAAGGTAGGCCGATTATACACGAGTTGGGAAGTGATATGTAGATATGTGATTGTTAGCGATTGATTTTTAAAGAAATTTGCAGTTACACATCACAAGTGTGACTTCGAAGGCACTCTCCATGACCAGAGCAAGTCTGTGATTTCGAAGGTATTCTGCGAAAGACTAGAAAGAGGAAACTTAGGTGTCCATTAGATGTAGGGTACAGTAGGTGGTAATATGAAACCTTTTTGAATAACGAGAGAGTACTATGCATATTAAGTTTGCCAAAACGTATGTGTCCAAGTTAATTTGTTGACCTGAAATGACGCGAGCATGATTAGGTGCAGAACAAGGCCAGGCTTTCTGAATTTTCATCGTTGAGTTTCACCACAAGCATTTATTGGATGCCCGTATCTCTATCTTTAATATTCACACCGATGGTTGTAATCGATGGCCTGCAACTTTTTTCCAATTGCTAAAACGACCAATACAGGAAAATGAAGTAGATAATTATTCCCTCCGTTCCGAATATAAGATGTTTTACCTTTTGTTCTGAATTGTATGTATATGTACGCCTTTCGGTGTGTCCATTCACTATTTTTGTCTGTATGAAGTCCATATTAAAATATCCAGAACATGTTATCATTTGGAATGGAGGGAGTACTACATACATGCACATGTAAAAATGATTCTGGAATGAAGACGGACAAGCGCGTGATACTACCACAGGTACAGGACAAGTTAAGTTCACACTTTTCTGTCTTATAAAAAAATGGCCAGGTCGTTGAAAGGATCTGTTTTTGCTCATTGTTTTTCCAGACCCCCAATCATGCATGTCAGCGCGAGGGTGACGTTTAATCCCGACAAGCCAGCCCTTTTGCCATTGTTCTTCTTCTTCCGAGGAAAATTCTCCCGATGAATCTACTCCCGAGGGAAGTATCTAGCTTGAAGTTGTCCGCATTCGGGTCAACGAAGGACGAAAAGGATACTGTTCTTAACTGTACCTTGATATGAACTAATATGCGCCCACAATACCCTTACACTAAGCTATGATAGCTGGAACTTCGCATTGTTTGAGATGAGACTGTCACTAGTTAAAAGAATACAGTGACACTGGCAGCTCCACACATGTAGGCCGGCCTTCTAGATCATCGACCGAGTAGAAATCAACTTGATTAACCTATATTTGCACCTGCATTTTTTTAAACCTTGCCAATTGTCCGGCCTACCGTCGATCACCATGTCCTAATCAGCGTATCTAATCGCACCCCACGAATGGATCAAAGCGCCCCTTTTCCACTAGTGCGGAACACACACACATACATGCGCCTTTTCCTGCATGCATTGCAATACCGGTTTTCTGCAGCTAGCTGCAGCTGCAAAGAGGGAAAATGAAAGAAGGAAATCGATCCAGCGAGGCGTTATTACTAAACAGAGCTTAAAATGCTAGTACGTCAACAGTATCTCGTTGCCAAGTTTTTTTTTCTTTATCTCCCTAACTCTCAATTTTCATTGCTGCGTAAGTGCGTATAAAGTACATGATGTAGCCATACTCAGTACTCTATATGATTGATGGTTGTGCGGCCAATCATTTTTTTTTTTGAGATTGACAGGAGGAATAAAATTCTCCACTGTTTGTTGCATTCATCGAAAAGTATCCTGGCGGGCCATGTTCTTACATAGGAAGGAGAAATTAGTTAGTTTCTTCTTCTTCCTCGCAGGCTCTGATTGGACAGATCCTTCTTTGCCAAGAAATTAAGGCCTTGTTTACCTCTAGTGTATTTTAGGGGATGGGAGGGGATTATTCCGGATCCCGGAAAATCCCCACTAGTTTGTTTACTTCTAGTGTATTTTAGGTGATGGGAGGGGATAATCCCCAAATATCCCCCACCAACCCTCTCATTTTTGCCTAACACAAAAACTCTAGTCCATACTAGTGTATTTTTAGGAAGAGTATTTGTGGAGATTTGTGGGGATTGGGTGTTCAACAAATCCCCTTCCATCCCCACTCTTCCCATCCCTAAAATACCTTTGGAGTAAACAAGTCCTAAAGGGGCAGGTCCCTGGGTACGTTGGTGCACATGTCACTTGCCAATTAAACTACGCTGGATCGTATCGTACCGTACCTGGCGCTATGGCCATGCCGCATATGGATATAGACTATCAACACACGTACGCCCTCCTTCCTGTCCGTTGAGAACAACCACACATGATCGAATACTTGCTTGTTTACTGAACGGGGGCCGGATCGATCGTTTCACGTACTGCGTGATGGCGACTCTGTTTGGATATGTTCGTGTGTGCCTCAGCGAATGTGTGTGCCCTGAAGATTTGCAGGCACATGGGAAAGGATGTGACGGCCGGGCCGGGGATGGGAAGCTAAATTGACAGTTTCTTCTAGTCCACAGACTCATGGCGTGTCACTGTTTCTCCTCTTCCTCATAATTTCGTTTCCGTGAATGGTGGATGGATGGATCGATTTGGTGCACCTGAACAATCTCGAAAGAAAATTTTGTCAATGTAATCAATACGTGCGATTATTCGGCACTCTGGAAGAAGCGCAATTTTGTGCCAAGTGCAAGTCTTTTACCGAAGAACTTCATGCGTGCAATAGCTCAAGTCTTTTTTTTCTTCGGTAAAGAGCGCTTTATTACTCAAAAGATTCGAGCATTAGGCTTGGTCTCTACATGATTGAGATGCATAGAGACGCAACAGGTACGTACAAGGAAAAAACGCAACAAGAAAAATGAAAAGCGGAAAAACTAGTAATCATGAAGAAATTGTAGATCTCCTATGGTGATGCATGCATGACCAATCCGAAAATCACGCTACCATCCATGTTGGGTAAAAATATCACTCGCCATATCTTCCAATCATGAAGATAACTTCATAAATAGCTATCGATCCTCCACACGTTGTAGAGATGATCACGAGCAGAGCATACTTGTAAATCGGT
This sequence comes from Poa pratensis, assembly GCA_947311845.1. Classification (NCBI taxonomy): domain Eukaryota; kingdom Viridiplantae; phylum Streptophyta; class Magnoliopsida; order Poales; family Poaceae; genus Poa; species Poa pratensis. The sequence continues at coordinate 94,391,174 of CAMZMU010000117.1, read as the reverse complement.
AGATTATATGCATGTATTAACCCCAGTTATCGATAGCCACGACTAACCCAATTAAAAATGTTATTTTTTTTCAACATTTCAGTAGCCCGAGGAAAACAAATTGCGCCCTGTTGCGGCACCAACTCTCCCTCTTCCTTCTTCACAGCTCACAAGTAGAATGCTCCATGAGTCAATCCAGTAGCTTATCTGATATACATATTAATTCACTTGGTCCGCAGTGCATATGCCGCGCCAGTTATCCTCTCATGCATATGCAAGTGCTAAAAGAATTAGCCAGTGTTATGTTTTCTTTCTAAAATTTCAGAAACCTAACGATACATTCAGTAAGTGTCACAGGGGGTGAGGGGGGCCAGAAGGTCCGGGTGGTATATATGTAGGGGACGAGCGACAGCGAAAACTAAGGCAAGAACTATAACATGTAAAGTAGAGCTCTGAATGGTCAATTCTTGGAGTAGGGCAGATCAGACATATATACCAGATAGTCAGATACTACCACTACAAGTGTGGGCACCCTAGCTAGCTAGCTACCATTTGGAGTGCTGAAGTACTAGCTAACATTTGCGAGAGGAGGGCTCGCGCCCACCAGTACAAACACAGTTTGCCACATCCATCTGATCTGACCAACCAGAGCCCCCATCACAGCAATCACTGTGGTGATTATACTATATTTCCAATTGGCCGTCCATAGCACCTGCATGCCCAACATCTTTCTCCAGTTAGTCACTTTCTTCCTCAGAGTCAGTAGGTCACTTATCACCTAGGCCTTTTAAGGCAACGAACAGTAGGGATACATGCCCCTCCTGGCCTAGGTCTTTTGCATGCAAGCATGCATGCATGGCCCATTCCAGCGCGGGGGCGTCGCTCCATCAGATCATCGTCTTCCTCTGCCGAGCCTTGCCCACACACCATTTCTTCACTTCGTTTTAACTCCCCTATGCTCCTTGCATGTGCTCAACTTGACCTCTTCAATCCTCATTTCGCTGTCAGTCTCGCTCTCTCTCACCTGTGCCACAGGGGAAAACAGAGGAGAATACTAAAGATAAGAAAGCGATGTGTGCGTATAGACTATAGAGAGAGAGGGAGCATAGGGGAGTTAAAACGAAGTGAAGAAATGGTGTGTGGGCAAGGCTCGGCAGAGGAAGACGATGATCTGATGGAGCGATAAGAAAGCGATGTGTGCACATGAGGGCCGGGATGAGGAGGATGCCCACAAGGAAGGCAAGGGGAATCACTCACGTAGTACGTACACACCACCGGTGCAACAACTTGCCGCCGTGGTAGGCCAGCCGGCTAGGCCCATAACGGCACTGGTCATAATAAATTATTAAAGCCGACGAGACGACAGCGTCTCGCTGCGATTCGTCGACGTGGGCCGCTCTGCCGCCATGCATGCAGCTCCGCACCAAGAGCTCTTGTTTTTCTTCGCTTGCATTGCATGTGAGAGATGTTTTCTGTATAACCATCGACAAATGATGTTGTTTCTACACACGATTATTCATCATGTGCACGAGATACATACATACAATCGTATGATGAACACTACACAGTTGTGTGGTCAATTTCCTGCTGGGATAAATAGAAGAAGCCCCGACAATATGGGTTAAGGACATGGCGGAGAGTTAAGACGGCGGATCGATCGTTCGACCTGATGTGGTAATTGATGAAGAAAAGGGAGGGTACCTGCAGATGGATCAAAGTCCACCATCTCCTGGCGTTGGCCTAATTAGTTAAGCTAGGAGGAATTGGGTGGGAAGGCGAGATGGGCTTGTCACAGGATCGCTCCCAGTACCGGAGTAGCAGTTGTTGCGATTCTGGTTGGTTCACTCACCGGCCGGGTAGGAGGAGCCGGCGAGGGACCAGCTCCGTTCTCTGTAGCTTGGAGCTGAGGTTATCTGGTCCCGGCCGTTCCCGACCCAAAGAGATGGACAACTGCTTTGAGCTGTGCGGCTAACCCCCAACGCTGGTGCTGGTGCTCTGGGGGGACCGTACGTCCCGAATACATACTCTGGCCACCACGGAACTATACGCGTACCTAATACAATCATGTCTACGCTGGCTTGCTGGCTTATACTCATTGATATACGTACGTAGAATTCGCAATGTAGCACGCCTGCATGCGCCAAAACTAATACAGCTGGTAGCTATACTTGGAAGAGAATCAAGAGAGCGCTCGCGACTCGCTCCTAGGCGAGCGAGTTCCTACCCTAGCCGCCACCGCTACTGCAGGCCACCGGCGAAAAAGCTGGGGCCCTCTCCTTCCGCTGCCGCTCCGGCGGCAGGAGGGAGGGGACCCCGTTTTTGCATGGTAATTAGGGTTAGAAAGTTTCTGGCATGGTGCGCCGTTGGGGTGGTGGGAGTGGTGTCCGGGCAAATAAATCTGCCTCAACTCTACTCCCACACCGGCGTTGTCCTTCATGGCGGCGTCTCGGAGTTGGTGGCTATGTGTGCTTGCCGATCTTTCAGATCGGTGGTTGTAGGGTTCATGGATGGTGTCGGCGAGGCGGCGACTCCATCAGATGGGTTTTTCCTCCTGCTCTGTCCCCGTTGCTGCGGCGTTGTCTCCAGCGCCACGGTGGAGCAGAGAGGATTCGTCCAGGAGTACGTGCAGACAGTGGTCTGCACTGGTGACAGCTGGAAGATGATGGCGTGTCCGGGGACATGCTGCCCCGATCTGATTCTTTCAACGGCAATGGTTTGTCTTATGGCAAGCTACTTTGGAGGTCCGAAAAGCTGATGATCAGCGATGGAGCCGCGTAGAGCTCGGGTGAAGAGGTGATCTGTCTATTTTTTCTTTGGTGGCTGCTACGGTGGTACCAAAGAAAATTGACAGGCGTTGGTTTGTCACATAGGTTTATCCTATCTTTTCATATCTGTAAGATCGGTGTATACGTACTTTGTATCTCGTCTTTATTTTATCAATGAGAATCGTATTACCATGCAAAAAAAAAACTAATACAGCTGGTGGCTGCGCTTTGTATTCGATCATCTGGGCTCTTGGGCAGTGGGCCTGGATTGTAGTAGCGCGTGTGGGCCTGTTTTGGCAGCTTTCGGCCGGTATCCGATGCAGAAAGCCCATCATCCACCTGCCTTTGCAAAAAAAAAATCTAGCCTAAAAATACCAGCATCACTTACCAACAACAGTAGCAGCATTCAGTAATCCATACCATACTACTAGCATGCCATGATGCATGTTCTACGTTGTAAGTTGTAACTGCAGATTGGCCGGAGAAGAACAGAATCCATCTAGAGTGCTATGTATGCAAGCATCAGAAAAGTTCAGACGTAGCGAAGGAAAGCAATGATGCCGCCGCTGCGGGTTCCTTCTTCTTCTTCTTCTTCCTTCATTCGACATGAATCATGAATGGCCAATGATGCGAAGCTGCATGCAGCTCCTCACGGGGAATTGGGCGAGAATGAACGGTTTTCGAGGGAGGATAGCGTGTGGTTTCGCGCCGTCAGCGACGCAGAGGAATCTGCTCGCCGCTACGGTTTGTTTGTAGCCTGGCCCTGGCGGAGCAGAAGGGATGCACAGCACAGCTCGCGGTGGCAGGACGTACTGGGTGCCGTACACGTTGTCTGGCTAGGTACGTACGTATCCCACAGTCTTTCCACATGCCGGCCGCTGCGATTCTGCACGATGATGATACGGCCAGCTTAAGATCCGGTTACCCAGACGCTGCACCGCTTGTCCGCATACCTGCCGTTCTCGCTGAGCCTGCCCTGACTCTGGAATTTTTCGAAATAAAGGCGGGGTGCACTGCGGTCGATCCAAGGCGCCACCCTGCGGCGTCCGGCGTGCGGCGGTGGATCCAAGGCGCCGCTGCCGCTCCTGCCCGCCACTGTCTCTCTGCCGCTGCGCGCTGTACCTGCATGCGTCGGCGTCGATCAAGCCGCCGGCCGGCTGGCTGCAGCCTGCGGCAGGATGGGGCAAAGGGAATGCGCTGTTTCCGAGGAATGGCGATCGAGCTGTCGAGCTATCTCTGGGCGCGCGCGGGACTGACCGGCCGGCCGACAGAGCGGTTGCGCGGACTGAGCCTTCGTCCATATCTTCAGTCATTGGGTTGTCCGGATGCATGGATCGGATGGAGCAGCTGTCTCATTCGGCCGGCACTGCAGCTAGTCGCGCTGTCGTCTACTCCACTTTTGTTCGTAGCCTTCAGGTGGCAGCTGGTAGTCTGGTACGGTGGTGTTGGAATCTGTGCACGGATATGTTGATCAGTTCACAGTTGATGGGTTTGCTACAGTGAGAGTGACGGACGGGCAAGAACACGATGATGCTAACTTGCTAAGGGGAGGTTGTCGTGGTCGATCGAGCGAGGTCATTCTGAGCTTGGTCGTGGACTACTCGTGGTGTACTCCATGTTGGAATTTGAAAAGGCTCATTCCAATTCCCGATCCTTCTCACATAGTCAGAGAGTGATAGCCAAAAAAGAAAAATACAAATAGTGCAAATTTAACTTGCTTATGTAGTATTCCTAACCGAACTGGTGATTAGATTTCAAAGATCTTGATGCCAATCAGTTCAGCCTATTGTGTAGATGGCTTTTCAGGCTTACTTCTTACGTTCTGAGTACATGACCTATAAATTTAATTAAAGAAATAGAACTCACTAAGACATCTCCAGTAGACGCACCAAATTATATATATGCGGCACCACACAAAATGTGTCCGCTTTGGCATGCTGGACACATGTCCAACACAATGGGTTGCTTCCCCAGTGGCGTCCCCCAAAGGTTTATTTTTTAAAAATATTAAACATCCACAAAATTTGAACAAAAGGCTTGATTTTGATTGAAACTTGACATATTTGACAATGAAATTTAAAATAACACTTAAACTACGACTAAAACTTAAACTAAACCAAATCTAAACGCCGGGAGCAGCTGCCCTCGCTGGGGCAGTCTCATCTCGTGTGTTGGAGCGTCATTCAGTGAGCCTACTGCTATTGTGCGCGCACGTACGCGCCTCTCCTGTCGGCCCACGGTATGCGCGACAAGGTGTTGGCTCGCCGCCTCTGCTTGCGGGCCTCCGCTTCTCGCCATCTGCTCTCCAGCTCGGCTGCCTCGTGGGCCCGTTGGCGGTTAGCCACCACCATATCCTAGCGAGCAAGCTCGCGAGCGGCGGTAGAGACCTCCGCGCCGCGTCGGCCTGGCATCACTGCGTTGTGCGACATTTAAACCAAGGTGACCAGTGTGCAGATGAAAAAGACGCGCCTGCTTATCGGAGGCAGTGTCAGGACGTTGTCCGACACCACGGAGCAGACGCGCAACTATGGAGTTTGCCTGGGCGGTGCCGGACTGTTTTCCGGCTGGCCCGGACTGATTAAGGTGCCACTAGGGCCGTTTTTCCTATCCGGACCCTCATTGAGCCTTCGGGAGGGCTTTGAGGGATGCAGATGGAGATGCTCTAAGTTTGACCAAATACTATATAGAAGGGAATATCAACAAGTACATATTGTATAAATATAGTATAAAAAATATATTATGATGGGTCAACTGATATTGATTTGGTATTATACTCAGTCAAACTTAATATTGACTTTTGACTAAATGTATACTTCATGTATTTCCGCACGAGGGCGGATTAATTAAGTAAGAGGGGACACAGCACGTGAAATTGCGATTCAGATACACAAGGAATCACAACTAGGATTCCATGCGAGCCTAACTAAGGTCAAGACACTTAGGTTCCAATTTTGAATGCCACATCACGTTTATAGTTGCCAAATTCAGTATCACAAGATACCTTGGTTTTTTAGAGAACACCTTGACTTTTCTTAGTACACCTCCGAGGCCCGGCCTAAGCAAGACAATGGTATTGTGAAGCCCAGATATCAGAAATAGAGTTGGGCCATGTTCGAAAAGCAGTGGCGTTAGACCAGCAAGTGAGCTCTGCGTCGAACGCGGTGGCCTTCAGTTCGCTGTGGCTAACGCCGTGGGATCTCGCTGGTGAGATGACTATGCCCAGCTACGATGGTCTATCAGCTCAGAGCTAAATAGAGACTGCCATGGCAATCACTAGAAATCCCTTTGCAAAGAGAACCCAGCATCTGACAAGTGTCGGCTCCTCCTCACATGGTTCAATTTTGGTTGTCTGTATGTCTGTCAAGTGTCATAATTAGATTGAAAGTGGGGAGTATGAGAGAGAAAGGGGCATATACGTGGCATGCAATTTTCCCTTTTTGCCTTTTATTTTTCGAATGTGAATTTTGAAAACGAAATATATTAAGAATCGTTTATCCAAATTACGAACCATTTTTACTTTTGAGCTCCTCGCGTCGAGATCTTCAAAACTAAATCTCATGTCGATAGGTTTCGACGATCTTTTTTTACTCCCAGTTATGCATAGTATGTACATCCTGTTTTGTATACTTTGTACTCCCACTTTTGTGTACTTTTATACTTTCTGTTCTGTGTACTTTGTACTTTGTTTTCTATGTAGTTATATAAACTGTGTCTGTGTACTTTTGTACTTCGTGTTCTGTGTAGTTGTACTCCATGTTCTGTGTAGTTTGTACAACTTGTTAGTTGTACAACATGTTTCTGTGTACTTATACAACATGTGTCTGTTTATTTGTACAACCTATTAGTTATACAACCTATGTCTGAGTAGTTGTACAACATGTGTCTGTATAGTTGTACAACCTGTGTCTGTATAGTTGTACAGATTGTGTCTGTGTAGTTGTACGCCGTAGGCGTCTAGAAATCTGCAAAGCTGAGCCGCCGAGGCGAAGCCGAGCCGTAGCACACGAAACGACCAATGCGCACAACGACGAATACGCTCAACGACCAATGTACTCCTTTCAAGATATTATTAAAATTTATCGAGGCGAAACCGAGCCGTAGCACACGGTACGACCAATTCGTGCAACGACGAATACGCGCAACGACATATATACCCTTTTAAGATATTGTTAAAATTTATCGAGGCGAAACCGAGTCGTAATATTTTCATGACGTCGAAACAACCAGAGTACGTAATTCTTGTATTGTACTGATTTATACTTCCGTCGACGAGCAGCAGCGCGTGGGGTTTCGATTCTGTACATCCGCTCTAGACCAGGCTGTACGCCTCACTTCCGTCCAGGAGAGCAGCAGCTCGGGGCCTTCCGATTCTGTACTTCTGATCTAGCGCCAGCAGCGCCGCGGGAGGCTTCCAGCGTATGCCTGCGGAGATTCGTTTCGCTCGCGTTCCGTCGACGAGGCGGTCACCAATTTCTTTTTTCCTTCCTCGCGGGAGCCAACACGTGGCGCGCTGCACGATTGCTAGATTTTCCTTCACGAAGGGAAACCTTCGCATAGCGATACCCGACTGCCATGATTTGGAGAATTTGGGCTTAATCTCATCGAGACTACAAGGCCGATGTAATATCAAACACTTGGCCCGTCCAAAAGGCTGAATCCTGTATAATCAAATGATTATAATCCCCTCCTAGGCTCTTACTTCTGGGTTGACTGAAAATACTCTAAATTCTGACATGTCAATTATTGGTCTGACACGATTGAAGTTCCAAATATACCGAAAAAATGCGACTTCGACGCTCTCTCACTAATAGAAAAAGGCTTATAGGTGAAATGTTATCTGTGGCGCACATAACTGTGCGTGCGCCAGAGATACTCTCTCTCCTCACTCGAAGGGTCTGGGAAAACTTACCTGTGGCGCACCACCATTCCTGTGCGCCACAGGTAAAATACCTGTGGCGCACAGGAATGGTGGTGCGCCACAGGTAAGTTTTCCCAGACCCCTCCGATTTCGCGCGCGAGGAGAGAGACTAGCAGTGGCGCCCACTTATTTGCGTGCACCACAGGTAAAAAAATGGAGAGAGATTACCTGTGGCGCACAGACCCCGTGCCCCACAGGTAATGAGAAGTAGATTGTACCTGTGGCACACAGAAAGTGTTGTGCGCCACAGGTATCTGGCGCCAGATATTTCGAAATCGTGGAAAGAGGGGAGAGAGTATCTGCGGCGCACCGGTAAGCCTGTGCGCCACAGGTAAAAAAATATCTGTGGCGCACGGTTAGGCCTGTGGGCCACAGGTAACCACAGCCCTTTCTCTCTCCCTTACCCTTCCTCTCTCTCCCTCCCTCGGGATCTAAATTCTCTCTCCAACACAACTCACGCACACGCCTCTCCCTAGATCTAAATTCTCTCTCCAAAAAACACTCAATGTACGCATCTCTCCAACACACAGGACACATAACGCACACATCTTCTTATCCTCTCTCTCCGCACGCACACACACCACCACATCTCGATCCCCTTTCCTCACCCCGCCGCCTCTGCTGCTCCTCACCGTCCCGTGCCGGAACCACGCCTCGCCTCGCCCGCCGGCGAACCGGAACTCCAGGCCCAGCCCCCGACCGCCCCGCTCCAGAATCCTTCGCCAGCGGCCAAGCGGCGCTCCTCCACGGCCGCAGAGATCGACGAGCAGGCGCTGGCCGCCGCGGCGCCAAGGCTGCGGAGATCGACGAGCAGGGCTGGCCACCGCGGCCGCGCTCGTGCTGGGGCAGCATCCTGCCGCCGCCGGCCACAACCATCTCCTCCTTCGCCTCCGCCCGCGCCAGCCCCTCCTCCCCGTCCCCATCCCCGCGCCGCTTCTCCCCGTCCAGCTTCAGCTTCAGGGAGCGCCGCCACATGACCACCTCCGCCACCGACGCCGCCGGCGCCTTCCTCCTCGAGCTCAAGCCCCAAATCCTTTGCAAGGTCGCCGCCATCCACCACCGGTCGCCGGAAACAGACGGGATTGATTGATCTAATAAAATTAATTAGATAAACACATAAATAAATAAATAAATATGATTTTTTAATTCCTAATTACTTACCTGTGACGCACAATCCGAACGGTGCGCCACTGGTATTTCAAAATACTAGTGCCCCAACTTCCTATCTGTGGCGCACAGAAAAGTTTGAAAGGACAAGGATGTCGCCTAGAGGGGGGTGAATAGGCGATTAATTTTTTTCCGGTTTAGGCTTGATAAATACGGAATAAAACTAGGTGTTTTAATTTAACAAGCACACAACCAAAATAAACTAGGCTCACCTATGTGCACCAACAACTTATGCTAAGCAAGACAAGTAAAAAGGTGATAGCAAGATATAAGACTTCAAGCACGAAGGCTATCACAATGTAAAGTGCATAAGTAAAGAGCTTGAATATAGAAATAACCGAGGCACGCGGAGACGATGATGTATTCCCGAGTTCCTCCTTTTTAGGAGAGTACGTCTCGTTGGAGGGGTGTGAGTTTCAAACTCAAACGCCACAAATGGCCTCACCCTATTCTCCGATGAACCTTGCCCAAAAGCTCGGTTCACCTTCCACTATCGGAATCTTTCAAGGCGGAATCCGGAGCCTTTACAACAATCTTGAGGCACAACCCACAAAAGGATTGGGAGCTCCCAAGTGACCACAAAAGGTCCCAACTAGCCACAAAAGGCCTTGACCACAAAAGGTCACAAGAACACCGTCTAGGGTCCAACGCCCCAAGAGTAACAAGCTCACGAACTTTCACTTCCACGAATCCTCGTGGAGAGAGCAAACCGATGCAACAAAATGCAATGGCAAGAACACAAGAAGTGCTCACTCTCAAATTCCAACAAACCAACAAATACTTATGGGGGAATAATAGAGGAAGAACAAAGGAGGAGAAACACCAATAACTCCAAGATCAAGATCTACTACGTTCCCCTTACTTAGAGGAGAGATGGATTGGTGGAAATGTAGATCTAGATCTCCTCTCATTTTTCCCTCAAAGATATGCAAGAATCATGGGAGAAATTGAGAGAGGGGCAAGTTTTCCAAGGTCAACAATGCTGGGAGAGAGAGGAAAAAATGAGCAGCTCAAGGTTGAAGAAGGGGAGGGGTATTTATAGCCCCTGGCACGAAAATAGCCGTTGCAGCCACACTTAGACCGGAATATCCGGTCCCTGTCCCAAATATCCGGCCCAAATATTCGGCCGAGTACAGAGTCTCGCGCCGTGAAGTCCTTAGCTGATTTTCTGAAAAAACTTGGGAGGACCGGATATTCCGGTCCCAACTAAACCCGGAAAATCCGGTCTACCTGGTTATTCCGGTGCAGAACAAAACCGGAATATTCGGTTTGCTGAAAACTGATAGAAACAACAAAACGAAAACTGCAAAATCTTTTTCATCTGGACTCCGATTTCGATGATCTTGGGCTCGTTGAAATTGCAACGAAGAGCTCTACAAGATGATGCAGAGAAACATCATAGTCCATCATGTGAGGAGGAGACCACAAGAAGAGAGTTTGACCTCTCTAGAAAAGACAAACCGGTAAAACCTCCAACATAAAAAACGCAACAAGATATTCATATGAAATCCGTTTTTGATGAACTAGAGCTTGATATGGAGATGAACACAATCTCTAAATTTTCACATGGATAAAAGCCAAATAAGAACCAAGAAAGATGACATGCCAAGAATGCAAAAGTTTGAGCTCTCCACAAAGATGACGATCAAGTTACTCACTCGAAAGACCCTCTTGATAGTACGGTATCTATCCTATAACCCGGTCTCCGAACTAACAACATGATGCCGGTAAAATAGAAATCGTATCAAGATCATACCTTTGCCTTGCGCATTCCACTTGAGTTAGATGATGACGATCTTGACTCTCTCAAGTTGGAACACCTTTCTTGATCATGCTTGCTAGCACATGCTTGATGAAGACTTCTCCAAATACTCCCCCATACTCCATTATGGGAGAGCCTCGCTTAGCTCCGTCTTCATGTATCCATTGCAAGGTTCAATCAAATGATATCTTCCGAGATGGATCATATTGAACTTGCACTTCATAATCTTCTCTTAATATATATGATGGCTTGGAGATAAACATGAATCTTCCCTTAATCTTCTTTTCCAAGCCACACTTTACCATGTAAGCTTCTAGAGTCTAACACATGAACTCCATTCTTTTCTTATGGACAAGATCTACAAGAATATATCTCAATGCAAACATTAGTCCATAAGGATTGTCATTAATTACCAAAACCACGCATGGGGGTAACATGCACTTTCAATCTCCCCCATTTTGGTAATTGATGACAATCCCTTTTACGAGGGTTTATACAATGAATTTAAGACACCATGCAACACAAAATGCAAGGATGCAAGAGAACAAAGCCATGTTCCCTTAAACCCTCTAAATTTCTCCCCCATTGGCATCGATTGCCGAAATGGGAGGAAAATGTAAAAGGCCAATATAGAAAGAGCTCCCCCATAGTGTGTGCATTTCTCATAATATGAGTGAAATCGAATGCACATATCCAATGATGAATAGTTGGGGGGAGATCAAATATATTGAGGATCCAAAGATTGCAAAAGGAAATCAAATTGAAAGATACTTCGACAAGAGAAGTAACCAATCAAAGGATCTGAAAACCAATTGAACATAAGAAGATATTATGATAAGATCAACCAAGTGTTCTAATAATCAAGAGGGAACTCCCCAAGGTACGTGCACAATAAGGATTTGTATTTCAATATAGTGTGCACAACATGGAATCCTCACTCCCTCCTAGATAATGTAGAACACAAGCCAAAGAAGATGTAGCAAATAGATCCAGAAGCTTATTAAGATGCAAAAAGGGATATCAAAAGAAAAAACAATGCTTGTGTCTTTTAGAAACCACCAAAGAATCAAAAGCAATAAAAGGTGGTCGCTAAAGAATTGGAATACCAAATAAGGATGTAACTATTCTTATTTGTATAAGTTTCTAAGTAAACACCAATCATGAAGATATAAGTCCACAAAGAAACACGTACACACAAGATAGGTACAAAGTTAGAGAACATGATATCCAAGAGGAAGTCATAAATACACCAATAAGATCTTTGCTTAAAAGCATAGCACAAAGCTCAATTTTATCTTAAAGTGATATAGATGAACTTCCACCACACACTCATCATAGCATCAAAAATATCCACAAGGGATAAGGTGATAAATGGGATGCTCCAAGAAAGATAACAAGTATCGCAAAAGGCAAAGGATTTAAAAAAAATCAATATTGCATATGTGAGACATAGAGTAGAAAGTGCTAGATTAACATATTTGGTATTGGTGAATCATGAAAATGATTATATATATTCCCCTTGATATGTAATCATCCCGGCTTGCCCACATTTGCAATAAAGTTGTTTTGCAAGAACCAAATGAATTGCAACAAAAGAGATTCATGTCATGAAACAACCTACACAAGGTTGAAAGCTAGAAATGTATGCATGAGGTAGATACTTGTTACCGAGGTAGCATTGGGTGATGTAGAAGATAAGTGTTCATGATCATCCAAGCTTGGCTCCAATAAGCACATGGTGACAACACCTTCCTTGTAGATGAGACAAGCTTCCAATGCATCTTCAATGTACCTAAAACAAATTCAAGTACAACATGGTACCCAAACTCATTGGGTCGAATGTAGTTAGAGCAACTACAATACATAGGACAAACTCCAAATAAATATGTGCATATTGATATGAAATTGAATTTCATGCACATCTTAGCCATTTAGGAAATGATGGAGTTTATCCTATATATTGGATCAACAAAAGTAAACATGCCATAAGATATACATAGTAAATATGCATGCACGAGACTTTAAAGAACCAAAAGAGATACAACTTGGAGAAAACACCACTTAAACCAAGAGATTACACACAAGTGTGACAAGAAAAAGACTTGTCCAAATTATATCAAATACCCAAATCAACACATGATTTAAGATACCAAGTTGAAAACATACCAAATGAAAATAGGTTCAAGGAATGAATCAAACCCTCTACACTTTTCATGATGGCACAAAGTACCAAGACGAAAAATGCTTGTCTTCCAAAGAGACATTTCATCGGGATCAAAAACCAATTGAAATCAAATAGTGTTCTAAAACATATAGGATAGCTCCCCCAAGATTTGTGCATTATTTATGATCTTACATTTGAATACAAAATGCACACAAATGGGGTCATCACTCTCCATATATTTTATCCAACACTAGTCATGTTCAAGAAAAGCCATAAGATACAAAACCAATTTAAAGAATGGTGTTCTACTCAATGTAGGATAGCTTCCCCGAGAATAGTGCATTATCTAGAAGTATGACTTTGAATGTCAATGCACAAGAATGGGATCATTGCTTTTCCTATCTCAAGAAAACATAAAACAAATATGAGTAGAGCACAAGGGATCCAAAAAGATAGAAGGAAGACAAAAAAATGAGTTAGATCAAAACAAAGCATTGGCAATAAATAAGGCAAATTTCGAGCAAGTGCCAATGTAAATATGATCAATATATTTACCACAAATATGATTATGACTTGTCAAAAGACAAGTAATGTATGGAGATATTTCTCGGTGGTGGATTGCAAAGATATATTCAAGATCACATTCACAAAACATAAGCATGAGGCAAAAGATAGGAATTGAAAAACATGCTTAGATAGAGATTCTTGATGGCTTCAATTAATCAACGATCATGCAAAGCACCAAGAAACTTTCTCACAAACAAGATACCAAAAGATGGGAGACAAGAAGCAATTAAGCAAATATGGAACTTGTTTGAGCAACATGCCACATAGGAACAAGATAAATAACAATATCAATTCTAGGTGGCAAAACCTCACATGTTCACATTTTCTAGGCTTGTAATATGCACAAAGCTTATTACTCCCCCATAATGTGATAATCCATTTCTTTCAAATAAGAGGCAAACAAAACAACTAGAGATAATTAATGGACATGATAGAATTTGAATTTCTCACGAGCATGACATACCACATAGAGAATAGATAATATTGATATATCATCACTAAGTGGTATTCCTCATGTACACACATTTTTAGGATTGTGAAGTGCACGAAGCACATCACTCTCCCAAAAAGAAATAGTACATTAATCTCTCAAAGAGAGCCAACAAGATAAGATAGCAAATAAAAGTAATAAGGCTCAAAACAAGTAAATGGTGTGCAAACCAACATACATATACTTGATTTCTCAAGATAAGAAAGTAGATAGCACAACACATACAAATACTAGAAAGGTACAAAACCAAACACATGCAAGGGTGCAAGCAACTTTCAATGTATATATGATATAAGTACAAGTTACCGCAAGGAGGAACATTGGATAAGAGATAGAACAATATAACCCAAATGACTTGGCTTGAGAAAATATAATTGATGAAAATCCCTTAATTCTTCATGATGTATCCAAGTCTCCAATGCCCTCCAACAACACCTATTGATCAAATTTTAGCTTGTTGGTCCCCAACCAAGTTGGGTCCTAAGAGGTTAGTCACAATAGACTTGGCAACCCAAATGGTTCTATTCTTGACACCACTTTGAGTACCAACATATTTGGCAAACACATTGATGACGTGAAAGCACACGTTCGTTGGGAGACCCCAAGAGGAAGGTATGAAGCAGTGCAGCAGCAAGTTTTCCCTCAGTAAGATACCAAGGTTATCAATCCAATAGGAGTAAGAAATCACTTCTGAAGGTTGTCAGTGGCGCGCTGACGTGGAACCTGCACACAACACAATCAAACTACTTTGCCCCAACGAAACAGTGAGGTTGTCAATCTCACCGGCTTGCTGAAAACAAAGGATTAAACGTATGGTGTGGAAAATAGTGTTTAATTGCAGAGAATGAAAAGGAACAATGATTGCAGTTGGTTGTATTATCAGTGTAAAAGAATGGACCGGGGTCCACAGTTCACCAGTGGTGTCTCTCCATAAAAGATAACTAACATGCTGGGTGAACAAATTACAGCTGGGCAATTGATAAAATATTGAGCGCATAATAATGCATATATATGACAAGATGACTACTATGATATTCAATTGGGCATTACAACATGATACATAGACCGTTATCCAACAGCATCTATGACTAATAATCCACCTTCAGGTTGACATCCGTGTTCCCCGTTGGTATTAAGTTGCAAGCAACAGATTATTGCATTAAGTAAAGTGCGTAATGTAAACAATACAATTATCCTTAGACAAAGCATTGCTGTTTTACCCCTAGTGGCAACAGCACATCCACAACCTTAGAAGTTGCTGTCACTCTCCCAGATTACTGGAGACTGAACCCACTATCTAGCATACTTGTTGGTAAAAGCATCTACTTGGCCAAAGCATCTACTACTAACGGAGAACATGCAAGATCATAAATAACATATAAGATAGATTGATAATCAACTTGACATAGTATTCAATATTCATCGGATCCCAGCAAACACAACATGTAGCATTACAATAATATGATCTTGATCATGATAGGCAGCTCACAAGATCTAAACATGATAGCACAAGGAGGAGAGACAACCATCTAGCTACTGCTATGGACCCGTAGTCCAAGGATGAACTACTCACGCATCACTCCGGAGGCAGGCATGGCGATGTAGAGCCCTCCGGCGATGATTCCCCTCTCCGGCAGGGTGCCGGGAAGAGCTTCTGAACCCTCCTGAGCTAGGGTTGACGACGGCGGCGTCTCTGGAACTTTTCGTGGATAATGGCTCGGTTATTTAGGGTTTTCGCGCCGGGGGGATTACATAGGCGAAAGGGCGGCGGCTGGAGGCACCCGAGGGGGCCAGACCACCCCACGGCGCTGCAGGGGGTGGGCCTGCGCCGCCCCATGGTGTGGCTGCCTCCTAGGTCGCCTCCGTCTCTCCTTTGGACTCCGTGTATGTGTTGGAAAAATAGGAGGTCCTGTCCAAGTTTCGTCTAATTCCGAGAATATTTCTTTTTTTTTTTAGCGAGTACGCCAAAGGCGTACCATATATTTATAGAAGAGAGAGTATATTTACAAGATTGCAACCCCGCCTTACAAGCAAGGAAGGCTGCATAACACACTCCACACAAAAAACCTTCTACTGACTCCTCATGGCGGGTGGTATCTCCCTCCTGCGGCAGCCTGCTCCCAGGTCCCCCACTCGTCTCGAATTCTCCTGGTAAGTTGTATTGTGGTACACTGGTTATTCGTGTTGCTGAAGGCCCAGGCGTTTCTATGCTTCCAGAGGCTCCAACAAATGAGGATAATTAGGGTATCCATCCGACGTCGATCACTCCTTTGCACTCCTACTCGGGCAGTCTCCCACCACTTCTCCAACTTATCTTCAGTGTTTGGCGTCGGTATCCGCACTCCCAGCTCATTTGCACACCTGAACCATACTTCTCTCGCGTACACGCATTGAAGGAGAAGGTGATCCAGCGTGTCTTGTTAATACAAAAACAGCAGAAAACAGGAACTGGCACTGTGGCATCTTGTTAATAGGTTAGTCCCAGAAAATGCATAAAAATGCTATGAAGTGTATATAAAACATGTAACAATTGGTATAATATCAACATGGAACATCAGAAATTATAGATACGTTTGAGACGTATCAAGCATCCCCAAGCTTAGTTCTACTCGTCCTCGAGTAGGTAAAACGATAAAAACAAAATAATTTCTGAGGTGACATGCTACAATCATAATCTTGATCAAATAGTATTGTAAAGCACATGTTATGAATGAAGTGATCCAGGTCAATGGTCTATAGTTTGCTAGCAAGTAGATAATGAGCAAACAACTGAATCATATAAGCAAAAACTTTTCATGAATAGTACTTTCGAGACAAGCATCAAAGTTTTGCATAAGAGTTAACTCATAAAGCAATAGATTCTAAGTAAAAGGTATTTAACCAACACAAAGGAAGATTTAAGCTTCAGCAATTGCTTTCAACTTTCAACATATATATCTCATGGATATTTGTCAACACAAAGCAATATAATAAGTGCAATATACAGCATATAAAAATTGTTGCACCAAAGTTGACACTAGTGTTTGCTTCTAAGATAGAAAGAAGTAGGAAAACTGACTCAACATAAAAGTAAAAGAAAGGCCCTTCGCAGAGGGAAGCAGGGATTAAATCATGTGCTAGAGCTTTTTAAGTTTTTGAAATCATATAGAGAGTAAAAATAAGTTTTGGAGGTGTTTGTTAATTGTCAACGAATCAGAAAATGGAAAGTACAATATGACCCCTGCCAACCAGACTTTTAAGAGCGGCTCCCATGAAGGACGTTATTTCTACCAGCAAGGCAGATCATCCCTCTTTCTCTTTTGTTTACACATGCAGATATTTCACTGGTCATTGCTTGACTGATAAATCAGGGCAAAAATGTGAAGAGAATTAAGCGGTTAAAGTTGTAATTAATTGGGACTGGGCACCCCATTTGCCAGCTCTTTTTGCAAAATTAATGGATAAGCGGATGTATATGCCGCTAGTCCGGTGGTAAAGTCTGTTTGACAGTTGACATAAAGACATCCACCCCGTCCTCATGAGCTTGGTAAACATTGACACAAAAAGAGTAATAAAGTTTTGAATAGTTTAAAGGTAGCACATGAAAAATTTACTTGGAATGGCAAGGAAATACCACATATAGGTAGTTATGGTGGACACAGATGGCATGGATTTTGGCTCAAGGTTTTGGATGCACGAGAAGCATTCCCTCTCAGTACAGAGTTTAGGCTAGCAAGGTTATTTGAAGCAAACACAGGATATCAACCGACACAGCAAGACTTATATGAAAACATATTGCAAGCATTATAAGACTCTACACTGTCTTCCTTGTTAACCAAACCCTTTTACTAGAAAATATCTAGACCTTAGAGATACCAATCATGCAAACCAAATTTCAACGAGCTTTACGGTAGTTCTTCATTAATAGGTTTTAACTACATGATACAAAAGCTTAAACATGAACTACTTGATAACTCAAAACAATTGACAAGTATCAAATTATCCAATACAGTGATCTACAAGAATATGTAAGCTTTTTATTATACCATCTACCACATGCAACATTTTCTGTTCCAACCAAACACCAATCAATTTATTTCAACATAAACTCTCCAAACAATTATAAGTGAAGCAAGAGAGTACTTTCTTTAAAAGAACTAACAGCTCTGAATAAGAGATGCATGAAAAACAGGAGCTAAAAGCATAGCAATAGCTAGATAAGAATACTCAACAAGTATAAGTGAAGAATAGGAGTATTCATATGAAAAAGCGGAGCGTGTCTCTCTCCCAATCAAGAATGGGGTCCAATCAAGTTGACCAGAAAATAAAATAAAATGAAAATAAAAGCACACAGACGCTCCAAGTAAAGCACATATGATGTGAAAGAATTAAAATATAGTTTCACTAGAGATGACCTGATAAGTTGCTGATGAAGAAGGGGATGCCTTGGGCATCCCCAAGCTTAGACGCTTGAGTCTTCTTGAAATATGCTGGGGTGATCCATGGGAGCATCCCCAAGCTTAAGCTCTTCACTCTTCTTGATCACATTATATCATCCTTCTCTCTTGACCCTTGAAAACTTCCGCCACACCAAACTCAAATAATTCTCATTAGAGGGTTAGTGCACAATCAAAAACTCACATGTTCTATAAGGACACAAACATGACCGTTACTTTTAACATTAGCTACTGCCACTGATGTTATGTGAAGCTCTTCACCCTAAAAAAGAATTCCACTCAACACTAGTAAAAGAGAGAATGCGAAAAATAAAAGACAGAATCTGTCTAAACAGAACAGTCCGTAAAGACGAATTTTTTCGAGGCACTTACGTTGCTCAGATCGAAAAACTTTAAACTAACGAAAGATGCGTACATATCTGAGGATCACGCACAAAAAATTTCAGATTTAAATAATTTTCTGTGATTTTACAGAAGAAAACGGTGAACAGCAGAAATCTGTTCCTGCGCAGAAATCCAAATCTAGCATCATCTTCCTATTAGAGGCAATACTTGGCACAACAATGCGAAAATAAAGATACAAAGGAATTGTTACAGAAGTAAACAACTCCTTGACTCAAAAAAGAAAAATTGCAGAAATAAAATAATGGGTTGTCTCCCATAAGCGCTTTTCTTTAACGCCTTTCAGCTAGGCGCAGAAAGTAAGAATCAAGTGTTTCCAAGTGATGAAGCATCAACAGAATAATTTGCTCTAACAATAGAATCAAAAGGTAACTTCATCTTCTTTCTAGGGAAGTGTTCCATACCTTTCTTGAGTGGGAATTGATATTTAATATTCCCCTCTCTCATATCAATAATAGCACCAACAGTTCTAAGAAAAGGTCTTCCCAAAACAATAGGACAAGAAGCATTGCATTCAATATCCAAAACAACAAAATCAACGGGGACAAGGTTATTGTTAACCATTATAAAAACATCATCAACTCTCCCCAAAGGTTTCTTTATAGTATTATCAGCAAGGTGAACATCCAAATAACAGTGTTCCAAAGGTGCTAAATCAAGCATATCATAGAGTTTCTTAGGCATAACAGAAATACTAGCACCAAGATCACATAAAGCATTGCAATCAAAATCATTCACCTTCATTTTAATGATGGGCTCCCAACCATCTTCTAACTTCCTAGGGATAGAAGCTTCATGTTTTAATTTCTCTTCCCTAACTTGCATGAGAGCATTAGTAATATGTTTAGTAAAAGCCATGTTTATAGCACTAGCATTAGGACTTCTAGCTAGCTTTTGCAAGAACTTAATTACTTCAGAAATATTGCAACCATCAAAATCAAAATCATTATTATCAAAGGTAATGGGACCATTGTCTCCCATATTCGAAAAATTTCAGCACTTTTATCAGGAACAGTTTCAGTGTTTTCAGGCAATTTTAAACGTTTTGCAACAGAAGTAGAGACATTGCCAACACCAATTACTTTACCATTGATAGTGTAAACTCTAGCAATACTATTCTTTTTACTAATTTCATCCTCTCTTGCCCACCTAGCATGTAAATCAGCTAGCATCCTCACATTATTATCAATTTTAACTTGTATAGCATTAGTGGCAGCAAAGGTATTGTTGTCAACAGTTTCAGGCTTAGCTGCCATTCTATTAATCAAAGAAGCTTGTGCTTCAGACATGGATGAAATACAACTTTCAGCATTAGAAATCTTGATTTGCAAACCAGAAATTTCCCTATTTAAATTCTCAAGTTGATGGCTTATATTCTTTAACATAGCAGATTGTTCATCCATAGTTTTAGTGAACAATTGGTTTTGCTCATATTGCATTTGCATAAAGTTCTTAGTGGCCTTTTCAACTTCTAGTATCCTTTCCTCACTAGGCATTCGAGATCTACCATAAGAATTAACATAACCATTGCCACTATTAGAAGGATAGGGCTTATAATTGTTATTACCAAAATTATTCCTATAAGCATTGTTGTTGAAGTTATTATTTTAAATGAAGTTCACATCAACATGCTCTTCTTGAGCAACCAAAGAAGCTAAAGGAACATTATTTGGATCAACATGCATTTTTCTATTTGAAAGCATAGACATAATAGTATCAATCTTATCACTCAAGGAAGAGGTTTCTTCAACAGAATTTACCTTCTTACCTTGTGGAGCCCTCTCGGTGTGCCACTCAGAATAATTTATCATCATATCATCAAGAAGCTTTGTTGCAGCACCCAAAGTGAGGGACATAAAGGTAACTCCAGAGGCCGAATCCAATAAGTTCTTTGAAGAAAAATTCAGTCCTGCATAAAAGGTTTGGATGATCATCCAAGCAGTCAGTCCATGTGTGGGACAATTCTTTACCAATGATTTCATCCTTTCCCAAGCTTGGGCAACATGCTCATTATCAAATTGTTTGAAATTCATAATGCTACTTCGCAAAGATATAATCTTAGCAGGAGGATAATATTTTCCTATGAAAGCATCTTTGTATTTAGTCCATGAATCAATACTATTTCTAGGCAAAGATAGCAACCATTCTTTAGCACGTCCCCTCAAGGAGAAAGGAAAAAGTTTCAGTTTGAGAATATCACCATCTACTTCCTTATACTTTTGCATCTCACAAAGTTCAACAAAGTTATTAAGATGGGCAGCAGCATCATCAGTACTAACACCAGAAAATTGCTCTTTCATAACAAGATTTAAAAGTGCAGGTTTAATTTCACAAAACTCTGCTTTAGAAGCAGGTGGAGCAATAGGTGTACATATGAAATCATTGTTGTTTGTGCTAGTGAAATCACACAACTTGGTGTTCTCATGAGTACTCATTTTAGCAAAATTAAAACAGAATAACAAAATAACAATTCGAATTAAGCAACTAATTTTTGTGTGTTTTGGATAAATGAAGCAAACAAGACAAGATAAAAATAAACTAAGCAAGACAATAACAAAGTAAAGAGATTGGAAGCGAGAGACTCCCCTTGCAGAAATCCTCTTACTCCCCGGCAACGGCGCCAGAAAATATTGCTTGATGACGTGAAAGCACACGTTCGTTGGGAGACCCCAAGAGGAAGGTATGAAGCAGTGCAGCAGCAAGTTTTCCCTCAGTAAGATACCAAGGTTATCAATCCAGTAGGAGTAAGAAATCACTTCTGAAGGTTGTTAGTGGCGCGCTGACGTGGAACCTTCACACAACACAATCAAACTACTTTGCCCCAACGAAACAGTGAGGTTGTCAATCTCACCGGCTTGCTGAAAACAAAGGATTAAACGTATGGTGTGGAAAATAGTGTTTAATTGCAGAGAATGAAAAGGAACAATGATTGCAGTTGGTTGTATTATCAGTGTAAAAGAATGGACCGGGGTCCACAGTTCACTAGTGGTGTCTCTCCATAAAAGATAACTAACATGCTGGGTGAACAAATTACAGCTGGGCAATTGATAAAATATTGAGCGCATAACAATGCATATATATGACAAGATGACTACTATGATATTCAATTGGGCATTACAACATGATACATAGACCGTTATCCAAAAGCATCTATGACTAATAATCCACCTTCAGGTTGACATCCGTGTTCCCCGTTGGTATTAAGTTGCAAGCAACAGATTATTGCATTAAGTAAAGTGCGTAATGTAAACAATACAATTATCCTTAGACAAAGCATTGCTGTTTTAACCCTAGTGGCAACAGCACATCCACAACCTTAGAAGTTGCTGTCACTCTCGCAAATTACTGGAGACTGAACCCACTATCTAGCATAAATACTCCCTCTTGGAGTTGCAAGCATCTACTTGGCCAAAGCATCTACTAGTAACGGAGAGCATGCATGATCATAAATAACATATAAGATAGATTGATAATCAACTTGACATAGTATTCAATATTCATCGGATCGCAGCAAACACAACATGTAGCATTACAATAATATGATCTTGATCATGATAGGCAGCTCACAAGATCTAAACATGATAGCACAAGGAGGAGAGACAACCATCTAGCTACTGCTATGGACCCGTAGTCAAAGGATGAACTACTCACGCATCACTCCGGAGGCAGGCATGGCGATGTAGAGCCCTCCAATGATGATTCCCCTCTCCGGCAGGGTGCCGAGAAGAGCTTCTGAACCCTCCCGAGCTAGGGTTGACGACGGCGGCGTCTCTGAAACTTTTTGTGGATAATGGCTCGGGTATTTAGGGTTTTCACGTCGGGGGGATTATATAGGCGAAAGGGCGGCGGCTGGAGGCACCCCGAGGGGGCCACACCACCCCACGGCGTGGCAGGGGGTGGGCCCGCGCCGCCCCATGGTGTGGCTGCCTCCTAGGTCTCATCCGTCTCTCCTTTGGACTCCGTGTACGTGTTGGAAAAATAGGAGGTCCTGTCCAAGTTTCATCCAATTCCGAGAATATTTCCATAACAGCTTTTCTGGAATACAAAAACAGCAGAAAACAGGAACTGGCACTGCGGCACCTTGTTAATAGGTTAGTCCTAGAAAATGCAAAAAAATGCTATGAAGTGTATATAAAACATGTAGCAATTGGTATAATATAAACATGGAACATCAGAAATTATAGATACGTTTGAGACGTTGATGCATGT
The DNA here is from genome assembly GCA_947311845.1 of Poa pratensis. Lineage (NCBI taxonomy): Eukaryota > Viridiplantae > Streptophyta > Magnoliopsida > Poales > Poaceae > Poa > Poa pratensis. Next base: position 94,368,315 of record CAMZMU010000117.1, on the reverse strand, counting down.
AAAATGCATACATGAACTTTGCATTATTTTACTTATATTTCAATCATATTTGCATCATATAAGGGTTATATCAATGTTTTATAATGATTTTGGGAAAACTTCATAGTTTTCCCATTTATTTGGAATTAACCCTGTTTTCCAGAAAACGTCTTTTTTAGTGTTTCAGACTTTCCGGGAGCTTCGGGACTCCAAAAAGGGCAAGGTCAGAGAGCACGCTTCAAAATTTTTGATACGAACGCAATGGGCTCAAAATGAAGGCCAGAAGCCCAACCAGTTGGAAATGAGAGGGCCCCACGCGGCCTAAAATCTTGGCCGCGTGGGCCTACCTATTTTGGGCCTCGGAGCTCCGCCGCCGTTGATCTTTTCTCCACCGACTAGGTTTTGACCTAAAAACACCTATAAAAATAGTCCCCCGAGGAGTTTCGCGAGGAGGCGGCGGAGAAACACAAAACCACGAAACAGAGAGACAGAAGGCTGCCGCCGGAGAAGATCGGAGGGGGGAAACGCCGCCGGAATCGCCTCCGGAGGGCTCCACCCCCCTCCGGCGTGTTCGTCATCAACATCTACAGCAAGAACTTCTCCACCATCATCACCATGATGAAGGGGGAGTAGTCCACCCCCTGGACTTGGGTTTGTGGTGGTAACTTTTGTATCTCTCCTCTCTCTTGAGCTTCACTAATTAGTACCGTATGAGCTGCTGAACATGATTACGGTCATCTATGTAATACCTTTGTGGTGAATATTGTGGTGTGAGATGATTTGTTATGCATTTACCGTTGTTTTGGAGCTTTTGTGATTTGTCATACTTTGAAGTATGATGTATGTGGGTACGGGATGGCCGATGTGACACGGCATAGGTATTGAGTGACACAGTACCGCCCAACATCCTTTATCTGGGGGTAAAAAGAAAGAGTATGATGTGGGAGTGAGAGAAACCACGCTAGCCTTACGAGGGGTGACCTAGCAACACAAATGAGTATTTCTTTCAACTATGTGTTTTAGGACATATAGCCGTCATAAAAAGCTACCATTAAAACATGACAATTGTGTGTACTTTATCTGTAACATGATGATCACCGTAGATGAGAGAGAGAGAGGATTAAGTGAACCCATGAACCATGTCCATTGTTCCTGTAAGAAACATACACTTGAGCTTGTCCTCTTACTACATAGAGGATTGGGCTTTCTCTCTTTGAGAGCTTTCACTTGCTACTACCTTTGTCTTGTCCTCTTGCAAAGAAGAGGATTGGGACACTTTTACATCCATTAAACCAACCATCTTGTTCTCTAAACTTGTTTAGTGCATAATCAACTAAAACTTGTGACACTTTAATTGTAGGGAATAGATAACTTTTCCTTCTTGCTCCTGCGGATCGATACCTTACTTCCACATTGAGAGGTGCTACAGTGATCCCTTGCTCTTGGGGGTTATCAGACGTATCACACATTGCCAACCTTATCCTTCCAAAGAGAATAAACATCATCAATTATAATGGGGTTGGATAAGGTACCATTAGTGCATGAAGAATCAAAGTGGCCCTTCTCACGGCATATGTAGCAACATTGGCTTCCTCCTTTCTTCTTTGTTGGAATCTTAACTTGAGGAGGATTATCTTGATTCTTCTTGGGTAGTGGCCGTTCTTCAAATTGAGGAACTTGATTTTGAGCTTGAGGCCTCTTCCCTTGTTGCTTCTCACTAAGACGCTTCTTCTTCAAAGTACAAGATCTAACATGGTGCCCTTCAACTTTGCACTTGAAGCAAACAATCTTGGTCGAATCCTTTACTTGTTCTTGGCCCTTTTTCTTCTTGTTATACTTGGACTTGTTCTTGTTATTGGAGTTGAATCCAAGTCCACTCTTGTCATTGGGGCGTCTTCGAACACTCAACATATTGTCAAGTGTAGACTTTCCAACATGACGCTTTTCCAAGTCTTTCTTCAAAGAAGTGACTTGGGCCTTGAGTTCTTATAATTTCTCAACATGGTTAGTCTCAACATAAATACTAGAGGAAGTAGATGTTTCATTGTTAGAGCAACAAGGCAAGGAAAGTAATTCATCACAAGATGTAGCAATATTGTGAGTGGATGAATCACTAGGACTAGCACATGGCAATATAGCATTAAGTGTAGAAGTTGTGCCTTTTTCCACATGAGGCTCACAAGATGTTACCCTTGTAGAGATGGCCTCATGAGCTAACGTTAGCCTAGCATGGGATGCTAAAAGATTCTCATTAGAGCTAGAGAGCTTTTCATGACTTTCTTCCAATATCCCATACTTGCTAGATAGCAACTCAAGTTGAGCCCTTAGATCAACATTCTCCTTCAAAATAGAAACTTCACGAGAAGTGGAGTTAGTAGCACAAGCATCATTAACATTAGAAATGGAAGAAGACAACTTGGCAAGCTCATCATTCAACCTAGCATTTTCCTCAATAATTTTAGCATGATTACAAGAGGAAGTAGAGGAGCTAGGCACATCAATTTTAGATAGTTGAGTTTGGAGTTGATCATGAGACTTGGTAAGGAGAGAGTGTTCACTTTCCAAAGCATTATGAGCTTTGTCAAGTCTCTCTACATCCTCAATTAGTCTAGCATTGCCAACACCAAATTCAACCTTTTCTTTTTTAAGCACTTTATATTTAGCAATAGCATGATCTCTTTCCTTAATGATTTTAGCAATAATAAGATCATTTGTTTCATCAAGAGCTTCAAGTTTCTCCTCAAGAGACACTCGAAGCTCATGTTCTTCCACAAGAGCATTTTCTAAGGATGCTTTTTCCATAGCATCCTCTCTTTCAATCCTTCATTTTTCTTCAATGATATCCTTGCACTTAATAGCAAAAGTCAAAATTTCATATAAGTAAGAGCAAGCTTGACTACCTTTAGGGAGAGCACCGAATACCATCTCACTCTTCTCCTTTAAGGAGTCAATATCATTCTCTAATCCATAATAATCCTCATCCTCATCATCACAAGATGTAGTGGGTTCCAAAGGTGAAGATACCTTTGAATCCCTAGCCATAAGGCAAAAGTGAGAAATGGACGATGATGATGAAGATTTACTTGAAGCACCATTGAGGTCCATGTCTTGTTCCAATAAATGTTGGGTTTTCTCTACATTGTTAGTCATGCAAGTACTAGAGGATATGGAAGCATTATTTTCATGACAACAAGACATAGACAGCATATCATCATGATATTTAGTTAAGAAACTATTACATGATATGCAAGGACTATCAACACTAGCATGTAAGACATTTAGGGTGCTAGAAGAGTTTAAGTCCAAAGATAGAACATTGCAATGTGATAGAGATGAAGTATAGTCAATAGTAGATTCACCATCAACAATGCAATTTCTATCACCACTCACCATTCCATTACCTTGTGACAAATCACATGTTGGTTGATAACCCACAAGTATAGGGGATCGCGTGTAGCCTTTTCGATAAGTAAGAGTGTCGAACCCAACGAGGAGCTAAAGGTAGGATAAGTATTCTCTCAAGTTCTATCAACCACTGATACAACTCTACGCACACTAAACGTTTGCATTATCTAGAAAATAAAACTACGGTGGCAATACGGGTATGAGAGGTAGTTTTGCAAGATAATAAATACAAGAAAGTAAATGTTAGTGCTGCAGCAATAAAATACACTAAGTAACCATATACTAACAGTACCATGAGTGTGGAAAAGTGGTGGTAATTGTGGTGGCTTTGTCCAAGATTAATTAGTGAAGGTACTTGGTTCATTGTCTTCGATGCAGTTTTCTATGTGGGAGAGGCTAAATATACATGCACTCCACTACTTGGGATTACAAGTGCTATATGATTGGATTGTTAGAAAGCATCCGCAAATACTAACAATGCATTAAGGTTTCCCCAACCATAGCCTTAAGTTCAAGGTCCTCTTACTCCCATACGTGCAACTAATCGGTTCGCGTTCTCAGGTTTCTGTCACTCCGGTAGAACTTCCCCCGCTTCGTTACAAATACTACCAACCCTAGGGTGTTTGATCCATGCGCGCACAAATATAATGGACACAAAAGGACATCACCATATAGATATACAACTCTAATGAACCTCATGCATTCAATTAAGCAATCAAAAGACAAATAAAATACAGAAACATGATGTAAATCATAGGATAAATATTATAGCATCAAACACCATGTTTACATAGGACGGTACAGAGGTTTGTGGGAGGATGAACCACTGAATACAAGGAGGAGATGGTGATGGAGATGGCGGTGAAGACGGCGGAGAGGGGCAGCGCGGCGGCGCAGGGCGGCGGCGGCGCCGGCGGTGCGGAGAACTCCTTTCCCCGTCGCCGGCAAGCTTGGGGAGCGCCGCCCCTTAGCCTCCCTCCTTCATGGCTTCTTGGGAGCCCTCCCCCATGGAGATGGGATCCATGGGGGAGGAAAAAACGTGGCTTTTGGTGGCTGAAATTCGTGGGTGGAGGAGTCCTCCACGAATTAGGTTTCCTCCCTTTATATATCTTCTCGGATTTCCGTCACCCCCTTTTAGGGTTCCACCAAAACGGGCCTACAGGCTGCGTCCAAACTCCGATTGGGCTGATCTCGGGCTTAAAATCTTCGTATGGAAAATTGTGACAACTTTCGTAACAGTCAGGTCTCCATATAACGTCATCTTCGAGGGTCAAACTGGCAATCTTCGTAAAGAGTTCTCAGACAGATTTCAGGAAAGTTCCAATTCGACTCCAATAAGGTTTCCTCTTGTATTCTTGATAATTTCTACACATCAAAGAGTAAAACAAGAACATTGTGCACTTTTGCAACTATTAGTAGGTTAGTCCAAATAAATAATAAACTTAATATAAAACAAGTGCTAAAAGCATAAAAATGGCATGAAACAATAAAAAATTATAGATACGTTTTGGACGTATCATTGGTCAAGTGGAAGAAGTTGTGAACTCATCACGGCCGGAGGTGGAGGGAGAACAATCATCCTCAATAATGTTGGACACTTCATATTTATCGTAAAGCTTGGTCCACAACTCATGTGCATTCCGAAAAGGCATGATTGAAGCAAGAACTACATCGCTCAAAACACATATAAGACCATTAGATACTCGAGTTTCGAGATAAGAGTTTTCCTCATCCTCTATAGATAATTCTTGGGGATCCACAGGAGAAGAAAAACCCATATCTAAAATACCCTTTATATAATTTGGAGCCATGGCTCTAAAAAGATTAAGCATGCGAATTTTCCAAACATCATAATTTGTGCCATCGAATTTAAAAGTGGGATTGTGCACTAATTCTCTAAATGACATCTTTACTCTCTAGGTGGTAAAGACCAATAAAGAGAGCCCAGGCTCTGATACCAATTGAAAGGATAAGGATGTCGTCTAGAGGGGGGGTGAATAGGCGATTAAAACTTTTCCGGTTTAGGCTTGATAAATGCGGAATAAAACTAGGTGTTTTAATTTAATAAGCACACAACCTAAATAAACTAGGCTCAGCTATGTGCACCAACAACTTATGCTAAGCAAGACAAGTAACAAGGTGATAGCAAGATATAAGACTTCAAGCACGAAGGCTATCATAATGTAAAGTGCATGAGTAAAGAGCTCGGGTATAGAAATAACTGAGGCACGCGGAGACGATGATGTATTCCCGAGTTCCTCCTTTTTAGGGGAGTACGTCTCGTTAGAGGGGTGTGAGTTTCAAACTCAAACGCCACAAATGGCCTCACCCTATTCTCCGATGAACCTTGCCCAAAAGCTCGGTTCACCTTCCACTATCGGAATTCTTCAAGGCGGAATCCGGAGCCTTTACAACAATCTTGAGGCACAACCCACAAAAGGATTGGGAGCTCCCAAGTGACCACAAAAGGTCCCGACTAGCCACAAAAGGCCTTGACCACAAAAGGTCACAAGAACACCGTCTAGGGTCCAACAACCCAAGAGTAACAAGCTCACGAACTTTCACTTCCACGAATCCTCGTGGAGATAGCAAACCGATGCAACAAAATGCAATGGCAAGAACACAAGAAGTGCTCATGTCTTTCACTCTCAAATTCCAACAAAGCAACAAATGCTTATGGGGGAATAAGAGAGGAAGAACAAAGGAGGAGAAACACCAAGAACTCCAAGATCAAGATCTACTAGGTTCCCCTCACTTAGAGGAGAGATGGATTGGTGGAAATGTAGATCTAGATCTCCTCTCACTTTTCCCTCAAAGATATGCAAGAATCATGGGAGTAATTGAGAGAGGGGCAAGCTTTCCAAGGTCAACAATGGTGGGAGAGAGAGGAAAAATGAGCAGCTCAAGGTTGAAGAAGGGGAGGGGTATTTATAGCCCCTCCCACGAAAATAGCCATTGCAGCCACACTTAGACCGGAATATCCGGTCCCTGACCCAAATATCCGGCCCAAATATCCGGCCGAGTAAAGAGGCTCGCGCCATGAAGTCCTTAGCTGATTTTCTGAAAAAACTGGGGAGGACCGGATATTCCGGTCCCAACTAAACCTGGAAAATTCGGTCTACCCGGATATTCCGGTGCAGAACAAAACCGGAATATCCGGTTTGCTGAAAATTGATAGAAACAGCAAAACGAAAACTGCAAAATCTTTTTCATCCGGACTCCGATTTCGATGATCTTCGGCTCATTGGAATCACAACGAAGAGCTCTACAAGATCATGCAGAGAAACATCATAGTCCATCATGTGAGGAGGAGACGACAAGAAGAGAGTTTGACCTCTCTAGAAAAGACAAACCGGTAAAACCTCCCACATAAAAAACGCAACAAGATATTCATATGAAATCCGTTTTTGATGAATTAGAGCTTGATATGGAGATGAATACAAGCTCTAAATTCTCTAATGGATAAAAGCCAAATAAGAACCAAGAAAGATGATATGCCAAGAATGCAAAGGTTTGAGCTCTCCACAAAGATGATGATCAAGTTACTCACTCGAAAGACCCTCTTGATAGTACGGTATCTATCCTATAACCTGGTCTCCGAACTAACAACATGAGGCCGGTAAAATAGAAACCATATCAAGATCATACATTTGCCTTGCGCATTCCACTTGAGTTAGATGATGACGATCTTGACTCTCTCAAGTTGGAACACCTTTCTTGATCATGCTTGCTATCACATGCTTGATGAAGACTTCTCCAAATACTCCCCCATACTCCATTATGGGAGAGACTCGTTTAGCTCCGTCCTCATGTATCCATTGGAATGTTCAATCGAATGATATCTTCCGAGATGGATCATATTGAACTTGCACTTCATAATCTTCTCTTAATATATACGATGGCTTGGAGATAAACATGAATGTTCCCTTAATCTTCTTTTCCAAGCCACACTTTACCATGTAAGCTTCTAGAGTCCAACACATGAACTGCAATCTTTTCCTATGGACAAGATCTACAAGAATATCTCAATGCAAACATTAGTCCATAAGGATTGTCATTAATTACCAAAACCACGCATCGGGGCAACATGCACTTTCAAAGTTACCTGTGGCACACGAGACTGTGCGCCACAGGTAAGTTGGGTTACCTGTGGCGCCCGAACCGTGCGCCACAGATAACAATTACCACTGGCGCAGGCTTAGTGGCGCATGTCCTGTGCGCCACAGATAGCCAAAATCTGTGCGCCACACATAGTCTTTTCTGTACTAGTGTCTCTCCCCGTCTCTGTAGCGGAGAGGCGATTTCTGAAAACCACCCATCAGCCCACCTCGCTCGTCGGGGATCTGTGTTTTCCCTCGCCTCCGGCGGCCGCTCCGGCGGCGGGAGGTTGGGGAAACCGTGTATCCTGGCTTGTTTTTAGTGTAGGGTTTGGTAGGTCCCGGGATGGCGGCGTCATGGAGGTGGAGGTGGCGTCGGTGCGGGTTTTGGTGTCGGCCTGCTTCCCCTCTTGCGGCGGTGCTCCCTGGAGCTCCTTCGTGACGCGGCTGACTTCCCCAAGCCCGTCGATCTATGAATCTGGCGTGCTCTTCGTGCCCGGCTGGATCCAGCGTGGCGGAGGATCTAGATGTTGAAGATGAAGGAGAAGATGGTGTTGACTTCCATCGCGACGACGACGGCGTTCTTGCGAGTAGGATCTTCGGATCCGGCGCTCGGCGACTTCCCGGCTACCATGGGGCTGGCTCTAATCCAAGGTCTGAGACAGAGCAGCGGCAGCGGCGCGCCACCGACGGCTCCAGTTCGTCGCCTTAGTCGGGATCTAGAAGAAGGGCTTCCTTGTAATTTTCATTTTCTTCTGGGTCTTTCTGTAAGAACGATGGTTTAATATGATCTCCTCTTTCCGCAAAAAAAAAAAATTGGTCTGACACATGTGTTGCAACTTTTCTGACAGGGGGACAGCCATCCATGACATTTTGGCTTGTCACGATGAACCGTGTCAGGCGGGTCGTGGCTGCTATCGGGAGCCGAACTCCGTCACAGAACCATGACGTTGCCTAAAACCATCTATGACGCGAGATTGGCAACGATCGACAGATTCATCGTTATGACGCGTTTACGATGGAAAAGTGACTTTCTACCCGGACCGAAACCGTGGCGGAAAATAGGACATGATGTAATGTGAATGGTTCCATGAGTTATAAAATTTATTCTGCTTGGGAAATTTGATCCGTGTATACTTGCAATTTGTTGCGTAAAGTAGAGATTTTTGGCTCCCAGGATCCAGCACTCCCTCTATTTAAAAGTTCATAAAATCCAAAAGAACTTTGCATGTTCTCAATGACATATCACACAAACTTTAAACTCTTGTAAAATACTTTATATTCTGAGTATTTTAAATCAAAATTAGATAACATGCATGCTTTTTTCATATTTTTTTAAACTTAGAGATATAATTTTTAATTTTATTTAAAAAGAGGGAGTACTAGAGCTCGGGAGCCAAAATGACTTTCGGTATGGTTGTGACTGATTCTGTGGGTGATATAATTTTGTTCCACTTTGGACAAAATTTTGTCCCGCGTATATTTGTGGTTTGTTTCGAGTGTGTATTATTACACTTAATCTATTTTTTCATAGAGAACTGATTTGTTCCACCAGTCCTAAAATGTTATTCCACTTAGTCCGCATTTGTGTTCCACTTGTAGGTGTGATGTTTTGTTCCTCATTTTTTTAAATATTGTTCCGTTTGGTCTGAAACATCGTCCTCTTGGTCTAAATTTTGATCCTTTTTGTACTTGTGATTTTGTTCCATGTGCTCTAAAATTATGGTCTATTTTGTTTCATTTGCATATGTCATTTTTTCCTTCAACACTAAGTTCAAAGATTTATTCCACTGTGAATCATTTTTGATTCATGTGATCTAATTGTTTTTCTCTAGTTGCTTTTTGTTCCTGCAACACAAAACGAATGTTACGTTTTGCACTTTTCATTCGATTTTAGTTTTATTATTCTTATAAAAAAAAATTATTCGGTTCAAATTAAGTTTGACTAAATCATGATTTTGGTCTTCTTTTCCTTTTTTTTTTTGCTGTTGTTAGATGCTTAGTCTTGAAGCTAGGGAATTCAGAGCATCGTGCTCATGTTATATGTGCATGTACATGCATGTTGGTGCATGTGTTTGTTCCTTCTCTTCATGCATAGCTACGAGCTAGCTACGAGGGGAAAAAATGCGGACGAAGCAACCAAGTATTGTAAGCGTCATTGAATTTTAAGTGATGGTCGGAGGGGACTTCCTATATGTATGTTCACCACTACTCTCCATGCAGGATGTACAACCAAGGTCGGTCCATAGGTTGGGCAAGCAGGGCGACCACCTCGGGCTTGAAGAGGAGGAGGGCCTAAGATCGCCTACGAGTCATTTCATTGTTGGAAAACGTTAGCCTGCCTCAATATTAAATATTTTATGTAACTTCTATTCTATTATTTGTCACATATAAGAGACTAATGACTATTTACAAACAATATAGAGTTGACCTCAATTTACATAAACCATTACACAAACCAATATGAGTAATATACCATGTAAGAACAAACCAATTGGATTGGCGCTGACAAGTTTAATTTTATGTTAATATGTCGTATGACTTACATACACATGTCATATTTAAAAAAATTCTGGATACATTTCCAATGTTTAATCTTATGCATAACTTCTTATGTGAAACTAACACACATATTTGCGGTTAGCATATACAATAATTTAATTTAAGCCTTCAAAAGTAAAGCCATACTACTTTATGTTTGTCGTTGATTACTATATGAAGTACTACTTTAGTAATAAGTATAGGTCTTCAACATATTATCATCTTATTACCGAATCCATTATAGCCTATAGACAAATTTGATTATGAAAAATGATAGTGCCAACTGTTCAATTTATGCTCTTGAATTTTGTATATACTTACTTATATAACCATAAACTACACCCCTCTATTGTTAGGTTATATACTTTGAAGTCTCTACCAATATATTTTAATAGTATTAAAAATAGAGAACAACATTCACGCAATAACATACATATAGTCCCTCCGTTTCTAAATATAAGATGTTCTTTTTCTTAGATTCACATGTATCTATATGTATCTAGACATGTTTTAGTGTGTATGCTCACTCATTTTAGTCCGCATCTAATTAGCACATGCAATACCTAAAATATCTTATATTTAGGAACGGAGGGAGTACGTTATATAACTCATCAACAGTACAAAACTTTTTCCGCAACTCAGATAAAGTTTCAATGATATACACTGAAACTTTATAATGGAAAATAATCTACAAACTTATTGTATTGTTAATAATGCTAACTACATAGTGTACAACACATATTTGTTAAAACCACAATATGATTTTTTTTAGAAAAGCATAGAAGTTTAGTAGAACTATATTTACTCTAACTCGCCCCGGGTCCAAAATTTAGATTGAACGGGTCTGTATATGACCATCGTCCGAAACTAGCAGCATGCGGGAGCAGAGCTTGGCCACAGGTACCGTAGCAGACACATGCACATGTCCAGAGTTTTTTTGTCCCACCTCGACGTATGAGATATACCTAGCTGGCTCAAAGTAGATAAACCCCACGCTCAAACCTCCATATGCACCAAAACACTGGGATGTATTAATGGGCCTGTATTGGCAGTGCCCCAACGAGCGATTCCAACACAAGGAGTCACCCGAGCGGCACGGAGAGCACCCGGGAGCTCCTATTCGCCCCTTTTAGGGCATATACAATGCAAAATATTTAAAGATGTGCTTATAAAAATAAATCAATTTTTTAAACATTGGTGCTTATGTACATAAGAAAGATGATTAATTAGGCGGAAATCAATTTTTGGTAGTAGGAGCAGATGATCCCACTCCCTAAAAACCATATTTCAAAATGTCAAAAAAATCTAAAAAAATGTCGGATGTACATCCGAACATTGCATGTCGACACAAAAGTTTCACGGAAAAATGACATTTTTTGTGCTCTGTGTAAAAAAGAAAAATCACGGTGCTCCAAAATGATTTTGTACAAGACTTTTTTTTTTGTCTTTTTTGCACAACCCACAAAAAAGTCTTTCGTTGACGAAACTTTTTGTGCGAGCATAAAAAGTCTAGATGTACACCTAAAAATTTTCTTTTATTTTTTTAACATTTTAAAATATAGTTAAAAAACATTTTCATAACGAGTGTATCTAGACCCATGAGTCAAAACACCGTGTCTATCTTTTTTATAGAAATAAGCAGTAGTTAGTACTTCATCGGATCAATGAGTGCCGGAGAAGCACTGAATTAATTTGTACTTACATGGTAACGATGTCTCGGGTACGATTGTCCTTTCGTTTCTGTATGCACATGTCCCGTAGTCGGTTCCACGTGTTTTGCGTTTTCTCAAGTGCACTGTGTTCCACGTGCTGCGCTATTTCGACACTACACTACAGCTCGCTTATTTGTTTCCTGGTGCTAAAACAGCAGCTACAAATTGAGAAATTGAGCTGTGAAAATGTTCAGGAACGAGCGCTCGAGTCCTCAGAAATTTGGCGGTCAGGGGAAGCGTGTTGTGGTGCTCGCGTATTTCGACGGTCGGTTCTGGAAAATTCTCACCTGCTCGTGGCTGGTGCTGACCGTTGCCTCCCGGCCGCGACAGTTGGGCTAATGGCAATGGGCATGGGCATGGACCTGATGGACGCAGACGCGCAAGAGGACAGCTCCCGGAGTCAGGACGGAATATGCCTCGCTTTCATGGTTGGTCTTTTGGTTTCTTGCAGCCAGGTCCTTCTGTTTTGGAGTTTGATATATATGTCACTCCAGTGGTGGTGCTTACTGTCACTTACGGTAGTGGTAAATATTAAATGGATGGCTCATTCAAAATTAGGTACAGGGAACCACAATAATTGGGGCAACTAAACACATACTCCGTATAACCCATGTCATGCATTTTTTTCGAAATTTGGGGCAAAAGATTTGCCTCATTTCATTAATTAAGAGAGAGTTGTAACAAAGGAGTTGGGTAAGGAAAGTAAAAAAATAAAATTACAGCCGGATTACTCTCCTGCCATTATTAATCCAAATCGTTTTACCCCCGTGAGGACCCATAATTTTGCCTCATGCTTGATCTTTGCAAGGACGGTGATAGACGAGGCGTGCTTCTTGCGGAAGACTGGAGCGTTTATTTCCTTCAAATTTTCCAAGATGTGAGTAGGACGAGAGAGGCCATGGCTTTGCGATTTGCCATACCGTTCCTGTACATGGTCCGCCACCACTCTGTGAGGTCGACAGTCATCCAAGGGGCAAGAGGTCGAGGTGAGCTTCGCTACTGGCATGGCCGCCATATGATAGGATTTTGTTGCAAATCCCAAGCTATTCCATTTCAGGCTGGTTTCTGGTGAGCTTCGCTATTGGCATGGCTATGCTCCTTCCATTGTTGAGATTATTAAGGCTATTTCAACCACTCCCATACGGCAACACATGTTGTGGCAAAGTTTGAATCACCTCCGAACCACTTTTTTTTAAAGGGAATACGTCGACCTCTGCATCAAAGAGAAGTCTCCTAGCCACTTATGCATTCACATATGGGTCCAAGAAGCCACAAACAGTGTCAAGTGCCCAAAAAACTAACTTTTCTTTGGTTTTACTTGGTTGGCTTAGAACTGGGATTCTTGTAGTGCTCATTTGTTAAAATATTGTTCGTTTGGTCTAAAACAGCGTTCCTCTAGGTCTAAATTAATAGTCCTTTTTGTACTTGTGATTTTGTTCCATGTGCTCGAAAATTATGGTCTATGTTGTGTCCATTTGCATATGTTATTTGTTCATTCATCATTAATTCAAAGATTTATTCCACTAGAAATCATTTTTGTTCCATGTGATCTATTTTGTTTCTCTAGTTGCTTGCTTTGTCCCCACAACACAAAAGGAATGTTATTTTTCGCACTTCCGATTTGTTTTTAGTTTTATTTTCTTTCTTATAACAAAAGATTCTATTCGGTTCAAAGTTAGACTAAATCGTGATTTTGGTCCTCTTTTTTTTCTTTTTCTTTTTCATTTTATTAGATGCTTAGTCTTGAAGCTAGGGCTTTCAAAGCCTCATGCTCATGTTATATGTGCACGTACATGCATTTTGGTGCATGTTTTTGTTCTTTCACTTCATGCATAGCTGCGAGCTAGCTACGAGGGAAAAAACACGGACGAAGCAACCAAGTTTTTTATTGTAGGTCGGAGGGGACTTCCTATATGTATGTTCACCATTACTCCATGTAGGATGTACGACCAAGTCCGGTCCATAGGTTGGGCAAACAGGGCTACTACCCCGGGCCTCTAGAGGAGGAGGGTCTGAGATCACCTACCAGTCATTGCTGGAAAAGTTTGCCTGCCTAACATATTAAAGTATTTTTGCGACATTTATACTATTATTTGTCACATATAAGATACTAGTGACTATTTAAGAACAAACCATTACACAAACAAATATAATTAATGTACCATGCAAGAACAAACCAATTGGATCGGCGGTGACAAGTTTAACTTTTTTTAATCTGTCATGGCTGCCATACACATGTTATATTAAAGGTTTTGTAGATAAAATTCTAATGTTTAATTTTATGCATAACTTCCTACTTGAAACTAATTTTTGCGGTTAGCAAATACAATAATTAAATTTTATGTCTTCAAAAGTAAACCCATATTGCTTTATGTTTGTCGTTGATTACTATATGCAATACTACTTCAGCAACAAGTATAGATTTTCAACATATTATCATTTTGTTACCGAATCCATTATATCTCGTAAGACACATTTGATTTTGAAAAATGATAATGCCAACTGTTCAATTTATGCTCTGGAATTTTGTATATACTTGCTTATATAACCATAAACTACAACCCTCTATTAAGATATTTGTTACGTTATATACTTTGTAGTCTCTACCAATATATTTTGATAATATTAAAACATAGAACAATATTCACATGATAACATATATACAATATATAAGTCATCAATAGTAAAAAAAACTTTTTCCAGAACTGAGACAAAGTTTCAATGATATACACTGAAACTTTATAATAGAAAATATTATAAAAATCATTGTATTGTTAATAATGCTAACTAAATGGGATAAAACATATATTTGTTAAAACCACAATACGATAACAAATTTAAAAAGTATAGAAGTTTAGTATAACTATATTTACTCTAAATCTCCCCGGGTCCAAAATTTAGATTGAACGGGCATGTGTACGACCAGTGTCCGGAACCAGCAGCGCGTGGGAGCTGCGCTTGGCCCCATGTACCACAACAGAAACATACAAATGTCCATATTATTTGGTCCCACCTCGCCGCACGAGATAAAAAAAATACTAAGTTAAATACCTTTCTGCTCAGATTAAGGCTCAAACATACATGCACCAAAACACTGGGATGTATTAACGGGCATGTATTTGTAGTGCCCCAACGGGCGATTCCAGCACGAGGAGTCACCCGAGCGACACGGAGGGGCACCCAGGAGCTCCTATTCGCCCCTTTTAGGGCATATACAATGCAAAATATTTAGAGAGATGCTTATACAAATAAATCAATTTTTTAAAACATTGGTGCTTATGTACACAAGAAATATGTTAATTAGCCATCTTTTTTTTATAGAAACTAGAAAAATACCCCACGCGTCGCAGCGGGAATCTCTTTAAAGAATTATTATGTAAATGAAATGGCCATAAAACACATGAAATATTTATTTGTCAAGATTCAATTGATCACAATAAGACAATAAATTTCTTGTGAAATTGTTGAATATTTGAGGACTAAATATTAGTGACGTGGACAATTATATGGCTGAAAAAAGATGACATGGATAGGTTGCATGAAAGATGTACTATTATTAATTATTGTTAGTGGAGATGACATGGATAATTGATTGGCTAAAATAGTGGGTGATGTGGATAGCTTGCATGTTGAGATAGAAAAATAATTAATGCACTTAGTGGGGTTTTGCTTTATAAGAGGTATAGATAAGCACTAGTTAGTACTACATCCAGGGGCGGAGCCAGGCCCCAGGCAACATGGGCCATGGCCCGGGGCGTGACAATTTCTACCAGGGACAATTTAGCTGGTTATAGAATTTGGCCCGGGACGTGTGGCGTTTTAGGCCTGGCAGTCTTACAAGCAGCCTTATCCGAATAGCTTCGCTGGCCTTGCACAACCAAACTCACAGCCCAACACGAGTTACTTCAACATTTCATAGCCCATAGACAAGTAATCCTGTGTGCACAGCCCAGAGAACGTCCATCAAAAAGGCAAAGAAAAATATCGATGGAGATAAGGGACGAGCGGAATCAAACCCTTGCCCTGCTCAGCTCCCTGTGAGAGACCGCACTGATTTCCGCATAAAAATTTCTTTGAAGGTATAACGTTTTCTAATATTGACAATTTAATTACGTGAGCCCTAGATCAACCAATTCTCTGCACCATTTTTTGTATAATTCAAAATTAGTTAAATATCGTGTCGAGATTGTGAAATTTTGCTTACATTTTTCATGCCTTTGAGGTAGGAAATTTTTGTTGCTAGTTTTTTGCCCTTGGTTTTTGGCCTGGGGCGTGGCCAAATCCTGGCTCCGCCACTGACTACATCGGATCAACGAGTGCCGGAGAAGCACTGAATTTGTAGTACATGGTAACGATGTGTCGGGTACGATTGTCCTTCCGTTTCTGTATGCACATGTCCCGTAGTCCGTTCCACGTGTTTTGCGTTTTCTCAAGTGCAGTGTGTTCCACGTGCTGCGCTATTTCAACGTTTGGCTCGCTTTGCATGGTTTGGCCACAAGTACATGTATATGTGGAAGTCAGCAACCGGCCCATAGCAAATTAGTACAACCTCCGATCCATATTAATGGACTCAACTTTATCTAGATACGGATGTATCTAGTTAAGTTTTTAGACTAGATGCATCCGTATCTAGACAATGTTAAGACCATTAATATGGATCGGAGAGAGTAACAAGTTTCGCAATATAGGCATATGGCCTGCGCTCCATTTAACCCAAGATATTGCTGAGATCACCAGCAGATTCGCGCCTAAATCGATCCCGATCCAACGACGGAACACGTGTATCAGGCTATCAGCACTGGAGTGGAGAACATTGGCATGGCACGACGGCAACCAACGACGACCAGAAACGAGAGAAATACTTTCGGCAACAGCGCCGGTCGAGTGCCGGAGTAAACGTGTCAGCTGTAGCTTGGCTGCAGAGCCACCTCTCTCTCTCACACCGCCCACAAAAAATCAGGTACTTGGACTATTTGTTCCTGGGGCTAAATTAAACAGCAGCTACAAATGAGAAAACGAAGCTGTGAAAAATGTTCAGGAACGAGCACTCGAGTCCTCAGAAATTTGGCGGTCAGGGGAAAGCGTGTTGTGGTGCTCCCGTGCTTCGACGATCCTTCTGGAATTTTTTCACCTCCTCGTGGTTGGTAGGTACTGACCGTCGGGACGCTTGGGCAAGACGACAGGACGACAGCTCCCGGAGCCAGGGCTTGCCTGTGAGGGAATATGCCTCGCTTTCATGGTTGCTAATCCTAGTTTGGCGTTTTGGTTTCTTGCAGCCAGGTCCTCCTGTTTTCGAGTTTGGTATTTCACTCCAGCGGAGCTGATCAATGCCACTTACTGCGGTAGAGTTAGTATTATAAAATGGACAACTCATTCAAAGTAATTAAATATCTTTTTCAAAGAAAAATCAAAGTTCCGTTCAAACAAAAAAAATCGAAGTAAATATCAGTCAACAACAATAAGTGAGACAAAGTTCGGAAGAAATCGCAACTTGTAGAATTTCCATCACTTAACCACCACCTGAAGGGAACCAGACACAGATAACCCAAACTCGTGTTTATTGGCTCTATAAGAATGTATGTGACACGTCAGACTTAGAACGTCTGTAATTAAAAAAAAAAAAAGGTTCACGTAAGAAAGCGCGTATTGGTTTACGTAGGAATGCACGTTTTAGTTTACGGTGCACGTAGAATAACAAAAGGGGTTATTCATGTTAAAGCTAGTTTCAACAATACCATTATAACTGTTACAAACCCGCAAGGTCGGCTGGTTTTCTGGTCCTCTGCAGGTACTTGTGGATTCAAAAGCTCAAGAAAAGCATCACCCTATGTTGGTCAAAGAACAGTAGTAGATGCTATTCGTACAGTAGGTTTGCAACGAGTAGAAGTTATGGTAAAGGGCGCTGGTAGTGGAAGAGACGATGCCGCGTTACGAGCCCTTGCTAAAAGCGGATACAGTAAATAAAGATTAAGTGGTCGGAATCAACGAGCTGGATTACTTACTTTCTAATATATTTAGTTCTGGGCCCTTTCGAATAAAACATCAACAATCGGAACTTAAGTTCCGATTGTTCTTTCTTAAATTTTGGTTCTAGTTTCTTAAGTTTTGATTGGAAGTACACCTGAAACTTGCATCCCCTAGGTGAACACATATGTTTATGATGAAGCTGAACATGGCAGATTTCATTAGATGAAATATTACTTCCGTTCCAGACCCGTCACTCAACAGCCAACGAGTTTGGTGAGAACAACAAAACAAATTTGGTTGGCTAATCAATTGTACAACATAACTGTATTGAATGCAACTGCAAGTAACCAAGGATACCGCATCGATAATCAAAGGACACGTAGGGGCTGTATTAAATGGATGATACATCACAACTTAAGTCGAGTTATAGCTTCACTAATCCCCACCTCTTCAGCGTCCAACTCATTTCTCCCCTTCATTTGCATCTGTCGCCCGAATCTCCAGCGGTCATAATCGATCTAGCATACTGGAAGGCATGCGAGATGACTAGATGAGAAGGAGAGAATCACAACTCTAATGATGGACTTTCTCATCCCCGTCTTGGTCAACTTGGCTTGGTCGAGAGTGCCTCTATTCGAGCAGACTACCACGAGCGTGTCCTGGTTATTGGCAGACATATAGACGACCATGGCTTATTGTTGCCATCCTGGCACCCAGAGGACATACATGACGAGGTTCAGGCTAAGCTACATGCACAAGATGTGCACAAGGTTTTGTAGAGGTGGAACATTCAGAACAAACTAGTTTTTTTTTCTTAGTTGCGTCAAATAATGGTGGTTAACACGATTTTTGCCCAAATGTTACTTTCTTATAACCATTTGTGGTATTTGTTGTCGTTCCTTGACACTTATACTCTTCAAAATGTATAAGTGGGGAATCGCGTGCTATGCCATCTTAGTTTACGCGTTCTTCTTTTCTTGGAAAACATGGTTCATATATTCTCTCGCAATGGGTAAAGACATAAAGATGTGTGGTTTGTATCCTAAAGTTGACACTATTATATTTAATTCGTGCCATAGTTGTGTAAGCCTCTTTTTGGTTCATTGTTACAGTTGGATTTGGCCACATTGTTAGTCCCATGATTCACATACCATGTAGTCTAGATCTTGCCAAAGCAAACTCACAATGGTCGATTTGTTTCTCTTTTTTTCTTCTTTTGGCAACGACATTTCTTTTATTTTTTGAATGGTGGCAATGACAATTTAACTTAGAGCAGTTTTTGCAATGTTAGACATTTACAAGCATTCACCAAATACTTTCTCGATGTTTAATTGATACCACTTGAAAATTTATATGGTCTCTAAAACGTAACATCGCCCACTAATTTTATTGTAAACATAATTCCAACACATAATGATCGATATAGAAGTGTTTTTCGAGAGAAAAGGCACATTTAAAGTTAAAATGGTACTGGTGGCGAAAGTTTTAAAATTTTGACCAAAATCTTTTGGACTGGTGGAGTAAAGGTTTTGTGTTTGTGATACGCACGAACTAGAGGGTACTTTCTCCAAATTCCAACAAGACAAAACACGAGGTCGAGGGATAAGCCGATAAGGTGAATCACATGGGAAGTGGATCCCCACTAGAAGGTAAGGACGCGCTTTGCTGCGCCCGATTTAGCCGTTTTTGTTTAATTGGTTCGTTTCATATTTTTGCTTTGTTTTGTGGCTTTAAATGAGGCGGTTTAACATTTTTTTGTTCTCCAGTTTTTGACAGATAGATATAATATGATAATTCTCTTCATTACAACAAGCTTTTAGAACAATAATTGCTCAAAAATGGTAGTACAATATCATTTAATGTTTACGGTTTCATCTGCAAAAAAAAATTCCAAACAAATTCAAAGACTACGATAAAAATGATAACAAACTGGGTTATATCCTAACATTTTCATGAAACTATAGATTTAAATGCTAATATTAAGATCAATGTTTTTATAATAACAAGTGCCTTTGCATCGTCACCTCCATGAATCGCTCATCTTATTTACCTACCTTCCTAACTTGAATGGCATCGAAGGTATAGATTATTTTGCAACATGAAAAGAATGTAGTATGTGTAAATGGATTGGGAACGTAATCGAAAGAATCTAAAGCAGAAATCTAAAATACACGGGACAAAAACCAAAGTAGTAAAACATTCTAAAAGAATAGTCCGTTGATTTTTTTTTCGTGATAACGTCTTCTATCATTTGAAAGGATTACCTATTCAACTGAGATGTCATGTATTTCCCTGCTATCATTCGAATGGATTAACTATTCAAATAAAATGTCATGTATTTCCCTATGAAAGCTACTCGTTATTATAGAAAGCAACCTCAATACAGCTCTTATAGTTGCAAGTTGAAATATGCAGTTTTAATATGTTTCATTATAACAAACCTCAACAATTCATACGTCTTTTTTTCCGAAACTCTATGCCTAGGTGTTACCAAAGTCATCGCCGCAAAGATGATCAACCAGACGCATTCAAGGACGTGTCTGCTAACTCGTATGTAGTAATCTACCGCTCACTAGAGGCTAGCTAAACAGAAACGTGGTATGTGCCATATTTTGCACTACGTTTTCTTAACTGTATTGATTTTGACATGTATCTGGAGAGACACAAACACGGGCGTTTCATTGTATATTGTGTTTTGTGTACTCTCCCCACTTGGCTAAGTGATAAAGTTATCTTACACCAACACATTTGAACAAATTCTTCTATCTGACAGCCATATGAGCAGCGGTGAATGGGATAATAGCGCGACGCGTCGGTAGTGCAGCGGCTGGAGAAGCACGTGCTTTGGTGAAGTTTAGAGCGGACATACGCGTACATACATACAATATATAGATATAAATATATATGTATATGTCCGCCAAAATGAAAAAGAGTTGTGGGGAACGGCGAGATGATCTACTCATCGAAGAAAATTTTAAACGGTTCAATGAGTGCGCTGAATTTGACAAAATTTGTCTAAAAATGTTACGAACTTCAGTCCAAAATTAACAACTTACATTTGACAAAATTTAAAACCGATCACAGGAATGGAATCTACTCCTCGACCCACATATATTTCGTGTACATTTCAGCTCAAATCAAAACACGGTTATATAGATTAGAGAGGATTATTTATTGTTAAACGTAATGTGAGAACCAGCCAGCGCAAAGAAGTCAAGTGCGAATAAATAACCAGTACATGTGGGTCCACCAAATGGGCAAACGCACCACAGCTCTCCAAATCCAGGGAGCTTAGTTCTTTAAAGGATTCCAAACCCAGCCCCGCCCACCTATCCCCGTTCCGTTCCTAGTCACCGGCACTTGGTGTCGTCCGCCCACTGCTCCCCCTCACCGCAGCTCAGCTCCACACGCCCACTGAGCGATGGCGACCATCAGCACGCAGCTGCGCTCCGCGCTCCTCTCCGCGGCCGCCTCGTCCTCCTCCTCCCCGCGCCGCGGCGGCCGGCGGCGCCCTCCTCCGTCCGCTGCGACGCCTCTCCGCCCGCGGCGTCCGCGTCGGCATCCCTCGACCCCGACTTCGACAAGAAGGCCTTCCGCCACAACCTCACCCGCAGCGACAACTACAACCGCAAGGGCTTCGGCCACAAGAAGGAGACCCTCGAGCTCATGAGCCAGGAGTACACCAGTAAGCGCCAGGAAACCAGTAACCAATTTGCTTGTGTGATTTCATCCCCGAAACGTCTGTAATTGATTGATTGCGTGCAGGCGATGTGATAAAGACGCTCAAGGACAACGGGAACGAGTACACCTGGGGGCCGGTGACGGTGAAGCTGGCGGAGGCCTACGGCTTCTGCTGGGGCGTCGAGCGCGCCGTGCAGATCGCCTACGAGGCGCGCAAGCAGTTCCCCGAGGAGCGCATCTGGCTCACAAACGAGATCATCCACAACCCCACCGTCAACAAGGTACTACTATTGTAGGGTACATATAACAAGTTTTAGGCAAATTGAACGGTAGGCAGGGAGTAAAATTTTAGTGAAAAAAGTGTTTATACTAAACAATTGCGAGGGGATAAATCAAGGAACATTTCATCAACTCTCTGCCATTTTAGGACATATAATAATTTTTTGGCAAATTGAGCGCTATGCCAATTGTTCATACTAAATGCTCGCAATAAGGTTCATTTGTGCTGTATGAGTAGCTTCTTAGTACTCAAACAGTTAAGAGATCTCAACAGTTAACTTGTGTTTTTGGTGATCATTTGTTGTCAGCAATGAAAAAAAAACTTCACCATGCCTAACTGCGTTCATTTCGGTCAAGCATGTCCAACGGCTCTGGATTTGACATGAGTTAAACTCCTATGATGCAGAGATTGGAGGACATGGGCGTAAAAGATATTCCTGTTAATGCTGGTATTAAGGATTTTGATGTTATTGAACAAGGTGATGTTGTCGTCTTGCCTGCATTTGGAGCTGCTGTGGATGAGATGTACACACTAAACCAGAAGAATGTGCAGATCGTTGATACAACATGCCCTTGGGTTTCAAAGGTACATTTCCCTTTCGAAACCACCTTGCTCTTATAGGATGACGCTATGTGTTCGTCAAGAATCAAAACATATCTCAGGTTAATGAAACGTGTGATCTTTTATAGGTGTGGAACATGGTCGAAAAACATAAGAAGGGCGACTATACCTCTATTATTCACGGGAAATATGCCCATGAAGAGACTGTTGCCACTGCTTCTTTTGCAGGGAAGTACATCATTGTGAAGAATATGGTTGAGGTACATCTAATTCTTTGCTGTTGTTTTGGACTTGACGTTGAATCCAGTCTGTGGCTTAAGATAACAACATATTATCAACTGAAACAGGCAACATACGTATGTGATTATATACTTGGTGGGCAACTCGATGGGTCTAGTTCAACAAAAGAGGAGTTCCTTGAGGTATAGATTGTTCTCAAATTATCATTCTACTTCCGTGTTAGGAACATATGTCGATGCTTAATGGGACTGTTTTGCCCACACTCGCAGAAATTCAAGAATGCTGTTTCTCCAGGATTTGATCCTGATGTTGACTTGGTAAAAGCAGGCATTGCAAATCAGACAACAATGCTTAAAGGAGAAACGGAAGAAATTGGTGTGTTTACTACTACCTTTATGGCCATGTGGTTTTGTACAGTACCAGTTCCAATTTTTACTATAAATGCTTTATGATTGACAGGAAAACTTGTTGAGAAAACTATGATGCGCAAGTTCGGAGTTGAGAATGCTAATGACCACTTTGTTGCCTTCAACACTATTTGTGATGCCACACAGGTAAATTTTCTTTTGAGCATATCCTTTAATTTTACAGAGATTCTGCATTACATGACTGCATGTTGTCAATAATCACTGGACTCTATGTGTGATAAATTCATTGAAGGGAGAGGGGCAATCTCGTCTTATGTCATTCTTTATCTTGTGTTTTGAGACTAAAACATACTCCCTCCATACCAAAATATAAGACTTTCTAGCCTTTCTGACTTTATCTTGATTCATACGTATGTAGATATGTTTCAGTGTGTTGATTCACTCATTTAGAAACGAATCAGGACAAAGTGAAAAAGACTAGAAAGTCTTATATTTTGATGCGGAGGGAGTGTTAATGATTGCTATGAGACTCATTTAAGTAACTACCCAATGCAATCTAAGTGGTTATGACTTATAAAGCCCCAAGAAAGTAAATCAAGCTTTTCTGAATAGAGCATATTTCTCAAAACTCCTCATCCTTGTATGGGTAGGTGTATTTTACAGTGTTTTGGTTTCTACGAAAAAGGTTCCCTTACGAGTTAAACAGTCATGAGCCAGTTGAACATATACCATACTGATGACATTCATATCTCAGGAAAGACAAGATGCAATGTACCAGCTAGTGAAGGACAAAGTTGACCTTATTCTGGTTGTTGGAGGATGGAACTCCAGTAACACCTCTCATTTGCAAGAAATTGGAGAACTCGCTGGAATTCCGTCCTACTGGATTGACAGTGAACAAAGGATTGGACCAGGAAACAGGATCAGCTACAAGCTAAATGTAATTTCCGATACCTATGTTGGAAATTTATCTCCCTCTGACTAAATTATTATTTTTGGAAAATGGTAGTGAATCTTAATGATAGAAGAGGTTTAATAAGAAGTAACAGAGAATTTGATAAACGAAGTGTATAAACAATCACAAGAGACAATTTAACTGAAATGTGAACTGTTTGACAGCATGGTGAGCTTATTGAGGCAGAAAACTGGCTACCAGAAGGACCTATCACAATTGGAGTTACTTCTGGTGCCTCAACTCCGGACAAGGTAATGTAGTCCACCCAGTTTTGGTGCTTCTGTTGCACGTATCCTGCACTGGTCGACAACATATTGGTGCACATCGGATAAACTGAAATCCTCATAACCATGGTGATTACATTTGCTTGGGCAGGTTGTTGAGGATGCGCTACACAAGATATTTGAGATCAAGCGCCAAGAAATTTTGCAGGTTGCATAAATTTTCAGCAAAAAATGTCAGGGGAAAATAGCTGATGTTTTGGCAAAGGTTAGTAGAACCATTGCGCAACCTATTTGTTGTACAGTAGCTAAGGATGTAGTTCAGGCACATGCTATCACGAGGATGTCTATGCTGGCCGCTGGGATACATATAAGTTGTAATTGCCTGTACCACGAACAGTTGTATACCCGTATCAGCTGTAATAACTCTCTGCCCCTCAAAGAAGACTTTTATAGGCTGTATATATCACCATGGCAGTTAGTTTGTCGTCGGATAGAGCTCAAATGCAGGATTCCCTATATATAAAGTGCAACAAATGCAGGGTTTCCTATGTATGCAAATGTCAGAACAATCCTGATAGTCATATGACATCTGTTGTAATCGAATTTCACTTTTCTCGGTATCCATTTTCTGTGATCCGTATGTCACATTCTTATGCTACTCCGCCACTTGTTGTGATTTGGTTACTTCTGTAACTACGAACAAAGTTTGCTATAAGAAACCAACTGTTGAAGTTCAACATTGTAAAGTGTGGGGCTCTTAATAAAGATCAAGAAGAGCTTACAGACCGAAGAACCTGCTGCCTGTTATCATTAGTCATCTTAATGGGTTAACAAAACAGAGAGTTAAAAAAGCAATTTCCTTCAAGCGAAAGCATGTTTTTTTGTACAGTGAGAACTGAGAAGCGAGAGGCAAAACCTCCATGACGGCTTCCTCGCGTCTCACCTCCACGATTTGGCGCACTCCGAGTGCGCCGGCCACCTGAGCTCTGTCGTCCCGTTGAGCTGCCTGGCGGCGTCTAGCACGGCCTTCAGATCGGCGACCTTGGCCCGCATCGTCCGGCAGCAGTTGGCGTGCACGGTGGCCACCTGCCGGGCGTCCCGGCTGTCCTGGCAGAAGCCGCTGAAGCGCGTCGTGTCCAGGACGCGCGCCGTCACGCCAAGCCGGCCGAACGCGCCTCGCCGCTTCATCTGGTTCAGCACGTCCTGCTCCTTCATGCCCGCCGATTGGGTCCGCGCCGCGTGCCACTCGTCGAAGAGCGCCACCGTCCGGTTGCTCGTGGCCACGAAGAAGAAGCCGGTGTTGAGCTCGTTGCCGAGGTAGTCATGCGGCCGGCCGTTGAACTTGTCGGAGCTGATCAGGAGGTCTTCCTCGCGAGTGCGGTTCAGGCTCGGGAAGGGGTTCCTCAGCCACATCACATCCAAATCCTTGAGTATCATCACATCAGAAATTACATAATAGTTAATGGCTGCATGAATTTGGTACTAGGCACGAAATTTATGTTACTCCTAAGTGAGCACGACGAAAGTACCGTGAATAGGAAGCTGTAACCGTGCTTGAGCACGTCGCCGAGGAGGCGAATGCGCCGCCACATCATGCGTATGAAACCGTCCGACATGTAGAGCTGCTCCGACGAGAGGTCGTCGGTGCCGTTCATAGCGGCGGCCGGGAACTGGTAGCACCGGATGCCGCCGATTCTCCTGCACCGGCGGAAGGCCTGCCGGTCCATGGCCACGAGGAGGACTGTTAGAGTTAATCTTATCATGATTATGTAGCTGCATGTTTGTTTAGTTTTGCATGTGTTAGACTGAGTGAATCGGTCATGTAGCTAGTTGGTAATGTGCCCGGCTGGGTTAGTTTGCTAGTGTCCTTGAGAAGAGGTCAAGAGTTAGTTAGTAGTAGCTTGAGAATAGGTCTCCGAGCTAGCATGCGTGTTAGTGGGTTTATTAGTGCGTGAGTGCATGGATCAAGTGGTTAGTGGAGTAATGGGTCGTAGTGTGTGGAGTAGTGGCTGCGGCCAAGTTCTTGTATATATACTGCTTTGAGTTAATGGAAAGTTAAGCCGAGAGGGCAGAGGAAAAATGTAGCTTTCGTGGTGCCAAGGGAGAGAGTCTCGGCAAAGTCATTTGCTTCTTCCTTGGTGTGTGTGTGTGTGTGTGAGTTTCTCACCGTGTGGTTCAGTGAGAGAGAGAGCCAAGTGAGAGAGTTGAGAGGTAGAAGAAAGATGAAGACGCGCAGCGAGATGCTGCGCCAACAAGTGGTATCAGAGCCACCCGCTCTTGGTTCCTGTGGTGGAGGCGCAGGGGGAGATGACTCGAGCAAGGCGGCGGCGCGGCGGACTCCATGCGAGATGGAGGCCGGTGGCAAGAAATAGGCTCGGCGGCGTGATGTCGTAGACGGCTGGTTGCGGCGTGAGGCTGCTAGGAGAAGGAGATGGAGTGGTGATCGGCGTCGAGAAGGCGCCGTCCACGTCAAGAAGAGGCCGCTGCGTGCGGCAAGATGGCGTGGTGACCGGTGCTGCGATGGCGCCGTCCACGTCAAGAGGTGGTCGCTGCGTGCGGCAAGA
Organism: Poa pratensis; assembly: GCA_947311845.1. NCBI lineage: Eukaryota > Viridiplantae > Streptophyta > Magnoliopsida > Poales > Poaceae > Poa > Poa pratensis. The sequence continues at coordinate 94,341,741 of CAMZMU010000117.1, read as the reverse complement.
CGGCGTGGTGATCGGCGTCGCGAAGGCGTCGTCCACGTCAAGAGGAGGCCGCGGCGTGATGCTGCGGCGACAAGGAGACTGCGGTGTGATGCCGCGAGGAGGAGATGATGGCGTGATGCTGCCACACGAAGGAGACGGTGTGACGCCGTTACGAGAAGACTGCGGTGCGATGCCGCTGGGTCCGGCGGCGGCGGCGCGATGCCGTCGGGCGCTAGGTACGGTGGTGTGATGCTACCACGAGGAGACGACGTCGCGAGGCTGTTAGCCGGCAGCAGCGGCGAGATGCCGACGGGCGCTGCGGCAGTGTGATGCTGCACAAGATGACGACGGTGAGACGCTGCTATGAGAACGACGGTGTGATGCCGTTGAGAGGAGACGGCGGTGTGATTCCGCTGGTTGCTGATGCCGTGGTGTGATGCCATCATCATCATGAAGAGTTGGCATGAAGCCAACAAATGTTGCAGTCTGATGCTGCGGCAAGACGATGTGGAGTTCGGCGTGCGAGGGCGTCGTCGACGGCGAGAGGTTGCAGGTGATCTGCAAGTTGGCATGACAAGATTAGGAGGGTGAATGTTAGAGTTAATCTTATCATGATTATGTAGCTGCATGTTTGTTTAGTTTTGCATGTGTTAGACTGAGTGAATCGGTCATGTAGCTAGCTGGTAATGTGCCCGGCTGGGTTAGTTTGCTAGTGTCCTTGAGAAGAGGTCAAGAGTTAGTTAGTAGTAGCTTGAGAATAGGTCTCCGAGCTAGCATGCGTGTTAGTGGGTTTATTAGTGCGTGAGTGCATGGATCAAGTGGTTAGTGGAGTAATGGGTCGTAGTGTGTGGAGTAGTGGCTGCGGCCAAGTTCTTGTATATATACTGCTTTGAGTTAATGGAAAGTTAAGCCGAGAGGGCAGAGGAAAAATGTAGCTTTCGTGGTGCCAAGGGAGAGAGTCTCGGCAAAGTCATTTGCTTCTTCCTTGGTGTGTGTGTGTGTGTGTGAGTTTCTCACCGTGTGGTTCAGTGAGAGAGAGAGCCAAGTGAGAGAGTTGAGAGGTAGAAGAAAGATGAAGAGGCGCAGCGAGATGCTGCGCCAACAAGGACGTGGCGGATGAGCTTCTGCGTGCCGTCCCCTTGCTTCAGGCTCTCCACGAAAAGGTCGAGCAGGCCGTCCTCCTCGGCGTACGCCTTGTTCAGCACGCTCAGGATCAGCGTCCTGTTCTCGTCGGCTGCGCCGCGCAGCGCCGCCTCCAGATCATCGCCGTCGGCACGAGCCTGCTTCGGCAGTTAATCTCCCGAGAAATTAGGTAGGGTTCATTGACTAATTAAGACGTGCTTAGTGGGCGTGCGGACTGCACGTACTAATCAGTTCTACTAGTCTATATAAAAGATGGAATTAATCATTTCAAAGATCACAAAAATCTACTTGCCGTTGATCGACAGCGCCAAATGCCGAAGAACCTCTGCTCCGTCTCGCCGTGGGCGTCGGCCGGAGACCATAGCGCGTAGTACGTGCCCACCACGAGGAGGAGGCAGACGGCGGCGACGGCCACGAAGCGGGCCAATGCGCAGTGCTCCCGCGCGCAGAGCGGCCACTGTGGGGGGCATGGCGGTGGCCATTGCATCGAACTCCTTGCCTGCTTTGGCCGGATCACCATGGGATCCGATGATGGCGCTGTCTCGGATTTGGACGAGAAGACGCGCAGTATCTCATGGGCACGGAGTTAGTTAGTTCAGTTGTGATCTTAATCAGGCCAGGCGATGATATGCATGGGTAAGCGCCTAAACGGGGTACGCAAGTCATGAGAAATTTGCAGCAAACCTACTCGACCTGCCGCACGCCTGAGTTCTCGCAAACAATTCATAGGTACATCGATTAGTATATACTACTATGAGAAAATGTGGGAGCATATGTGGCTTGCCATCCTTTAGTGATTTTTTTAAAAAAAATTGGTTAAAAAGTATGCCAGTATTATAGGAAACAGAAAATAGCGGAAATCTTTTTTTTTGAAACTGTGGGGCAATAGATTTGCCCCTTATATTAATTAAGAGAGAGTTGTAACAACACAAGTAAGATACAACCGGATTACTCTCCCGGTAGAATTTCTCCTAAGCGTTTCGCCCCCGCAAGGGCCCAGATCTTAGCCTCATTTTTTATCTTTGAAAGAATGGCTTGCGAGGATGTAAATTTGTTGCGGAACACCCTAGCATTCCTCTCGTTCCAAATTTCGCAAGACATCAAGAGGACAAAGGAGGCCAAAACTTTGCGGTTGTGGGCGCCACCTCCGGTCATAAGCTGCCACCACTCCTTGAGGGAGAGGGTCGGCCATAGAGTTTGGCCAAAATTGAGGCCAAGCCAAGCCTTCAAAAGAGACCAAATCCTAATGGTGAACCGGCAATGGAGGAGTAGGTGATCGACCGTCTCGGGCGTAGTTTTGCAAAGAGGACAAAGACCACAATTTTGCCAACCTCTACGGGCAAGGCGGTCCGCCCGCCGTCCATAGCCGGTTTTGGAGAGCAAGCCACGCAAAGTACTTGGTCTTTGGAGGAGCCCAAACCTTCCACACCAAGCGCTTCATGTCGGAGGAGGTAGAGCCGTAGAATTGCGCTTGATAGGCCGACTTGGCGGAGTACTCCCCATCCGCCGTGAGGTTCCACACAATGGAGTCATCGGTAGAGGCATCCAAGTTGAAGTTTTGCAACATAGTCCATAGGTCAACGAACTCGAGCAAGTGTTGCATGGAGAAGGCTTCATCCAATTTTATCTTGCGGATCCAAGCATCATTAGACAAGGCTTGTTGGATGGACCAATTCTTTCTAGAGGAGGCAACATAGACGAGCGGCGCCACTTCCTTAGGTTTTAGCCCATCAAGCCACGGCGCCTCCCAAAAGTGAGTCTTCGCCCCATCCCCAACGGTAATAGTTGTAGAGGCATAGAAGAGGTCCATGTCCTCCGTAGTGCAAGGCGTACCCAATCCTGCCCAAATTTTGTTTGGGTCTTTCCAAAAAAGCCATGGCCACCTTAGCCGCAAAGCCCTCGCAAACTTGTCGGTGTGAAGAATCCCTAGGCCCCCAAGGTTGGTGGGGCGACATACGGCCTCCCAATTAACCTTGCATTTCCCACCGGAGGCTTTGTCGGTACCCGCCCAAAAGAAATGACGGTAGATCTTGTTGAGCTTGGTAATGAGGCCCGGAGGGACAACCAAGGGTGTCAAGTGGTAAATAGCTTGGGAAGCTAGGACCGACTTGACAAGGGTGCCCCGGCCGGCCATGGTGAAGAACCTCCCAAACCAAGCGGGAACCTTTCCGGCACATTTGTCCACGAGAGGTTGGAAGTCGACTAACCGCAATTGCCAAATGGAGAGAGGCAACCCAAGGTAACTCATAGGGAAGGTAGCCCGCAACACCGGAAGACCGTCAAGGATAGCATCAAGGTTGACACCACCGCAACGAATAGGGACAACGGAGCTTTTTTGGAAGTTGGTGCAGAGGCCCGTGACAACTCCGAAGCCGTGGAGAATGCCCGTGAGGTTTTGTATGTCTTCCTTGAAGGGCGCCACAAAGATGGCCGCATCGTCCGCGTAGAGCGAGGTTCGCAATACGGTTCCCCTTCCCCGAATTTTATGTAGCAACCCAATAGTGGTGGCCTTCTAGTTTACGTGCGCACGGGCTCTCGGAAAACTCGGCCCGCTATGTCCACTAACGCTCGTTTCTCCTCCTCTGTTTATTTTCCAGTCGGTCAGAGTTTTCAAGAGGGAAGAAAATATCACAGTCAGAAAGGGCAGTGAACAACATGCTCTCTTATCTGTATCTCTATCTCGATGCTGACTCTATCATCCATCTCTCCACCGTTTTCCAGTCCCATTTGATGGTGGGGTGCTATCATAGTATCGTAGCATATGTCACAGCTGGTGTGTCTTAGGCATAATAAGATATACAAGGTTTTGAAATGGGGTATTTGTTATAAATGTGGTTCAGTTACGGTCTACATATTTTAGACGTAATCCCTATATGACTCATGTCATGATGTCATGAATAATCATAATTACAGAAGTTAAGATAGGTACAATTTAATCAAGGACTTGACTATCTAGCGACCGTGCCCTGGTTAATCACCCCATCCGGCGCAACAGCTCCTGCCCCCGCGCAATTCCTTCCTACGCAATCTTTTTTTGAACGGTCTTCGTGCGCAGTCTTACACAACATATTAGCTGTACACGCACCGAGTCAAGGACTCTGTATCAACAACTATGTGACAATTGGTACAGTAGATACACCGTTGACTACTGTATGATACACTTTTGGCTGTGGGCCACAGTACGACAGTCAGTTTTCAAGGTCGATGCACTTTTGTTGCTTGCTGTAGAGACAAGGCAGTGTTAATGTATCACTTAAAACAGAATGTCAACCTATTCGCGTTGATTTCCCGTAATTGTGAATTTGTGATTGGCTTGATGATTTTTGCAAACTAGCATCGTTTACACTCATTTGTTATCGCTTTAGTTTGCCAATTACAAAAGAACTATTAAGTACCAATAATCCGATAATATGCTAGTTCACTACACAGTGAACGCCTCAGGTGATCAATCCAACTCCAGTCAGATTCATAAGCTAAACCAAACTGACAAGCTAAGACGAGACATCTGCATGAGAAACAAAAGATTTGCCAGCTGGCCTAGGTGTGGTTGCCGGCATAACTATACATGTAACTTACATGGTTGTCAGAAAAAAATACACATGTGCGCCAAGTTTTAAACAAGGTGTATTGGAGCCTGGGACATGAAAAATATGGTTGCCAAATAGTTCACACTTGATTGCCAAATAAACTACACATGGTTTTGGGTTTTAGACAAGGCGTATTCCTCTGGAAAATGAAAAATACAGTTGCCAAAATAACTACACATGATTGCCAAATAAACAATACATGATTACCAAATAAACATCACATGGCTGCCGATGTTTAGACGAGACATATTTTCCAGGTAAATAAGAAAATACAGTTGCCAAAATAACTAGTAAATAGAAGATATAGTTGCCAACATAACTACACATGATTGCCAAATAAATTATACATGATTACCCAGCAAACCGAATGTGGTTGCCGGAGTTTAGATGATGTGCGTCGGGGAAATAAAAATAAAGTTTCCAAAATAAGTACACGTGATTGCCAAATAAATTGTACATGATTGCCGAATAAACAACACATGGTTGACAGGGTTTAGACAATGTGTATCTGCCAGGAAAATAAAAAAAGTTACCAAACTAACTAGACATATTTGCCAGATAAACTATATGTGATTACCAAATAAACTGCATATGGTTGCCAGGGTTTAGAGAAGGTCCATTTGCCAAAAGAAAAATAAGAAAATAAAAAGTATAGTTGCCAAAATAACTATACATTGTTGCCAAATACATTCTACGTGATCGCCAATTGAACCAGGTTCAAACCAAACGTTATGAATCTGCTTGCTAGTTTTTAAACGAGGTAGATTATACAACATACATATAGAGAGACCACCTCGCGAAAGCCAAAGAAAAGAGAGGATGTACAAGGCTACTTGCCTGTTTGTGATTAGTTAGAAGTAGGCACTAAACCATGTTACCGAGAGTACATAAGCATGAAGAGCCGCTCTACCGTCAGGTGCATGCGCGCGGTCGCCTCGCTCCTGCCATCTCTGAAGCGCCAATGTGTCGTGGACATTAGAGCAGCTCGCCACCGGGCGAAATCCCAAGTCGAAGCACTCGGCAACTGTCCAAAATCCCAGATTGGGAGCGCTCTTCCGGCAGTTGCAGTCGCTCGGTGACTAGCGTGTCTGTCATTGTCGTCCCAGCATCTTGCACCGTGTATAGCTCGTCGGCCGTCCAAAATCCGTTCTTATTCTCATGCCCCAACCATCAAACCTAAAACAATGTTCCACATATCAACCAGTAGTTGCATATGTAGCATTGTAGTTAGGCATTTGAACGAACAGCTTCAGGGTGTGGTAGCACATCGGTACAAATACAGAAGTATAACTCGTTACCTTGGCCGATAGCTGTCCATGGCGATGAAGCACCCAACGGGGCGGCTCTGCCTCTGCCGTGCTTGCTCCCGTCAGTGCGCCGCCCCAATAACATCGACGCCACTGCCGTAACTGCTCCCGCCTACAAGCCGCCCACATGTCATGCTAGGCATGTCGAAGAGAGTAGCGCCGCCGCCGTGGTTCCTCCCTCATACGCGCCTCCGCCGTGGCTTCTCCCGCATGCGCCGCCGCCGGGACCTGCTCGCCACCTCCTCCGACGTCCCCTCCCGTCCACTGCCCTCATCTCGCCTCTGCTCTTTCTTTCTAGCGTTATCCACTCGTCTGGCAGAGCGCGGGGTGTACAAACCTATTGAGACCGCGCCAGCCACTAGATCGAGCAACGCGAATCTCTGCGCACGCCGTATAGGAGAGCTAGCCAGGGCACGTTCCCTAAATAGATTTACCGTTTAATCAACGCAAAATCTAATTTGTGCCCGCGCACGATCCTGCTCTTAGGGAGTGCTCACGACTTACGCCGTCCGATCGCATCCGACGAACAACAATACAACCTTATCTACTCGCCATCACGTGTCGCCCTCTGTGGTCCCATCGAGTTCTGCAGGTCGCCGCTCTCGCACCCGTCATCCTCCTCCTCCACGCCTCTCTCCGCCATGACTCGCTCACCACCAAGCCGTAGCCGGCAGCTCCTACAGCTTTCGCACGCCATCACCGCTTGACTGCAACCCCGGGCGCCGGCGACTGCAAGCGCCGCCGCCGCACGACCTCGCGGCCACGGCGCCACCCACCGGCCGACCCAGCTGCATGTCCGACTCCGGCTGCCAGCGGCTGCAACCCCACAAGACCAGCGCCGCCGCCTCCACATCTCCAACCCAGGGTGCCAGCAGCTGCAACCGCCGCGCCGCCACACCACCTCGGCGCCAACCACCTGCAGACCCCGCTGCATCTCCGACCACGTGCGCCGGCAGCCGCAAGCCCTAAGGCCACAAGACACGGCGTCGCTGCCCTGAGGCCTCTTACCCCAACACAAAGCCACTGGAGACCGGCGATTTAGCAAAGTCCAGTGGTAAATTTTGAGTGGTAGGAATCTTCCCCTGCCTCCTCCTTACTTTGTTCTGTTCTGCTCTTTTGAGTGGTGAATTTGTACGCTACAACCTTGCTCCGATCTGCCAATTTGCATGCTCCAATGGTGAATTTGTATCCTAGACAGCTTAAGTGTTGATTTTTGTATGCTAGTCAATTTGATTTGTTTAGATCTGAGATGTATTTTGGTGTTGAGAAATTGGGAGTGATGAATTTGTTGGTAGATTTTTGTTGAGAATAGATATTGAATCACTAATGATGTTCACACATAACTTTTAGCACAATTATGTTCCCTGGATGTAAACTTTGTCAATTTTTTGTCTCATTTTTACATCCAAGGTGTAACACTAGTAGTTTTTGTACTAATAATGTTCACACAAAACTTTCAGAACAGTTATGCTACCCGGATTTATTTTTCATGAAGTTCCATAGACTAGCACTATATATTCTTGTTATTATCTTAGATCATGTACTTAGATAGCTAATGCAGAAGTTGCAGTACTTTGTAGTTTCATCTAGCTGTAGATGTAGTTCCGAATTTTTGGAACTGTAGTTTGTACTAATACTAGTATGATTGGCAGTGAGCCTTACCAAGTTCCATACACTAGCTCTCTGGTATTTTAGCGAGCGCATGTAACTGGTAGCTTTCTAAGGTTAGTATTTTCTGGATGTAATTCCACATCAACGGATGTCACTTCCGAACTTAAAATAAATGTTTGCTAATAGAGGGGATGTACTTTCACATATCGGGCTGTATCTTCCGAAGTTAATATACATTTTTGCTAATAGAGGTGATGTGATTACACATCTCGGGATGTAACTGCCAAACTTAATATACAGTTTTTGCTAGTAGAGAATTATTTGTTGATGCAATCACGGCTGGTTTATAGAGGTGTAGAAACTTAAGCTTTGGGATGATTTTTAACTTCTGATTTTTCCCTTGCATATACAAACTATTCTTTCTTTGGAAAATAAATACATCTTTCATATCGTTGCAGTGTTTTTCTTACCCATAGGATGTATTTTTGTACTCCAAAGTTTCCATTAGGTTATATAGTAGATTTTCACGTGTTTATAGATGTAACAAATTCATAAAATCATGTGTAATGTATGTAAGATTCTACACATTGGTTGTATCTTTTGACACCTGAATTTTTTTATCATGAATTTACATTTGGTGATTAACTGTATAATTATAGGATGTAAAGTTTTTGACGATAAATATATCTTGTTCATATGCTTGTAGTTTTTCCTACACATAGGATGTATTTTTATACTCCAAAGCTTCCGTAAGGTTATGCAGTATTTTTTCAAGTGATTTATGGATGTACTTTTTGCAGAGTTTTACATCCATATACACTTTTGCTATATGGATTTAAAAATAGGATGTACGGTTTTGTTTGTCGGTGGAATAACATGAGATTCTTTCTAACTTTATTGCGGGATTTTTTTCCCATTAATGTGTAGTTTTGCACGAAATTTCTCTCAATTTCTGTTTATACAATCGGATACAAAAACAGATATTTTTACTAACATGTATGTTTGCCGCTTTGTTACAGTTAACAAACCATGGGGGTCTACACTTCAAGGAAGCAGAAAACTTAGGAAGTACCTAAGAAAGTACATTCAGTTTCCCTTAACCGTCCACAAAACTCGACATGTTTCATTGATTTGGTTCAGTTTTACACATGTTCAGTGTGGTTCCAGTGAGGGGTGGTACACTCTGTGCCTCTACTTTTCTCTTGTTTTTTCTGCTACGCACATTCCTGTGAGACATGGTGTTGACAGCAAATTCTGTCCAAATAGTACATGCATGCTACTGTGTTTCTTCGTAATTAGACATGATTTATATCCTGAGAATTCATTGAATTACTGTTACATCTAACTTGATGAATAACCATGTGTTGTTTCCCTGGTTTAAATCTCGCTAATCTGTTCTATATCAGGATGTATTTGTTTTGCAGAAGCAAGCTTTAACCTCGTAACTCCTGATGCTTGTTTTAATTTTGGGACCGTCCTTAATTTTGGTGTGCTTCTCAGATTAGTTTCCCTTGTTCAACTGCATGTAATTTCTGTTGTAGCTAGTCGTGCCTCCCATGAGTTTTTCCTGGCTCGAGGAAGAAGGTAGGGTGTGGGGGAGATCTCCTGGACTTTATGTTACAAGCATGGTCTGTTTGGACCAGAAATGCACCGTCCCGTACGTGACGGGTGCTCCCGCCCCAAAACTAAGCAGGAAAGGCGGTCGTGGGGGCTGGGGCCACAGTCCTCTTTTGGTAATCTGTCGCTATCAGTGCATGGGGCTACTTTCCTTTTACGGTAAATTGCAGTTCGGACAGGGGGGCACTCCCTAAGACTAAATAGTGCCCGGGCACTGTGTAGCCAGGTCCACAAATACCCAATTGTAATTTGTTCACACAACAATGTTCCGTTTATTTGGAGACATAAATCTAGTGACTGTAGCACCTAGTTCATCTCTTAATATTGTTTGCATCCTTTGTTTTACCATCATCTACACGCTGGTCCATTTGTTTACTTAGTGTTTTCATCACTTCCTATCACATCATACGTTTAATGCTTATAACTAGCAGGATAGAAAGTTTGAGGACCTTCATATAACGTTGGGGACAAAATGTGTTTTGTGTTTGTGTGCAACTACCGTTAACTCTGTTGACGTCTTGAAATTCCTACTGGTCTGATAAAGGTTGGTTCTCAACTGAGAAATACTTAATGTTGGGCTACATCATCCCTTCCAGTTGGGGAACTAGTACAGAACGACACACCTGATACCCCTCTATGAAAACAGTAGGAGTTAGGCGACGGAAGAAATGAGTTCCGCGCGCTTCCGCGAGAGTGTGCGCGCTAGTCGGTTGATGCGCCCGGCACAATGGTAACGGACGGCAAAATATCTCCGTTGCCCATATATTGCCAACGGAGGAAAAAACATCTCCGTTGCCGATATTCCCACAACAGATACAGCGATCTCTCAATCTCCGTTTCCCACGTGAAGGCCTATTAAGCGGTGCCCGTATAAATATCACCCACTCCAGTGTATCTCATTCTCACTCTCCCCCAGGTCCTAACCCTAGCCGCACACTCTCTCCACGCACTTCACTCCCTCGATGGTGAACCCCTCCGGCATCGACGGAAGTCAGGATAGAGCATCTTCCTCAGCCAACCCTCCGAGGCGCTAACCGGAGTTGCATCTCACCGACAAATCGGCCGAGGTCGAGGGCGAGCGGCGGCTCCCAACGCCCGGATCCACGGCGGCGATGACCCTCGACACCCGGATCTTGTCCTCCTCGGATGAAGAGGACTCGGATCTGGAGGTCGGTCTCCTCCTCTATCGCGCCGCCTTTGAGCGCGAGCACGCCGACGGTGTCATTCGGGCGTCTGCGATGCAGAGAGCAGTCCGCATCTCCGCCACCGAGCATGCGATAGAACCCGCCGAGGAGGCGTTGTTTCAGATGCAGCTTCAGGTGGCCATAGACCGGTCTTCTCCCTGGCTAGGGTCCTAGGCCAGAAGCGGCGGCGGCTGTGGAGGAGGAGGAGGCGCCGGTTTTCGAGGAGGATGAGGTCTCTTCTGACATCTTCTCTGGCAGTGGCTCCGTCGCCTGGGACGCATCCAACGGCGGTAAGCGACCCCGCCTCGCCTACGGTAAACCCCTAAACAACCGATGTATTTGCTCTTTATTCTTGGCTATTTAGCTAGTTTTGCTCTGTTGTTTAGCTCTGTATTTTCTCTGTATTCTTAGGTAGTTTGCTCTGTTATTTAGCTCTGTTTAATCTGTTATTTAGCTGTGTTAGCTCTGTTTGCTCTAAAAGATCTAAAAGATTCTGAGGTTCTCTGTTTTTCTTATATATCTAAAAGATCTTATATTATGAAACGGAGGGAGTACTTATTTAGCTCTGTTTTCTCTGTTATTTAGCTGTGTTAGCTCTGTATTTGCTCTGTTATTTAGCTGTGTTAGCTCTGTTTGCTCTAATATTTAGTTGTGTTAGCTATGTATTTGCTATGTTAGCTACTTATTTAGCTCTATTTGCTCTGTTATTTACATGTGTTAGCTCTGTACTTGCTCTATTAGCTAGTTATTTATCTCAGTTTGCTAGTTATTAGCTCCTTTTGCTGTTTTTAACAATGAATATTCGCTGTGTGAAGCGCTTGGTGGATACTTGGTGACGCTGCTGCTGCTGCCGTGAAGACCTAGGAGCGGGGCTCCGTACACGGTGTCGTCACCAGGAGCAGTACATTTTGTCTAGCACGATGAAGACAGTCGACGATCATCCGGCGGCCGTGAAGACATAGGAACAAAGCTCCAGCCACACGCACTGATGAATTTTTGTACAGCAGGGCGAACAGGAATACGGGGTGATGAACGGGCGGCCGTCTAGTCGCATGGAGCGGGGCTCCATCGACGGCGCAGACCCGTCACCGTGCTTTTTTTGTTTTCTTGTAGCCCTTATTAGAAATGGTGATTAGCAAAACTCTGTGCCTAATGTGAAACATATCAGTAACGATGCTATATAATAACCGTTGCCCATGTTAGGGCAACGGTTAATCAACTTTGTTGTCATTAAGCTCTTCACATCAGCAGCAGGCCGGGCCACGGACCGTTTCTCCGTTTCCGATGACGATTTTGGCCCATTTCCTTCTTTTTTCTGGGGAAACGGGATTGTATTAATTATAAATAAGAGTGTCATTACAATCCCGAAGGATACGACTCAGCAGAACTTCAGGAGCCGTTCCTAACCACACATCAGTTCTATTTTGTAGCATCCCGTACCTAGCCAACTCATGACTTGCACTATTTTGACCCCTATGGATCTTAGTAAAATCTAAAATGCGTGGGGAATTAAGCAGCAACCATAGGTCCTCCACCAGGTGACCCAAACAAGAGCCATTCCTATCCTTGTTCCTTCCCATCGTAATCAACTCCAAGCAATCAGTTTCGACGATGATATTCTCCTGGCTCAAGTCAAGCGCCAAATTAATTCCTTCCATGCATGCACGCGCTCGACTCAGCTTCGAGCGCCGAAGAGCAAAATCTGTATGCCTCTACAATTTTCGATATGTCGTTCTGTACTAGTGGGGGATCCCAACAATTTCTACGGAAGTAGCATGTTCTCTCAAGTCTGTATGCCTCTGAACATGTCCTTCTCATAAGGCGATCTTCTGATATATAGGCGTCGGTGGTAGGAGTCTCCATGTTGCACACTAGGTTTCGATGTCTTGCTGCACGTAAAGTGAGAAAATTGCAAAAAACCACCACAATTGGTGGTAAAGCTACAAAAGACCACCGGTTTCCAACGAAATCGCAAATCGCCACCACTATTCGTTGACATCGTTACAAAAAACCACCACTTCTACGCTAACCGTCCGCGACACTCAGTTAAGTACGAAACTGGCAGCCGGGGCCCGGTGTCAGACTGACGTGGCAAACGGTGTTTCACTAGACCGTCAAAATAGACATAGGGCCCACCTGTCATCATCTCCAACTAGGCTCACTATTTTTTTTCTCCTCTGTTTCACATGAGCATTTCATCGAGCAGGTTGTGGGCGGGCACCGTGCGCCGTGCGCCTCCGAGCGAGTTCGTGCCGCAGTTCAGCCCGCCCGCACGACGTTGTCTAGGCCGTCGCGGTCCAGGCCGCCGCGCTCCCTGCGGTCGCTCGCCGGCCATCGCGGTCCAGGCGTCGCCGCGCTCCCGACCGTCGAGCCCCTGGCCGTCGCGGTCCAGGCAGCCGCGCTCCCGGCTGTCGCGCGCCGCCGCGCGTCCGACCGTCCGCCGCCGCGCTCCTGGCCGTCGCGGTCCAGGCGCCGCCGCGCTCCCGGGCGTCGTGCACCCGGCCGTCGTGCTCCCGGCCGCCGCTCTCGCCACGCGGGGGGCTGTGCTCGGAGGGTGCCGACGACCGCGACCGGAGCTGCGCGTGCGTGCGTGCTAGATAGCCGCGCGTGCGCGCTCGCCGGCCGGCCGGCCGTGCTACGTGCGCGTGCATGCTCACTCGCCGGCGACGGGCGTGCTAGCGGCGCATGTGCGTGCTAGCTAGATTTTTCAGATTCTCTTATTGCTGCTCTCCGGCCGCGTCGGTCTGCTGCTCGCCGTGCGCCTTGGCCGCGAGGGCCTGCTGCAAATCGTGTGCGCCGGCCGCGCCTTGGCCGTCGGCCTGCTGCTCGTCGCCTCGGCCACGCCTCGGCTGCGTCGGCCGTGCCGTTAACGGCCGTTTCCGCGATCCGTCAAAAAACGTCACGTTGATGGCGTGTTAACGGTAGAGTGTTTTATTACTTCCCAGCAACAGCACCAGAAGATCTGCTTGTTGACCGTGACAACACACGTTCGTTGGGAGACCCCAAGAGGAAGGTATGATGTAGTGCAGCAGCAGTTTTCCTTGAAATATGACCAAGGTTTATCGAACCAGGAGGACACGGAGGTTCTTCAGAAGGTTGTCAGCGGCGCAACTGACGTGGAACCTGCACACAACACAAGCAAACTACTTTGCCCCAACGAAACAGAGAGGTTGTCAATCTCTCCGGCTTGCTGAAAACAAAGGATTAAACGTATTGTGTGGAAAACAGTAATGAGTGCAGAAAGTAACAGAGAACAAATGATTGCAGTTGGTGGTTTTATCAGTATGAGGAAATGGACCGGGGTCCACAGTTCACTAGTGGTGTCTCTCCATAAAAGATAACTAACATGTTGGGTAAACAAATTACAGCTGGGCAATTGACAAATAATGAGCGCATGACAATGCAATATATGACAAGATGATTATTATGAGATTTAATTGGGCATTACAACAAAGTACATAGACTTGCTATCCAACGCATCTATGCCTAAATAATCCACCTTCCGGTTAGCATCCGCACCCCTTCCGGTATTGAGTTGCAAACAACAGATTATTGCATGAAGTAAAGTGTGTAATGTAAACAATGCAAATGACACGTAGACAATGCATCATTGTTTTATCCCTAGTGGCAACAGCACATCCACAACCTTAGTCGTTTCTGTCATCTCGAGCCCAGATTACTGGAGGCATGAACCCACTATCTAGCATAAATACTCCCTCTTGGAGTTACAAGCATCTACTTGGCCAAAGCATCTACTAGCAACGGAGAGCATGCAAGATCATAAACAACATAAATAGATAGATTGATAAACAACTTGCTCATAGTATCAATATTCATCGGATCCCAGCAAACACAACATGTAGCATTACAATAAGATGATCTTGATCATGTTAGGCAGCTCACAAGATCTAAACATGGAGGTACAAGGTGGAGAGACAACCATCTAGCTACTGCTATGGACCCGTAGTCCAAGGATGAACTACTCACGCATCACTCCGGAGGCAGGCATGGCGGTGTAGAGGCCTCCGGTGAGGATCTCCCCTCCGGCAGGGTGCCGGGAAGAGCTTCAGAACCCTCCCGATCTAGGGTTGACGACGACGGAACTTTTCGTGGAATATGATCGGTGTTTTTAGGGTTTTCGGGACATCGGGAATATATAGGCGAAAGGGCGGCGTCGGAGGCAACCGAGGCGGCCACGCCAGGGTGGGCCCACCCCCTCCTGCCGCGCCCTAGGGTGGCGTGGCTGCCTCGTGGCCCCACTCCGTCTCCCCTTCTGGCTTCTGGAGTCTTCCGATGAGATATTTGCACACGTTGATTTTCGTCCAATTCCGAGAATATTTTGCGACTAGCCTTTCTGAAGAGAAAAACAGCAGAAAACAGGAACTGGCACTTCGGCATCTTGTTAATAGGTTAGTCCCAGAAAATGCATAAAAATGCTATGAAGTGTAAATAAAACATGTAGCAATTGGTATAATAACAGCATGGAACATCAAAAATTATAGATACGTTTGAGACGTATCAAGCATCCCCAAGCTTAGTTCCTGCTCGTCCTCGAGTAGGTAAACGATAAAAACAACATAATTTTTGAAGTGACATGCTACCAACATAATCTTGATCAAATAGTAATGCAAAGCACATGAACTGAATGAAGTGATCCAAGTCAATGGTCTATAGTTTGCTAACAAGTAAACAAGGAGTAAACAAAATGAATCATACAAGTGCAAACTTTCATGAATAATACTTTGGAGACAATGGAGCTATAAGAGTTTGCATAAAAGTTAGCTCACAAAGCAATAGATTCTAAATGAAAGTGTTTGACTAACACAAAGGAAGATTTAGTTTCAGCACTGGCTTCAACTTTAACATATTTATCTCATGGATATTGTCAAGGCAAAGTAATGCAATAAGTCAAACATATCATTATATAACAACTGTTGTACCAAAGTTGACACTAGTGTTTGCTTGTGGAGATAGAAAGAAGTAGGAAAACTGACTCAACAATAAAGTAAAAGAAAGGCCCTTCGCAGAGGGAAGCAGGGATTAAATCATGTGCTAGAGCTTTTTAAGTTTTTGAAAGCATATAGAGAGTATAAAAATATATTTTGAGAGGTGTGTGTTAGTGGTCAACGAATCAGTAAATAGACAATACTTTAAGTCACAAGTTAACCAGACCTTACAAGAGCGGCTCCCATGAAGGACGTTATTTCTACCAGCGGGTAGATCATCCCTCGTTCTCTTTTGTTTACACACTTATGAACATTGCTTGACTGATTTCTCAGGGGCAAAAAGATGTGAAGAGAATTAATGGTTAAAGTTGTAATTAATTGGGACTGGGCACCCCGTTGCCAGCTCTTTTTGCAAAATTATTGGATAAGCGGATGTATATGCCACTAGTCCAGGTGTAAAGTCTGATCAACAAGTGAAATAAAGACCATCTACCACATCCTCATGAGCTTGTAAACAGTGACACAAAAAGGAGTTGTAACAGTTTTGAATATTTTAAAGGTAGCACATGAAAAATTTACTTGGAATGGCAGGAAAATACCACATAATAGGTAGTTATGGTGGACACAGATGGCATGGATTTTGGCTCAAGGGTTTTGGATGCACAAGCAGCATTCCCGCTTAGTACAGAGTTTAGGCTAGCAAGGTTATTTAAGCAAACACAGACTGTCAACCGGTACAGCAAGAACTCATATAAAAAACATGCTTGAAAAATTACAAGACTCCACATTGTCTTCCTTGTTAACCAAAACCTTTCACTAGAAAATATCTAGACTTTGGAACTACCAATGATACAAATCAAATATCAACAAGCTTTACAGTAGTTCTTCACTAATAGCCTTTACTTACATGATGCACAAGTCTAAACATTACTTACTTGGTAACTCAAAACAATTGACAAGTATCAAATTACTCAAGACAGTGATCTACAAGACTTATGTAAGCATTTTATACCACTACCACATGCATAGCATTTTCTGTTCCAACCAAACACCAATCAACTTATTTGAACAACTCTCCAAACAAATATAAGTGAAGCAAGAGAGTACTTTCTTCAAAAGAAACTAATAGCTCTGACAAGAGATATATGAAAACAGAGAGCTAGAAGCTTTAGCAGTAGCTAGACAAGAATACTCAACAAATATAAGTGAAGAACAAGAGTATTCCAATGAAAAAGCGGAGCGTGTCTCTCTCCCAAACAAGAGTGCTAGGATCCAACAAGTATAGAGCAGCAAACAAAACAAAAACAAACTGAAAACAAAAGCACACTGACGCTCCAAGAAAAGTACATATAATGTGAAGAAATAAAAATATAGTCTCACTAGAGATGACCTGATAGTTTGTTGATGAAGAAGGGGATGCCTTGGGCATCCCCAAGCTTAGACGCTTGAGTCTTCTTGAATATATTGGGGAGATCCATGGGAGCTTCCCCAAGCTTAAGCTTTTCACTCTTCTTGATCTTATAATATCATCCTCCTCTCTTAACACTTGAAAACTTCCTTCACACCAAAACTCAACATTTTTCTCATTAGCGGGTTAGTGCATCAAAACAAATAATCTCACTTGATTCTGTAAGGACACAAATTCATAAGCAATCATTTTCAAACATTAGCTACTGTTACTAGGCTTAAGTGATGCTCTTTCACCTTAAAAGAAACCACTCAACACTTGTAAAAGATAGAATGCAAAACAAAGACAGAATCTGTCAAAACCAGAACAGTCCGTAAAGATGATTTTTTTCGGGACACTTACGTCGCTCAAATCGAAAAACTTTAGTCGTACGAAAGTTGCGTACATATCTCAGGAACACGCACAAAAATTGGCAGATTTTTCAAATTTTTCTGATTTTCTACGGCGAGAAACGGTGACGTTCCAGAAATCTGTTCCTGTGCAGTAATCCAAATATAGGTACCATCTTGTCATAAGAGACTTTTCTTGGCACAACAAAACAGCAAATAAAAGATACAAAGGAGTTGTTACAGAAGTAAACAAGCTCCTTGACACAAAAAAAAAATAACAGAAAGTAAAAACAATGGGTTGCCTCCCATAAGCGCTTCTCTTTAATGCCTTTTAGCTAGGCATGAAACATGAATCAAGTATTGTCAAGACTAGAAACATCAACATTGTTACCTTTAGACCTCTTGCTCCTTTTCTTGACTTTAACCTTGGGGAAAGTATGTTTACCATTTGGAGAGCTAATTCTCAGGATGCCATGGTTCATGTCAATGACTGCTCCAAGGAGTTTCAACAGTGATCTTCCAAGTGTAATGTGCCCTTTTCCTGCACATTCAATGACGTGGTAATCAACAGATACAGTCATTCCCATAAGTTTTGTAAATACTCCTTCAGCAATTCCCATGGGCATTTTAATGGAATTATCAGCTAAGATTATAAAGGCCTCACTTTTGGAGAGTCCCCACAGGCTTAAAGAATCATAGATATTCATGGGCATTAGGCAAAATTCAGACATAATGTCACAACGTGCATGAAAAATTTCCCCATTGATAGCAATTTTTACTGAAGGGACCCATCCTGAAGGTTCGAAATTAAAGGGGACATTTTCATCATGTATATGAACCTGGTTATAATCTTCTTTTAAGCTAGATATATCTGACTCAAGGGTATTCAGTCTTGCATCAATGTTCTCAATAGCGGAATCTATCTTACTATTTGAAACAGTAGATGCTGCAATTAATTTTTTTATAGCATTAAAGGCTTGATCTCCATCATGACGAAGGAAATCTCCCCCAACCACAGCATCTAAAGCATATCTATAACACAGAACAAGACCAAAATAGAAGCTATTAAGGAGCAGGCTTAAAGTCATTTTAGGTTCAGTTTTCCCATAGGATTCAAAGATTCTAGACCAAGCATCTCTAAAACTCTCCTCACTCTCTTGCTTAAAAGTGATAATTTCTTCTTCAGGTGACATGATATAAGGAGCATGACTAGACATGATGACTAAACAAAAAGATAACAACTCAAAATTAACTAAGTGCAGGATTTTTTTTTTGTGTTTTTGGGTTTTAACAGCAAACAAGATAAAATAAAATAAACTAAGCAAGACAAAAACAAAGTAATGAGATTGGAAGTGTGAGACTCCCCTATCTGGAGATTCCAGTGTCCCCGGCAACGGCGCCAGAAAAATGTCTTGATGGCGTGTTAACGGTAGAGTGTTTTATTACTTCCCAGCAACAGCACCAGAAGATCTGCTTGTTGACCGTGACAACACACGTTCGTTGGGAGACCCCAAGAGGAAGGTATGATGTAGTGCAGCAGCAGTTTTCCCTTGAAATATGACCAAGGTTTATCGAACCAGGAGGACACGGAGGTTCTTCAGAAGGTTGTCAGCGGCGCAACTGACGTGGAACCTGCACACAACACAAGCAAACTACTTTGCCCCAACGAAACAGAGAGGTTGTCAATCTCTCCGGCTTGCTGAAAACAAAGGATTAAACGTATTGTGTGGAAAACAGTAATGAGTGCAGAAAGTAACAGAGAACAAATGATTGCAGTTGGTGGTTTTATCAGTATGAGGAAATGGACCGGGGTCCACAGTTCACTAGTGGTGTCTCTCCATAAAAGATAACTAACATGTTGGGTAAACAAATTACAGCTGGGCAATTGACAAATAATGAGCGCATGACAATGCAATATATGACAAGATGATTATTATGAGATTTAATTGGGCATTACAACAAAGTACATAGACTTGCTATCCAACGCATCTATGCCTAAATAATCCACCTTCCGGTTAGCATCCGCACCCCTTCCGGTATTGAGTTGCAAACAACAGATTATTGCATGAAGTAAAGTGTGTAATGTAAACAATGCAAATGACACGTAGACAATGCATCATTGTTTTATCCCTAGTGGCAACAGCACATCCACAACCTTAGTCGTTTCTGTCATCTCGAGCCCAGATTACTGGAGGCATGAACCCACTATCTAGCATAAATACTCCCTCTTGGAGTTACAAGCATCTACTTGGCCAAAGCATCTACTAGCAACGGAGAGCATGCAAGATCATAAACAACATAAATAGATAGATTGATAAACAACTTGCTCATAGTATCAATATTCATCGGATCCCAGCAAACACAACATGTAGCATTACAATAAGATGATCTTGATCATGTTAGGCAGCTCACAAGATCTAAACATGGAGGTACAAGGTGGAGAGACAACCATCTAGCTACTGCTATGGACCCGTAGTCCAAGGATGAACTACTCACGCATCACTCCGGAGGCAGGCATGGCGGTGTAGAGGCCTCCGGTGAGGATCTCCCCTCCGGCAGGGTGCCGGGAAGAGCTTCAGAACCCTCCCGATCTAGGGTTGACGGCGGCGGCGGCGACGGAACTTTTCGTGGAATATGATCGGTGTTTTTAGGGTTTTCGGGACATCGGGAATATATAGGCGAAAGGGCGGCGTCGGGAGGCAACCGAGGCGGCCACGCCAGGGGTGGGCGCCACCCCCTCCTAGGCCGCGCCCTAGGGTGGCGTGGCTGCCTCGTGGCCCCACTCCGTCTCCCCTTCTGGCTTCTGGAGTCTTCCGATGAGATATTTGCACATGTTGATTTTCGTCCAATTCCGAGAATATTTTGCGACTAGCCTTTCTGAAGGAGAAAAACAGCAGAAAACAGGAACTGGCACTTCGGCATCTTGTTAATAGGTTAGTCCCAGAAAATGCATAAAAATGCTATGAAGTGTAAATAAAACATGTAGCAATTGGTATAATAACAGCATGGAAGATCAAAAATTATAGATACGTTTGAGACGTATCACACGTCGCGCCTGTAAGTGGACCCCATCTGTCAGAATCAACGTAAAACGAGTTAACAGACTGCATCAGGTCGAGCGGTGGTTTTTTGTAACGTTGTCAACGAAAGTGGTGGTGATTTGCGAGTTTGGTGGAAACCGGTGGTCTTTTGTAGCTTGACCACCAATTGTGGTGGTTTTTTGCAATTTTCTCCACGTAAAGTTGATCGCGTAACCTTACTTCAATATTCGTCTGGTCGAGGGGGTCCTTCATGTAATTCTTTGTGTACTACAGCAGGTTAGGGTCGGTGGAGCTTCTGGATGAGGGCCTTCTTGATCGTGGATGCCTCAGAAGTCTTGAGCTGGAAGTCGTGCAGATTTGTATACCATAGGATGATAGGTCAGATCCACTTCTCCGACACAGTTCTCTTGGCATTGGCTTCCTTCTACAGTTAGATCTGGTGGTATTCTAGGAGGTTTTAGAACTTACAAATTTGATATGTGTGATAAAAGGAGTTAGAAAATATCATGTAAAGTAGACAATTTTTTTACAAAGCTCCAACTGAAGTTGGTCTTGATTGTAGTTTGTGGTGATGTTGAGGAATAAAATAAAGAAACATATCTTAGTGAATTGGTTGACATCTGCCAGGATCAAGCTCTGCTCTCTTAGTTGGTGGACATTTTAACATAGTGTGATTTTTCTCTGAGAAAAACAAGTTGGTGGGACTCAACCGATGGAGTGACATGTTCGTCTGCTATCAGTGTTTGTGAGTTGAGGGAGTTGCATATGACTGGGGGAGGGGCAGTATACATGGTGCAATAATCATGACATTCACACTTTGCAAAAATTGGATAGGATGTAATTAAGTAATGGGAATCTTTATTTCCTTTAGCAAGCGTACACACAGTTACCATGGATATGTCACTTGTCAGGTCACAGTCCTCTGATTCTGGACACTTTTGAAGTACAGTCTCGAAAGAAGAAAAAGTTTCAGATTTCATAAAAAATGGTTTAGGGAACCTGATTTATGACAAGAGTTGAGTAGATCTAGAAGCAACTTGTAAGAGCAACTAATAGTTAGAGAAAAAGTTCGGATGAAACTGAAAAATTTGAAGAATAAGTTGAAAGGGTGGAAAAACATTCAGAGGGCAAGTCTCTTTCTCTCTCCCTTCCACCGCTCTCCCCTCCCTCTATCCCTTGAGAGTCGTGGGCGATTTGCCGGCTGCGACCCCTCTCTTCCCCGGCGGCCTCGCCGGCCGGTGGAGATGGGGGGGCCGTCGCCGGCTGTTGTACAGAAGTAGTAGTAGAAGGTGTGGCCTTGTGCCGGTTTTGGGCTGCTTGCCTGGTGTAGTTGAAGGTGGAGCTGAGGGTCGGAGCAGCCAGATCCGAAGCTTCTTAGGGTTCCTTGTCGTCGTTCTTCTCGCCGGCGGCTGGCAGAAGATGGCGGCGGCGACCACCACCTCTCCAAATAAAGCTGCTTTGGGTGCAGGAGGCTTGCTGCTGCTTCCAGATCCTGCCCATCCTCTGGCCGTCCGTGGTGGCGAGGGGAGATGGGCAGGGCTGGGCGAGCGACGGCAGGGCGATGCGCCTCCGAGCTACTCCTCGGCGCTGACGAGCGGCGTCGGGAGTTCGCCTTCCTTCCTCCCTCACGGAGCTCCTTCGGGCGGAGCCACTGATGGGAGGCCAGGCTTGGGCGGCTCGGGCATAAAGCTCGATGGTGGCGCTGGTTTCGTCGCCTTCGTCAAGCCTCGAGTTGTTCGTCCGGTGCGCTCTTCTGTCCCTGCTTCTCTAGCCGGCCGTGGCGGCGAGGGGAGAAGGAGGTGGAGGTGGGCGTTCCGTTTTTGCTGGTGGTGTTGCAGGTGGTTTGCTCCGTTGGCTCTGCTCCGGCCGGCCGTGGTGGCGAGGGAGTAGCGTCTTCTGGCGGAGGGGTGGTGATGGTGGTGGACCTGGGCGGTGCTGCGTCGGCGGGAAGGTGGGTGGTGCTCGGGAGCTGCTGCTGTGGCTGTGCTCGTTCAGCGAGTCCAGGTTCCGTCGCGCGGCGGCGGACGACTCTTGCAGCCGTCTACATCTTGTGGTGGTGGCCTCTCCCCGGCGGATGGTGGTACGGCGACGGCGGCGTCGGCTAGGTGCTCGGGAGCGTGGTGGTGGATCCGATCGTGGTTCTTTCAGGGCTCTCAAGGGGGCTTTGTGCATTTTGCAGGGGTCTCTTTGTATTTTCTTTTCTTTGTTGGACCTGTTTGTAAGATGCTCTGAGTTTCCTGAATATAAGTGTCGGATCCTTTCCTCAAAAAAAAAAAGGTTGAAAGGGTGGAGTGCTAATGTTGGGGGGGGGGGGGTGGGAAACAAATTCAAGGAATTTCTATCTTCATGGCCCACTTTTTCTTAATAATACTCAGTTTTGCCCCACGCCCTTATTTTCTCACTTTTGGCGCGAATGATCAAGCGAAGCTCTTCCCTCGAGTCAATCATTTTGACCGTTACTTCACTGACAGGTGGGACCCTGAGCGTGATCTACATCGTTGCTGACTCATAGGTGGAATGTTTAGTCCCACCTCGCTAGTTTACAACGTGTTTGAGTGGCTTATAAACCCGAAAATGAAACCAGGTATTCACTCTGAGCTCCAATATACCATCTTGATCAAACTGGTATATCTAAGCTCGAATTTTTCTTCATAAGACATAAATCGATGATTAAATCATGATCAACATTTAATTTTTCTATGCTTAGAGATAATTCGATGATGAAATCATGGTCAACATCTAATTTGCCGATTAAGAAGTGGTTTCTTCGCCAGTTTCATCTGCATGCCTAATACACCTAAGTAAATGGACGATTGAAAAGAGGTTATGTGCATGTCGTCATGGAGAAACTCCATATGAGCCGAGTTTCTTCTTTTTTATGCAACTAAAAATAAAAACCAGTTTTTTTAATATGGCGCCATGACATTCATCATAAAAAAGAAAAAAATAGTTCATACAAAAATATTTTGTGTCATCATAGCAAGCAATATCAGATCAAGTAAGAAGCATACTCTCAACTTAGGGGATCGGCTAGTAATCTCTGTCCAATTGTAAAAAATAGTGTACTCGATTTGATTTCTCAACAATGTTGTCCTCCACGACACATTATGTGCCCTTGAGTTTCGCTCATTGCAACACAACTCGACTATTAGGCTCAATGAACTCCACCCCGGACAAATAATTGATAGGGGGGCCTATGCCCCCTCCCTCATGTGATTCTCCTTTTAAGGGGACATATGTAGATTTTTAGGTCCGCTTTTAGGTTGTCACTTGATGAATGGTGGAATGGAATCATTTGCCACGTCCCCAAGGCAACTGCCAAAGCTCATGGCGACAGTCTTATTTTCACGATGTGAAATGCGTGGCAGGAGTAAGGAGCATTATTGGAAGGACTTTCAACGAGAACGACTTACTTATCTGGAAGTGGCTTTTCTATCTATTCACAACGTCTCCCAGCTTAGATGTGCGTCAGGTTATTTTAAAACCCATGGCGAGTAATCTCCACGCAAGTAAGTAATTTGCCGAAGCTGGCTCATCCTCCCCCTTTCTTTCTCTCTCTTCGCTACAGTAGCCCTTGAGAAAACTCTCGTGTTTTCCGGGCCGAGCTGAAGCCCTCCTCGGCGGCGCCGCCGTCAGAGAGCGGTGGAGGCAAGGTGCCGGCTCCCACTCTGTATATAGTAGTTGTAGGTTGTTTCTGTGTGGCGCCCTGACCCGACTGCTATACAGTGATGCTGTGTGTCACCGGTTAGGCGATACAACCGAAGGTTACGGGTTTACTAATCCCCGGCCAGAACCTCTGGCAGGCGTTGCTGGGCACACCTCTCCCAGACAACACAACACCCCGATTGATGCCATCACTCAGGCACAACTATCAAAGCATAATAGAGAGATCAAGACTTGTGGAACAACTGGCACATCACAGACTCTACGACACAAAGCATTATAAGCAACTCTTATAATAGAGAAAGATAGCAAAAGTTACAAACCGGGGTCACCGACCCAACATTTCATCAAGCGGAAGCGAAGGGCGTTGTTCTAAACAACAAGATCCAAATATGGCCTAAGAGGCCTACAAATAAACATCCAGCGCCAGCTATTCCGAGATGTCCCAAGCTGCAACCTGGGAACCCGAGACTACTCGTCGACGTCCACAAAGAACCCACCTTCGAGGTCGGTGAAGTCCTCCCCTGAAAATAAGCAAACGACGTTGAGTTCGACGAACTCGCAAGATTAAGAGCTAATATATGCTCGATGAAGCTTTCAAAGTCATAGGGCTGTTTTGCATAAAGCTGATTTTATTTATAAAACACAACTCCATGGCATCGACTAATCAGAGTATTTTCAAAGAGGGGTAAGAAGTAACTCTTTTCTTGTATCACCTTTCTCACCAATCATCACCATCATCAACATTGCACCTGTTCATCAAAGGCACCTCCCCGAATCACCCTCGAGGAAGCTCACCTTGCATTCGTGAGATGGTACCTCTAGTACCCAGTTTTTAATCATTCAGTTAAAGTTATTCTATGATCTTACCTTCACTTCCCAAGTTCGTCCATAACCGCGGACACGGCTTTTCGAAAAGATTTAACCCTGCAGGGGTGTACAAAGTGGAAGTCCCCGGAGTCCCGAGGGGCTCCAGCTCCTTCACCACGCGTACCGTCCGGCCCATTACCTGTACAATTAGCTCTCTTCCTTGGAAAGCCGGCTGGGTGGGAGCGGTGTCGACTTCTCCCTCGTTAAGGACTTTCCAGGATCATCAGTGCCGGTAGGACAGGTTTGGTGACTCCTCCAACACCCTGTCCCGCGGACACTCATTTTCCTAATACCACAATCCTCATCTCAGTTCATCCCACCATCATCACGCACGCGCAAATGGAAGCCCGAACTAGAGGACCCTGGCTAGCCCCGCTCGAGTTATTTAGTCTATGAGGGTTCCTGCACTGCGAATGCATAGGCCTCACGCATGGTTGCACGCTCAGTCTTGGTTCAAGAGGTACAGAACTCGCACCTAGGCGGCGAGAACGAGACAAAGCACCACAACCACAGTGGCCTCTCATCCCCACCTTTTAGCATTTTATTAACCATTACCACAATTCTCCACCATCATCTCATTTCGCACCTGTTTCCAACATTGTACCATCCAACGGACGGCTAAGCATTTTAACTAAGCATGGCTAAGCAACAACATAGCATAAATAAGTAGCTCAGGCCAACAATACAAACCTATGGATAGTAGGAGGGAAACCAGGTAATGGCATTGGAATCATAGTGCAACTATAGGATACTCTAATCCGAATCAAATTGACATTTGGAACCGCATGCAATATTATAGTGTAGAAAATATTTGCGGAAAATAGGATAAGATATGCTCAGAGGGGGGATTACGCTTGCCTTGATCAACGTGCGGGTAGTACTGCTCTTCGGGTATTGTGGAGTAACCCCGGTTGCTGGATCTAACGAACAACAAACATCGGGAGAGAACAATCAATCACCACACATCTGCTTAACAAATGTAATGCGCAAACATATGATGACATGACATTTTAAATGCACCCTATAAGCATTGAACAAGAGCAACAAGTTAAATGGGGTCCCCGTTATATTTATTGTATTATTTGGAATAACCCCATATTTAAACTTAGTGATTATAATATTCTTAGAAGTGCAACATTGTAATTGTGATCAATTATGCATGATGATGATGATTTTGGGTGATTCATGTTTTTCTGAACATTTTGGTATAAGAAACACAATTTTCTGATATCCGGATAAAAAGTTATTACTTTTAGAATTTCCTCTTTTTAATTGTCTACTTTTAATTATTTTAATCTCAACAACTATTAAAAGTTATTTCCTCGGATTCGAGAGAGATGGAAGAAGTAGTTGAATCATCGGGGTCGATGTCCTTAGCGGTGCGGGAGGGCAGCGGGAGACATGCGCGGAAGGGGGACGAGAAACTAACGCAGGAAAAACAAAACAGTACAACTGAAGAAAAAAAAAAGAACAGGCCAGCCTCCCACCCGGCCTGGGCCGGCTGACGGGCCGGCCAGGATACAGAGGCCACCGGCCTCCCGGTCGGTTTGGGCCGGCTGGTGGGCCGGCCATCTAACAGAGGCCAACGGCCTCCCGCCCGGCCTGGGCTGGCTGTGAGGCCGGCCAGCTAGCGAGGCGAGGAACGGCGACGACGCCGTGCTGGGCGTGCTCGAGCACGGCGGAGATACGGCGAGAGAGGGGAGGAAAAGGGCACGGAGAGGTCCAACGGGACGAGGATCTCACCCTGAGCTCGTGGTTGCTCGCGGTGGAGGCGGAGGTGAGCGGAATCGGCGGCACTGGAGCTCGGTGGCCGGCGGACGGGGAGGAAGGAGGTGAAGGTGGCCCGCACGATTTCCGGCTTCCCGGATCGATTGCTCGCACGGGGATGTAGCAGGCGGCGCGGTGAAGCTCCCGGTGGTCCTGGCTTGGCTCGGGGACACCTCAGACGGCGGCGATGCGGCGGCTACGACGAGCTCGGGCTCGGTGCCATGGGGAGAGAGAGAGGAGGACTCGGCAGGGGGGGCAGGCGAGTGAGGGAGGGGAGCAGGTGGTCCTCGGGTGCTCCTCTTCGGCAGGTGGAGGCAGCGAGGGGAGGGGGCCCGGCACGCGCGGTGCGAGCGCAGCACGGCGATCCCGTGGTGCGTCGAGCTCGAGCTCCTCTCGGTCGCTACAGTGACGGGAAGAAGAAAGGAGTTTTTTTTTACACATAGCCCCCTGGAGAGAAATCTTCCATCACGAACTAGTCCTTGCTTCCTTTTCTTTTATTCCAGCAGGTTTTAGGGATTTTTCTGGAGGCACTTAAACATTTAGATAAAATCTGAGAAAATTTGGGGAGGCTCCCCTTAGCAATTAGTAGCTCCACAAATTTTAGTGTCTCCAAATAAAATGTTTTTGACAACATTTGTTCATAGGGTTGGAAAAGGTCATTTTTAATAATTTCCAGAATATCTTTATTTGGAGTATTTGAGCATTTCCAAAAATAGTGAAATTATTCATGGAGGCTTCCAATATAGTTATGAAGCTCCCCATGATTTTAGTTTGAATTTTTGGAAAGCTGATATTGGTTCCAAAAATAGAATTGAATTAAGCCAAATTTGGATTCTCAAATTTATTTCTTTGTATGACAGGAAAAACTACTTTGACAAGTATTTACAAAATATATCCTTGAGCTTCCTGGACAATTTGGGAACTCAAGAACCATTGGTTTTGCCAATTTGAGTAACGTATTTGGTTTGCAAATTCTTGGGGAAGGATTGCTTCCTTTGTGTTACAATTCCCGGTGTTGCTTTATTCAACTTAAGCAATTTAAAATGAGTATGCCATGATGCAAAGCAATCAAAAAGTGGAAATTTTATTCGGGTTTTTAGGTTCTGAACTTTGGGCTGTTACATTCTGTGTGCCTATATGGCGACTTGGAGTAGATCGCTGGATTCCATCGGCCGGATCTGGCGAGTCTTCGCTCTGATCTTCGCGGCTGCGCAGCTCCGATGGCAAGGACTGTCGCATGTTGCGGAGCTGGGGCGTTGTATCTCCATTAATAAGGCCGTATTCCCCTGCTATGCGAGTGCTATTCCAGTGTTTCGGTGCGGTACTGGATGGTGGTGGCTCTGCATCTTGATGGAGTGGAGATGCTGGGCGACGGCTCGTTTCAATAAGCGCCCATATGCCCTCTTCGGTTATTTGATTCTTACTTCTCTGCTTCCCCTCCTGGCCGGCCGTGGTGGCGAGGATGAGGGCGGCTCGGAGTGGTTGATCTTGGAGCTGGAGGGGGTCGGGATTCTCGTGGTACTGTGATCTGGAGAAGATCCTCGGTGGCCCGTGTTTGGCCACCGACTCAAGATGCTGGCAGGCAGCAGCTCCAAGCCTGGACGCCGGCGTTGTGTCAGGTTCGTTTCAACCTCCGTCGGAGGCCCTCTCGAGATCTTGCGGCGGCGCTTCTCTCCCATCCTGAACCAAGTGGTTTCGTCCCCGGTTCTTGTGTGGGGGGCTGTTGCTCGAGCTCGCTGTTCATCGGTGCTGGCGAAGAAGATGATGGAGCGATTTGCGTTCCTCTTTCTTTGTCTAGGGTCTGCATTGTAAAAGTTGAGGACTTTTTTTCTTATTTTGGCTTATTGTAAGGTCCTCTCTGTAAAATGTATTGCACCGCTGAAAATATAATGCAGTATCCAGGCCCTTCGGGGCCTATCCCTGTTCAAAAAAAAAGTAATCTCCACGCTGGTTGTCTTGTCTCATTTTTTAGGTTCTGCGTATGCCGCTCAGTATACCCTCCTAAAGTTGTAGTCCCTCCGTTTCTATTTTTAAGGCACACATGTTTTTCAAGACGATTTTTGACCGAAAAATCGAGCAATAATATATCGATTATTGTGTACCAAAACGATACCGTTGGATTAGTATTTAAAAAAAACTTTCTAATGATATAAATTATTTATCAAATAATTCTCATATACTTCTACTAATTCTTGGTCAAATGTAAATCTCGAAAAGCGCGTAAATGGGAATGGAGAGAGTATTAGAAGTCATTTCCATCTAATATGAAGGGGAAAAGCTCCTGGCAGGTTGTTCCAAAAATAAAAATAAAGAGGGCTAGGAAAGCATGCGAGTGAGTAAGCAACTTGATTGACTTGGAAGCATTGCAAGCTTGCAAGCAAGTTGATCTGGATGAAATAATGCAGCACACAATGCAACTACCAAAGCAGAGTCTGATGTCCCAATCCATCCTCCATGGTGACATATGACACAACAGAAATATACATAATCAATGCGGTTTGTTTTACCGACTCGAGCGACTAGACCTGACCTCGTTTTGCTCGATATCCACCTTCAGAATGCCCAGATTTTTTTCTTTCCATGTTCGTACTCGAGAGAATATCAGGTGGAAACCAATTTTTGGTGGAAACCGGTGAAAACCACGAAAAAATCATGTTTAAAAGTTCTAAAAAAATCTCAACAAAAATGCATTACGTTAGGAATGTTGAGTTTTATAGGCATGCAAATCTGCAAGTTGAAAATCAAATTCGTTTAAGAGATTTGAAAATATTTAATGTTGAATTTGTCATTTTCATAGCTGCTAAATAAATTTGAGTTTCAACCAGTCTGGAAATAACGTTATTTCAATAAGCGCCCATATGCCCTCTTCACCAACTTGTAAATTTGCATGTCTATAAAACTCAACATTCCCAACGTAATGTATTTTTGTCGAGAATTTTTTAGAACTTTTAAACATGATATTTCGTGGTTTTCACCGGTTTCCACCGAAAGTTGGGTTTCTCTCGTTCGTACCCAAATAAATCAGTTCCAATAACTTAAAAAAACATGGACACCTGGTTAGGTTTTCCCGGCAATTGGATGTACGAAGCACTTGGTTTCAGTATGCGGTCTTCTTTTATGCTGTGCAGAGTTATTGTGGAGTCTATTTCAATGGAAAAAATAGTCGGTAAAGTAGACAAGAATTGGCCGGTCAATGGTAAATGGTACAAAATGTCTAGACGAACTGGATCATCATAATCCACCGCGGTTCCTAGCACAAAATCCGCTAGGTCTTGCTTATGCGTGCGGCTCGCTTTATACGGTTTGCGTGCTCCACGTGGTCGATAGTATACTACTGAAAAGGAACCCCTAAAGGGAAACAGATTGAAGCAACGGCAACGCTTGGACGAATCAAAGCCGATATACGTTTAAACATTAAAAAAATTGAATATACAAGTAGTTTGATTCCGGCCCGGTTGCGCGATGCTGCACGCTACGCAGTGGGATTGGTTGGCCAGGAAACAGAACGGAACGAAACGGGAACATGGCCGCGCGCGTCACTCCCAAGCAATGAAAAAAATAGCACCCTATTTCCCGCTTAATAGCACGATATAGCGTATTTGGAGAGACTACGCTATATTTAGCCTAAAGTTGACACTACGGTGTTATTTTCGTCTTATACGCTCGAAACCACACTAAACGTGGTAACGTTATAACTACGCTAACAAAAAGTCTGGAAATAACGTTAGGTGATAATGATGGCGGGCAATCTGGTGGTTCTTCTAGTTATTCTGAAGATGATGTCAATGATTCTGATTAAAGTTTAAAATATTTTTCTTTTAGTTTATTACTTCTTCATGTTTTTAAGCCTCATATTTGTATTCGTGCCAAGGATTTGACCTTGACATTTGAATATGGTTACCTGGTTATGCATGTATTGTTTCTGGAAAAAAATTAGTGCTGAAATCCTTAATATTTGGGCTATTTCTTACAACTTTTTCATCACGCTATTTTATATGTAACTTTATCTTGTATAGCTTCTGGAGGAGGGGCACGCTATTTTTGATAGCACGCTATTTTTCTCCTTGCTCCCAAGTCCCAAGGCAGAAAAGATCGGTGGTCGCCATCCATCGTATCGTAGCCTGACAACGGAACCGTAGCGTCTGCGCCCGCATCTCCTCCCCACCGGCACCATCCCGGGGAGCCAATAAAAAAAGGCAGCGTGGTCGGGCGGGAGAAGCAAAGCAGAGCAGCCCCAGCAGCTACTCCTCCTGCAGTCCTGCTTGCTTCCTCCCTCCTCCCTCGCTGCCTTGCCGACCGAGGAAGAAAGATGAGGGACGTTTCGGTTCTGCTGCTCATCGTCCTGGCTGCTGCTGCCGCCGCTTCCCCCCAGGTCGGTTCTTCTCCAGCTCCGATCCCATCGCAACCTCTGCTCATTAGTACCCAGTTAGCTTCTGCTGCTTTGAGAAGTCAAACTCGTCTCAAAGATCCGGTTTTGGTTCGTTACCTAGTACGGAAATTAGTTCGTAACGGTTTTCGGTTTGCCGAAATTTCGAGGATCGCCAGCTCTAGTTCTCTGTCTCTACTTAGTCTGGAGCTTCGAATCTAGATAGCTTAATGTGTGCGACCATCCGTGGGGAAGCGCCCCTCCGGCACCGGATGCCGGGCCGCCGGGGTTGCGACAACGCTGGGAAACGCAGCGGAGGGACCTCCCGCGCGGTGCTGGAGCTCGATGACAAGCCAACGGAGGAGGCCCTTGCTCCGATGAGCTTGATGCCAACACTGAAAATCGAATAGCTCTGAAACAAATTTCTGTCCTCTTTTTAGGCGCAAAAACAAAATAACAGAGCCTCACACAGAAAACCGAACAACTAGAACAAATACTCGGTAACGTTTTCGGCTTTCATGAAAACAAGCCCACCGCTAGTAGCATTAAGGATTCAATAATGATGTCACGCAGTTGGCTAAATCACATGTATATTTGCCTTATAACATACAAATGACATATATGGATTTACATGCAGCTGGTCGGAGCAGCGAATGGAGGCAATTCCCTAAGAATCATCCAGGTTACCCAAAATCCCCCTCGAATTGACATCATCTTTCTGTCTACTCCTTCCCGTCTTCTATTGTTTATGCTAAGTATGGTGTGGTGTTGTACTCTCACAGAAAGATATCATAGAGACAATCAACAAGCATCCCAATGCCGGGTGGACTGCTGGACACAATCCCTACTTGGCGAACTACACTGTAAATATCGACACCCTCTTGTTGTTCTCATCAAGGTGCCCTTTTTCTTCTCTGTTTGCTGACCTCGAAATCATCTTTCTTCCGTGCAGATTGAGCAATTTAAGCATATCCTGGGAGTGAAGCCCACACCTCCGGGTTTACTTGCTGGTGTTCCAACCAAAACTTATTCAAAATCAACCGAGCTCCCAAAGGAGTTCGACGCTAGATCTAAATGGTCTGGTTGCAGCACAATTGGGAACATACTTGGTAAGTTCAACTAGATAACTCACCCACTTTCAACCAGTAATCGGTTCTACATAGTTTTGATTACCCTTACTCACTTCATTTCCTCTCGAATCCTTGGGTTTTTGCAATACCTTGGAAAATGCTGATTTTCATGAGCAGATCAAGTAAGTCTATGCACACTGCCTTACATCCGTAGCTCCTTGTGTACTTACTGAACAATTGAAGATGCTCAAGGTAGTATGTATTGGTTAACAATGCCAGGGTCACTGTGGTTCCTGCTGGGCTTTTGGTGCTGTGGAGTGTCTGCAAGATCGTTTCTGCATTCATCACAACATAGTGAGTACATATGGACGATCTGCCTATTCTCAGGTCTATTTTTGAACAGGCATGTTTGGTCGTTTCCTTGCACAACCAACCTGCTCTCTATTCGTTGCAGAGCATTTCACTTTCTGCCAACGACCTAGTGGCTTGCTGTGGTTTTATGTGTGGTGATGGTTGTGATGGAGGATATCCTATCAGCGCATGGCAATACTTTGTTCAGACCGGCGTCGTTACTGACGAGGTATAGCTTACTCTATTTTCTAACACTTCAATGTTATGATCCTCTAAGAGCAATCCTATTTTTACAAATAACTTTTGTGTGTTCTAACTACAGTGGTTGGTATTGCTGAATGTGTAAAACAATATAATGGAAATTCGGTGTTACATTAATTATTAACACACACTGTAAATGAAATTAGT
The DNA here is from genome assembly GCA_947311845.1 of Poa pratensis. Taxonomy (NCBI): domain Eukaryota; kingdom Viridiplantae; phylum Streptophyta; class Magnoliopsida; order Poales; family Poaceae; genus Poa; species Poa pratensis. Next base: position 94,309,034 of record CAMZMU010000117.1, on the reverse strand, counting down.
TACTCTGTAAGACATTTAACATTTGAGTTGCTTGTATCACATGGCATTAAATGCTAACAGTGTATATTTGAACCCAAAAAGCAGTGAGTGGTAGGAGCATATTGTAGTCTTCAGTGTGTCCTGACTAGTTGCAAACTCATCCCAACTTTGTTTAGCATAGAATAGTCTATTTTTGCAGGGTGACAATACAAGTGGCTCTGTTTCAAATTTGAGAATTATTTTTGTAGCCTACCACAAAACATGAAGTAGATAAACCATCAACCATCATAAAGATTTCTGCTTGATCTTCAAAAAAGTTACTCTAAAAAAATATAAAACCTAGCTGAAAGTTGGTATCTCCACCTATAGGGTGGCTTTGTCTAGCTAGAATATTTTCTCTCTTCTCTTCCTAACTATGTGTTTCTTTCATATAAATTGATTATATTTTTATTGAACTAGCGCTCTCCCCTAATGTTTCTTGTAAAAAAGACTCTGCTCAGCATACCACTAATCCTTATAAAAATCACTATCTTGCAGTGCGATCCATACTTTGATCAGGTAGGCTGCAAGCATCCTGGATGCGAACCTGCTTATCCTACACCCGTGTGTGAAAAGAAATGCAAGGTGCAGAACCAAGTTTGGCAGGAAAAGAAACATTTCAGCGTCAATGCATACAGAGTGAACTCTGATCCACATGACATCATGACAGAGGTCTACAAGAATGGCCCTGTAGAAGTTGCTTTCACAGTTTATGAGGTAACTTTGCTTTGATATTAGATGTTTAGCGCGTATTGTACGAAGGTATCAAAATGTTGTTTGGCTGAAGACATGGTGGATTATGGGTCGAAATTTTCTGCTGTTACTTTGAAATGTACAAACAGAATACAAAAAAGCTTTGAAAAACTGTAAATCTGAATAAAACCTTAGAAAGAACATGACAGTAGGAGAGACAGAAACAAAACATACATATTCTAGTGAGCATACTCACATGTGAAATACTATTGCTATCTTTCAAGCTGTAAATTTGTTCAACAGCTCATATGCTTTGTAATTAAATACATAAGACTACAAATTCTATCATCAAAATTAGCATACTGAAATATGAAATACAATTATTCTTGCAAGTTGTGAGTCACCTAATGCACAGCTCATATGCTTTGTGATTATATATAAGACTACAGATTCTATCAGCAAAAGCAAGGAAGATATTTGTTACTCCGAGTGCTGATTTAATTCTGCAATTTCCTCCAGGATTTTGCACACTACAAATCAGGAGTATACAAGCACATCACAGGTGGCGTGATGGGTGGTCATGCCGTCAAGCTGATTGGATGGGGAACCAGTGATGCTGGCGATGATTACTGGGTATCTTGTTGATTCTGCATTACACTATTTATTAACCAATAATCAAGTCCTAATATGTTTTCTTTCGTCTTCTGCTTTTCAGCTTCTTGCAAACCAGTGGAACAGAGGCTGGGGTGATGTGAGTGTGACAAACACCCTGTATTACTGAATCGCAAGAGTGAATGCTACTAACATGTATTTGGGTAATTGATAGATTTTGGTTTGTGATGCATTGTAGGATGGCTACTTCAAGATCATTAGGGGCAAGAATGAATGCGGCATCGAAGAAGATGTTGTTGCCGTTTGCCATCGACGAAGAACCTCGCTGGAAACTATGGCAGCGCCACTGGAACCGCTATACTTTGAAGTTTGAACAGCGCCTTGTCCACTGATGCAGATGGAATTAGCTATTTGCATGTGAAATGAAGCGGGTAAATTAGCTTTGATGATTCCAGGAAATCAGGAATGTGTATTCTGTACACTACTACGACACTTTCCCTGATGCTGATATGTTGTTCAGGTCACAACGCTTGTTCTGAAACAAGATGCAATAATATCAATAAAAACATACTGCTGCCCAGGGGCATTACTTACGAAACTCTGTGTCCATCTTTGGTTTGCCAAGTTGATGTGCACTGAGGAGCACATATTGTCAGTACTGTGAGGGTGCATATATGCTAGGATGCAAATCGTGCAATTTGGTCTGCAGACCGCATTTCTAGTTTTCGCTTTTTTCGAAAAGGAGGGGGGAAAATCCGGCCTCTGTATCAAATTGAAGAGTTTACAAGACGAAAATCACCAAAGACACACATGAACCTCATCACACAGAAACAAGATTACAAAAGCACTTACGCAAAGCCAATCCTCTTTCTAGACCGCCAACCAAACTGGTTGAACAAATCCCATGCTAACTTCTCCAGTAGGTTGCACCCAGATTGCTTGAGCTCCCGTGTTTCCATACGATGAAGCGAGAAAAAATTGCTTTGTTAAACACAATATCTTCCGATGATTCCAAATTGCCCAACATAAAGTGCTCACTCCCACACGAATGTGCAGTTTAAATGATTTGCTAACCCCTCCGCAACCAAATCCCAAACATATTTCGGATACTAGTAGGAGTGGGTAGGGTGAAAGTTAACCGAATTGTTTTCCATAATAAAATTGCAAAAGGGCATGTCAAGAAAAAGTGGTCTAATGATTCATTGCAATCGCAAAACACAAATTATGTACTACCTTGGCAATTTCGTTTAGCTAAATTATCCTTTGTTCAAATAACCCCTCGATTAAAGTACGCATCGAATGTCCTTATTTTTAGTGGAACCTTCAACTATGAAATGTATTTTCTCCAAAATAAAACATTTTCATTGACCATTTCGGCATGTCCGAATACATAGACTAAACTGAAAACTTTCTGGAAGACTAAGATTCGAGCTAAATATATTTGGTTCTGTAGACAGATGCACATCCATCACTCCGAGAACCAAATCCAGCCAAGTCGTCTATTTATTACTCCCTCCGTTCTAAATTAGATGACTTCCATTTGTCCAAATGTGGATGTATCTATACTTGTAACATGTCTAGACATATCCACACGTAGGCAAATGAAAGTCATCTAATTTGGAACGGAGGGAGTACGAGTCAATGTCCTCCCGAAAGTGATATTCAGTGGAAGCACATTGAGAACATCGGCAACGATAATGTCACAAGAGAATTGGTATGGATGCCTTATAAACGTAGACCCTAGCCAACCGTCTTCCCAAAACACGGTATCGGTACCATTACCAACAATGAACGTTCCTAGGTCAAACTCATCCTTAACCCGCATGAGACCCTTCTAAAATGGAGAATCGATTGGTTTCAGTGTCACTTGTGACAAAGTTTTTGAGTGGATCTGTTTGTTATGAAGTAACTCTTGCCATACCCCCACCCCATTCAAGAGCTAAAATCCATTTTCTAAGCAAGCATTTAATTTTTTATCTCCAGATTCTCCACCAGAGTCCATCCAGGTCTCTCGGTCTACATATTATACTCCACTTTGTCGACTGATACTTCTTTTTATCCTCATCACATTGCTAGAAGAATCTAGACTTGTAATAGTCCAATCTCCTGCGCACCACTTTAGATACCGTAAAGGAAGACATGTTGGGGAACGTGCTACACAAAACAAAAGAATTCTATGCGCCAACACATGACCAAGATCATTATCGAGTTGCAGGCAACGGTAACATACCTTTTGATGACCATCGATGAAACGGCAGACGACTATAGTCGATGCCGCTTCGCGTAGCTAGTTTATACTTTCCAGCCACGAGAATATCTTCTCGCAAATCTCCCACGATCAAGTGTCAAAATAGATGGCACCTCATGAGGCTTCGTGGCATGGCTCTTTTGGCGCCTTCTTGAGCGCTTCTCTTCAAATGGTATCTACACCAAGTGCCACCACCACAATGGTCCCCATGTGGCAAGATGAAAACCTCATATGCGACAATTGCCAAGGCCAAGACCATGACCCACGAGAATGTCCCAATCTCTTGTGCCCAATATGCAATGGAAGAGGTCACATGATGTGGGAGTGCACAAATGAAGACCAAGATGGTGAGAAGATGGTCGAGCATGAGATTTTCCCTTCGACCAAGGAGGCGAGCATGGATGATGCTATCACTTTGGTTGATGCGCCAAGTGAAGTTGCCGAGCATGGAATTTTCCCTTCGGCAAAGGAGTCAAGTGATGATGCCCCAACTATGGCATTGACCTTTGGAGGCGAGGTTGTTGAGGAGGTTGAGCATGGGAGTTTCCCTTCAACCTTGGAGGCGTATGGAGATGAGAACATTGAGCCTACCCTCATGTGTTTGACTTATGAGATGGTATCAATCCCATGTGAGAATGAGAGCCACTTAGCCCACTTGAGTGAGAGTGAGAGTGAGTTGAGTGCCTCCACCATATGTGAGTTTGAGTGCTTTCACTTTGAGGGAATGAGTGATACACCACTTGAGTTGAGAGAGGTAGTTGATAGGTCTTGTGAGGCCATTTCGATTTCTAACAACTTACCACCTTCCTCTAGTGTGTTATCTCATTGTATGCTAGGTTACATGGATGATGAGACGCCTATCCTCGACTTGACGGTGCCTCAAATGGAGAAGATGTACATAAAGGATGATGATGATGCCACCCCATGTCTACTTCAAGATGGACAAGTCGGCTACATGGAAGCCCCTACTACTTCAACACCTACTTCACATGAGCGGGAATACAAAGGTATTGGTGTTGATGTGACCATGATCCCACTAGTGGACATGATGACCTATGATTATTTGCATGCTATGGATGATTTTCTTGCCCCATCATATGATTCGTTCTTATTCCCTTGTGATACTTTGTTTGAAACCAATGTTGATCATGTGGAATTACCTATTTGTGATGATTTTACCATGATCATGCCTTGTTTTGAGTGTTTCCACTTTTCTCCCATTGTTGCTTGCAATATGTTGAACAATTCTTCTTTCACATGTGTTGCTTGCAATAATGTTGAAATGCTTGATAATGAGATTGCCCCCATAGCTTTCTCACATGTTGGAGATGTTTCGTTTTCTCTTATGGACCTTGTTCCATCCTTCACTTTGCATAGTGACTATCCACATATGTCATATTTTCCAATTGACTTTGGTGTGGTTGGTGATGTGCAAATGAAGAGACGCGTCATGATGAATGATGTGTTCATATACCGTGCACATAATTTCTTCATATGGTGTCTTGTGTGTGCCGGTAAACGCATGATAATGTCAACCTCAATTGAGCATGAGTTGACAATATGAGCTCTTGAGAGCATACATTTGAGTTGTGGATTGAATCCAACTCGAAATTCTTTCCCATGTTTTGCATCAAATAAGTTGACAAATTTATCTTGCTTTTGGTTTGTTTGCAAACATGTTTGTGATATTGGTTTTCCCTATGGCAAGAATGTTTCCTTGATCTTTCATATGAATGATTTGTGTGTTGCAACAAATATGATGAACTATTGTTCTTTGAGATGGCTTGTTTGCAACCATAATGACATTTTGAGCATGTCTTGCCATGAGTATTATGGTTTCTACCAATTTGGTGTTGCAACAAATATGTTCAAAACTTGCTCTTTCATGTGCTTTGTTTGCCACCATGATGATATTTTGGACATTCTTCATTGTGTGTTTTTGCCAAGCTCTCCTCTTGTTGCATCAAGGATGATGACAAATTGTTCTTTCCAATGCCTTGTGTGCAATAATGATCATATGGTTCAAAATGAGATACCTAGATGGCATCCTCATATTTTCATGGAGTTTTTGTGTTTCCACATTTTGAATATGTTCCATTGGATTGCTTGCACATTGACCTTGCACTTGCACTACCTTTTCATATTCTTGTGTTGTGCTAACGGTGCTATGATAAAGAATGGACATGTCATTGTTGATATGCTCCTATTTCTTGCACACACATGGTTTGCTTGGTCTTTGGTGTTTGTAGGCATGTTGAATTCCAATTCTTCGACAACACATCTACCTCCTTTGCATGGTGATGAAGAGCAAGAGTCGAGGACGACTTTTTTAAAGGGAGGGGAGATGATGTAGTGCAACTCACCTCCATCACCATGTCAAGCACTCCAACACATTACAAGTCACTATGAACCTCAAATGTGAACTCCTTCCACTATGTGATTCACTATAGGTCACCTTTGGACGTTATACTACTTGACCATTGTTCCACTTGCATTGCTAGGTGTGTCTCCACGGTTACAAGACCACGGGAAGATGGACAAGGTGCAAGAGGAATGAGGTCCGACAAGACGGTGGCTTGGAAGAGGAGGAGAAAGCAAGAAGATGGCAAAAACTGCCAGGCCAGCCTCCAGCCCGGCCTGGCTGGCTCCCAGGCCGGCCACCCTGCAGAGGCGACCAGCCTCCAGCCCGGCCTGGCTGGCTCCCAGCCCGGCCTCCCTGTAGAGGCTGCCAGCCTCCTGCCCAGCCTGACCGGCTTTCCTGCGTCCACCCCGTTTTGTACTACGAATATAAATAGTTCGTTCCCACCTCCTTTCGAGGGAGAGAGTCTATGATAGAGAGAGGTTAGCATAGGCTCCTTACCCACCTTTGTGGTGTTGCCTCCCCTTGTGGAGAAGATCCCCTTGTGGATTCCAGGCCTCCTCTTGTGGAGAAGATCCCTCTTGTGGATTCAAGACCTCTACTTATAGTTTGACTATATACCAATCTTTCATCTTTGGGTGACTCTATTTGGATCGGTTGGGTTGACCGTTTGGATAAACAACCCCTCAAGACCTCTCCTTGTATCTACTACTTGCCAATCTCTCCCTTTGGGTGATTCTATTGGACCGGCTTGGACGTACCGATGAGGGAAACATGTCCTTGTATCATGTTGGTGTTCTTGTGTTCTTGGCATTCTTCGTGTTCTTCGTGTGTTCTTGCGTGAGTTCGCCCAAATCCGCCGTCAATCCGTGAAGATCGGGACCTACCCTACATCATAAAGGTATATCCACGTGTTACATAAGTAGCGTCGACGTGCTCGTTGCAGGGGTCCAGTAAACAACATCACGGGAACAGGCTTGATGTAGATTTGAAATCTCCAGGGCGTCCTCTAGATTGGATCTAGAATACGTAGACGATCCGGCAGTGCTTCCGCGAGAGAGGACCTTCGGGCTAACGCTTTGGAGAGGCGGAAGGTAGGATTTGGGTGGTGAGTCTAGGGTGGCTGGGTGTGGCAACTTGGCACAACCCACCCTTGGCCGCACCCCTTTGGTTTATATAGGCGATCAGGGGCTCGTCGGCCGCATCTCCAGGGATTCCACTGATGACGTGGATCGCACGTTCGTTGGGAGACCCCAAGAGGAAGGTATGAAGCAGTGTAGCAGCAGTTTCCCTCAGTATGAAACCAAGGTTTAATCGAACCAGTAGGAGCAAGAAATCACTTCTGAAGGTTGTTGGTGGCGCCGTTTACTCGATCACCAACGTGGAATCTGCACACAACACAATCAAACTACTTTGCCCCAACGAAACAGTGAGGTTGTCAATCTCACCGGCTTGCTGAAAACAAAGGATTAAACGTATGGTGTGGAAAACAGTAGTAAATTGCAGAGAATGAAAAGGAACAATGTTTGCAGTTGGTTGTATTATCAGTGTACAGTTCACTAGTGGTGTCTCTCCATAAAAGATAACTAACATGCTGGGTGAACAAATTACAGCTGGGCAATTGACAAAATATTGAGCGCATGACAATGCATATATATGACATGATGATTACTATGATATTCATGTGGGCATTACGACAAAATACATAGACCGTTATCCAACAGCGTCTATGACTAATAATCCACCGCCAGGTTGTCATACCGAGTTCCCCGTTGGTATTAAGTTGCAAGCAACGGATAATTGCATTAAGTAATGTGCGTAATGTAAACAAATGCATTAGACCTAACGGCGCACCCTTAAGCTAAGCATCGGTTATTTTATCCCTAGTGGCAACAGCACATCCACAATCTTAGAAGTTATTGTCACTCTCCCAGATTACCGGAGGCATGAACCCACTATCTAGCATAAATACTCACTCTTGGAGTTACAAGCATCTACTTGGCCAAAGCATCTACTAGTAACGGAAAGCATGCAAGATCATAAATAACATATAAGATAGATTGATAATCAACTTGACATAGTATTCAATATTCATCGGATCCCAGCAAACACAACATGTAGCATTACAATAAGATGATCTTGATCATGATAGGCAGCTCACAAGATCTAAACATGATAGCATAAAGTGGAGAGACAACCATCTAGCTACTGCCATGGACCCGTAGTCCAAGGATGAACTACTCACGCATCACTCCGGAGGCAGGCATGGTGATGTAGAGCCCTCCGGTGATGATTCCCCTCTCCGGCAGGGTGCCGGGAAGAGCTTCTGAACCCTCCCGAGCTAGGGTTGACGGCGGCGGCGTCTCTGGAACTTTTCGTGGATAATGGCTCGGGTTTAGGGTTTTCCGTGAAGATGAATAAATAGGCGAAAGGGCGGCGGCTGGAGACCCGTGGGCCCACACCACCCCACGGCGCGGGGGGGCCCGCGCCCCATGGTGTGGCTGCTCGTGGCTCCCCTCCGTCTCTCCTTTGGACTCCGTGTACGTGTTGGAAAAATAGGAGGTTCTGTCCAAGTTTCGTCCAATTCCGAGAATATTTCCAGACTAGCTTTTCTGGAATACAAAAACAGCAGAAAACAGGAACTGGCACTGTGGCATCTTGTTAATAGGTTAGTCCCAGAAAATGCATAAAAATGCTATGAAGTGTATATAAAACATGTAACAATTGGTATAATATCAACATGGAACATCAGAAATTATAGATACGTTTGAGACGTATCAAGCATCCCCAAGCTTAGTTCTACTCGTCCTCGAGTAGGTAAAACGATAAAAACAAAATAATTTCTGAGGTGACATGCTACAATCATAATCTTGATCAAATAGTATTGTAAAGCACATGTTATGAATGAAGTGATCCAGGTCAATGGTCTATAGTTTGCTAGCAAGTAGATAATGAGCAAACAACTGAATCATATAAGCAAAAACTTTTCATGAATAGTACTTTCGAGACAAGCATCAAAGAGTTTTGCATAAGAGTTAACTCATAAAGCAATAGATTCTAAGTAAAAGGTATTTAACCAACACAAAGGAAGATTTAAGCTTCAGCAATTGCTTTCAACTTTCAACATATATATCTCATGGATATTTGTCAACACAAAGCAATATAATAAGTGCAATATACAAGCATATAAAAATTGTTGCACCAAAGTTGACACTAGTGTTTGCTTCTAAGATAGAAAGAAGTAGGAAAACTGACTCAACATAAAAGTAAAAGAAAGGCCCTTCGCAGAGGGAAGCAGGGATTAAATCATGTGCTAGAGCTTTTTAAGTTTTTGAAATCATATAGAGAGTAAAAATAAGTTTTGGAGGTGTTTGTTAATTGTCAACGAATCAGAAAATGGAAAGTACAATATGACCCCTGCCAACCAGACTTTTAAGAGCGGCTCCCATGAAGGACGTTATTTCTACCAGCAAGGCAGATCATCCCTCTTTCTCTTTTGTTTACACATGCAGATATTTCACTGTTTGTCATTGCTTGACTGATAAATCAGGGCAAAAATGTGAAGAGAATTAAGCGGTTAAAGTTGTAATTAATTGGGACTGGGCACCCCATTTGCCAGCTCTTTTTGCAAAATTAATGGATAAGCGGATGTATATGCCGCTAGTCCGGTGGTAAAGTCTGTTTGACAGTTGACATAAAGACATCCACCCCGTCCTCATGAGCTTGGTAAACATTGACACAAAATAGGAGTAATAATTTTGAATAGTTTAAAGGTAGCACATGAAAAATTTACTTGGAATGGCAAGGAAATACCACATATAGGTAGTTATGGTGGACACAGATGGCATGGATTTTGGCTCAAGGTTTTGGATGCACGAGAAGCATTCCCTCTCAGTACAGAGTTTAGGCTAGCAAGGTTATTTGAAGCAAACACAGGATATCAACCGACACAGCAAGACTTATATGAAAACATATTGCAAGCATTATAAGACTCTACACTGTCTTCCTTGTTAACCAAACCCTTTTACTAGAAAATATCTAGACCTTAGAGATACCAATCATGCAAACCAAATTTCAACGAGCTTTACGGTAGTTCTTCATTAATAGGTTTTAACTACATGATACAAAAGCTTAAACATGAACTACTTGATAACTCAAAACAATTGACAAGTATCAAATTATCCAATACAGTGATCTACAAGAATATGTAAGCTTTTTCCATTATACCATCTACCACATGCAACATTTTCTGTTCCAACCAAACACCAATCAATTTATTTCAACATAAACTCTCCAAACAATTATAAGTGAAGCAAGAGAGTACTTTCTTTAAAAGAACTAACAGCTCTGAATAAGAGATGCATGCAAAACAGGAGCTAAAAGCATAGCAATAGCTAGATAAGAATACTCAACAAGTATAAGTGAAGAATAGGAGTATTCATATGAAAAAGCGGAGCGTGTCTCTCTCCCAATCAAGAATGCTGGGTCCAATCAAGTTGACCATAAGAAAAATAAAATACTGAAAATAAAAGCACACAGACGCTCCAAGTAAAGCACATATGATGTGAAAGAATTAAAATATAGTTTCACTAGAGATGACCTGATAAGTTGCTGATGAAGAAGGGGATGCCTTGGGCATCCCCAAGCTTAGACGCTTGAGTCTTCTTGAAATATGCTGGGGTGATCCATGGGAGCATCCCCAAGCTTAAGCTCTTCACTCTTCTTGATCACATTATATCATCCTTCTCTCTTGACCCTTGAAAACTTCCGCCACACCAAACTCAAGTAATTCTCATTAGAGGGTTAGTGCACAATCAAAAACTCACATGTTCTATAAGGACACAAACATGACCGTTACTTTTAACATTAACTACTGCCACTGATGTTATGTGAAGCTCTTCACCCTAAAAAAGAATTCCACTCAACACTAGTAAAAGAGAGAATGCGAAAAATAAAAGACAGAATCTGTCTAAACAGAACAGTCCGTAAAGACGAATTTTTTCGAGGCACTTACGTTGCTCAGATCGAAAAACTTTAAACTAACGAAAGATGCGTACATATCTGAGGATCACGCACAAAAATTTGCAGATTTAAATAATTTTTCTGTGATTTTACAGAATTAAAACGGTGAACAGCAGAAATCTGTTCCTGCGCAGAAATCCAAATCTAGCATCATCTTCCTATTAGAGGCAATACTTGGCACAACAATGCGATAAAATAAAGATACAAAGGAATTGTTACAGAAGTAAACAACTCCTTGACTCAAAAAGAAAAGAAAAATTGCAGAAATAAAATAATGGGTTGTCTCCCATAAGCGCTTTTCTTTAACGCCTTTCAGCTAGGCGCAGAAAGTAAGAATCAAGTGTTTCCAAGTGATGAAGCATCAAATCATCAAAAACTTCCTCAAAAAACAGCTTGTAACAATAGGCATTTTTGGTTTAGGTAATTCTTGGGAAGCAAATTTAAATAATTCATTATGTGATTCACCCTCAAACTAAATTTTATCAGTTTTAAGCACATTAGGGGGTTTTGGTTGAGGCACTTTTCGAACATACATGAATTTTTGCTCTTTCCCCACAAAAGCTTTCTGCTTTTTAAACTTGATAGAGGAGAAAGTTGAACTTAGAGTATCCTCTAATTCACCTATCCTGAAGTTTTGATTATCATGGCCAGTGCTAGCTTCTAAAATAGCAATTCTTTTATTAATATCTCCCAGTGATTCATTAACTTTGCTAGAACTACCAAGCAAATCCGGCAATTTTTCTCCATGGACTCCAATTTTTTTATAACATCTTCCAAAGTAGTCTCAATTTTAAGATCATTAATAGGTGGTATTCCTACCAAACTTTCAATTATATTGCGTGCTTCCAAAGCAGGAGTCCCCAGAAAGTTGCCTCCTGTCAGAGTATCTAGAACATACCGATACCAACTAGTGATACCAACATAAAAATTTCTAAGAAGGATCATGGTAGAATATTTTTTAGTACATCTACGGTGAGCATCACTGATCCTATACCAAGCATCTTTTAAACTTTCTCCACCTTGTTGCTTAAAGGACCGAACTTCAATTTCAGGGGTACTCATTTTAGCAAAATTAAAACAAAACAGAAAGATAACAACTTGAAAATAAAAGTAACTAATTTTTTTGTGTTTTTGATAAATAAAGCAAACAAGACTAAATAAAAATAAACTAAGCAAGACAATAACAAAGTAAAGAGATTGGAAGCGTGAAACTCCCCTTGCAGAAATCCTCTTGCTCCCCGGCAACGGCGCCAGAAAAAAGTGCTTGATGACGTGGATCACACGTTCGTTGGGAGACCCCAAGAGGAAGGTATGAAGCAGTGTAGCAGCAGTTTCCCTCAGTATGAAACCAAGGTTTAATCGAACCAGTAGGAGCAAGAAATCACTTCTGAAGGTTGTTGGTGGCACCGTTTACTCGATCACCAACGTGGAATCTGCACACAACACAATCAAACTACTTTGCCCCAACGAAACAGTGAGGTTGTCAATCTCACCGGCTTGCTGAAAACAAAGGATTAAACGTATGGTGTGGAAAACAGTAGTAAATTGCAGAGAATGAAAAGGAACAATGTTTGCAGTTGGTTGTATTATCAGTGTAAAAGAATGGACCGGGGTCCACAGTTCACTAGTGGTGTCTCTCCATAAAAGATAACTAACATGCTGGGTGAACAAATTACAGCTGGGCAATTGACAAAATATTGAGCGCATGACAATGCATATATATGACATGATGATTACTATGATATTCATGTGGGCATTACGACAAAATACATAGACCGTTATCCAACAGCGTCTATGACTAATAATCCACCTCCAGGTTGTCATACCGAGTTCCCCGTTGGTATTAAGTTGCAAGCAACGGATAATTGCATTAAGTAATGTGCGTAATGTAAACAAATGCATTAGACCTAACGGCGCACCCTTAAGCTAAGCATCGGTTATTTTATCCCTAGTGGCAACAGCACATCCACAATCTTAGAAGTTGTTGTCACTCTCCCAGATTACCGGAGGCATGAACCCACTATCTAGCATAAATACTCACTCTTGGAGTTACAAGCATCTACTTGGCCAAAGCATCTACTAGTAACGGAAAGCATGCAAGATCATAAATAACATATAAGATAGATTGATAATCAACTTGACATAGTATTCAATATTCATCGGATCCCAGCAAACACAACATGTAGCATTACAATAAGATGATCTTGATCATGATAGGCAGCTCACAAGATCTAAACATGATAGCATAAAGTGGAGAGACAACCATCTAGCTACTGCTATGGACCCGTAGTCCAAGGATGAACTACTCACGCATCACTCCGGAGGCAGGCATGGTGATGTAGAGCCCTCCGGTGATGATTCCCCTCTCCGGCAGGGTGCCGGGAAGAGCTTCTGAACCCTCCCGAGCTAGGGTTGACGGCGGCGGCGTCTCTGGAACTTTTCGTGGATAATGGCTCGGGTGTCTAGGGTTTTCCCGTGAAGATGAATAAATAGGCGAAAGGCGGCGGCTGGAGACGCCCGTGGGGCCCACACCACCCCACGGCGCGGCAGGGGGGCCCGCGCGCCCCATGGTGTGGCTGGCTCGTGGCTCCCCTCCGTCTCTCCTTTGGACTCCGTGTACGTGTTGGAAAAATAGGAGGTTCTGTCCAAGTTTCGTCCAATTCCGAGAATATTTCCAGACTAGCTTTTCTGGAATACAAAAACAACAGAAAACAGGAACTGGCACTGTGGCATCTTGTTAATAGGTTAGTCCCAGAAAGTGCATAAAAATGCTATGAAGTGTTATAAAACATCTAACAATTGGTATAATATCAACATGGAACATCAGAAATTATAGATATGTTTGAGACGTATCATCCACCTTGGACTCATACTTGGAAGGGGTACTAGTCCAGCTAGGACAAGGGGGCGGCCTTACATGTATCTGGTCCCTTTTTTCCATCTTGACGCGCTGGCTGACGTGGCCGGTTTTGTTTACCACATGGGAACTTGTATGTGGGACCCACTTATTAGTAATCATGTTAGCAAAGATAAACGCTAAATTAGCCTAGCTGCAACTCATTACACAAATATGTGGTCTTTTGCGCAACACACCCGGTAGAGTTGGTGTTTTGCGCAAAAACTTCACCAATAGGTTGTGGTTTGTGCAATTCCCTCCTCCATGCAAGAGACGAGGAACCATCCGGTGCACCCCGGGTTTTTTGGGCAACCGGCGCACCCAGCGTTTAAAAAACATGCTACAAGTGCTTATGAAATTTGAAAATAATCAAGTACGTAGACATATTACATAGACATGTTATGTATCTAACTGGTCACCAAATCCAATTTACAAATCCAAATCCAAGGTTGAGAAACAAAAATAACAAATTCACTTGTGATAGTGTTAATAGGATGAATTCATAGCACAATCGAGTCTATAACCAAAATTTATGAAATGATAGATATTTCTCATATATTATGACAATGGAAACAATAGTTTTCAGAATTTTTGTGAACTTCTTAGTAGAACTTCCGGGTGCATAATATACGTTCACCATAACAACCACTGGTTCCAACCTTTCACAAGCAAGAGAAAAATACAAAAGAAAAAATCACATGACAATTCCCAACCACCATGTTAGAAGGCACCTTGTCGATACTTGGTATTATGATTAAGGATTAAAAATACCCATATTGCTCATACATACTATTACTCATTATTATAAAAAGAGTACATCAAATGCATATTGAGCATATTTAGTAGAGTTTTATCTCAATTCAATTACTTCATAACTTCACAGTTAACAAGCTAACGATCAAACACAAAAGTAAATGAAAGGACGAGGATGTCGCCTAGAGGGGGGTGAATAGGCGATTAAAACTTTTCCGGTTTAGGCTTGATAATTGCGGAATAAAACTAGGTGTTTAAATTAACAAGCCAACAACCTAAATATATTAGGCTCACTTATGTGCACCAACAACTTATGCTAAGCAAGACAAGCAACAAGGTGATAGCGATATAGAATACTTCAAGCACGAAGGCTATCACAATGTAAAGAGCATAAGTAAAGAGCTCGGGTATAGAGATAACCGAGGCACGCGGAGACGAGGATGTATTCCCGAGTTTCTCCTTTTTAGGGGAGTACTTCTCGTTGGAGAGGTGTGAGCCACCCCAACAGGTCGGTCTCAACGCCACAAAGGCTTCACCTTCTTCTCCGATGAACCGCACCACAAAAGGTTTGGTTCACCTTCCACTATCGGAATCCTTCAAGGCGGAATCCAGAGCCTTTACAACAACTATCCGGGGCTCAACCCACAACTGGATTGGGGGCTCCCGAACAGCTACAAGTGACCACAAAAGGTCTCAACCACCACAAGGCGTCTAGGGTCCAATGACCCAAGAGTAACAAGGTCATAAACTTTCAACTTCCATGAATCCTCGTGGAGAGAGCAAACCGATGCACAAAAGCAAAGGCAAGAACACAAGAAGTGCTCAAGTCCTTCACTCCCAAATCCCACCAAAAGCAACTAATGCATGTGGGGGGAGAAGAGAGGAAGAACAAAGAAGAACTCAACAAATGGAACTCTAAGATCTAGATCGAAAGGGTTCCCCTCACTTAGAGGAGAGATGGATTGGTGGAAATGTAGATCTAGATCTCCTCTCTCTTTTCCCTCAAAGATATGCAAGAATCATAGGAGGAATTGAGAGAGAGGCAACCTTTCCAAGGTCAACAATGGAGGTGAGAGATAGGGAAAAATCGTGCTTGGAAGAGCTGCTCACATTGGGGAAGAAGGGGTCCTTTTTATAGGTCCCAGAAAAATAGCCTTTGCAAGAAACTTCACACCGGAGACTCCGGCCTGAGTGATCGGAGACTCCGGCCTAGGCCGGAGACTCCGGACACATTCCGGTAAGTTTTTGGCCTGGGTCCAGGGGCTGAACCACCTTGAGGCTTGGAGCAGGTCAGACCGGAGTCTTTTGGTCCAAAGACCGGAGACTCCGGCCTGGGGCGGAGACTCCGCCCTTCCTCCGGTAACTTTCCGGTAACACTCCGGACAGGGTCCAGGGAGTGAACCAACTTGAGCCTCTTCGACTGAATCTCCTGAGTCTGGAGACTCCGGTTGGGGCACACCGGACACTCCGGCCTAGAAAACCAGCAAAACAGCAAACCCAATAACTTTCACGTACGAAATCCAAATCAGGTGAAACCAATTTTGTTGGAAATATTAAGAACAAAAAATAGAGCAAAGTCACCACCCATGGGAAGGTGTGGAACTTTCCTCAAGGATAAGCCGATAATATTTCCAAACCCGAAACACAATAAGTTTATCATCCGGACTCCGTTTTCTATGATCTTGGGCTTGTTTCGAAGATAATCACAATCTCTACAAGATCATGCATAAACACTCATAGTCCATCATGTGAGGAGGAGAACACAAGAGGAGAGTTTGACCTCTTTAAAAAGACGAACCGGTAAAACCTCCAACATCAAAAACATCACAAGATATTCAAATGAGATCCGTTTTTGATAAACTAGAGTTTGGTATGGAGATGAACACAGGCTCTAAATTCTCACATGGATAAAAGCCAAATAAGAACCAAAAAAGATGATATACCCAATATGCAAAGGTTTGAGCTCTCCACAAAGATACGATCAAGTTACTCACTTGGGAGCCCCTCTTGATAGTACGCCGTCTATCCTATAACCCGGTCTCCCACTAACACCACGAGACCGGTGAAATAGAAACCCTATCAAAATCATACATTTGCCTTGAGCGTTCCACTTGAGCTAGATGATGACGATCTTGACTCCCTCAAGTTGGAACACCTTTCTTGATTGTGCTTGCTAGCGCATGCTTGATGAAAACTTCTCCAAATGCTCCCCATACTCCATTATGGGAGAGGCTCGCTAAGCTTCGTCTTCATGTATCCATTGCAAGCTTTAATCAAATGATATCTTCCGAGATGGATCATATTGAACTTGCACTTCATAATCTTCTCTCTCTTCACAAAGATGATGTCTTGAATCCTTCAAGACATACTTGCAATATGTTCAACTCTACACATGACCATTCTTCATATAAACCCTTGAATAGAGCATTGATCATCATGTAATCTTCTAGAGTCCAGCACATGAACTCCAATCTTTTCCTATGGACAAGATCTGCAAGTATATCTCAATGCAAACATTAGTCCATAAGAATTGTCATTAATTACCAAAACCACCCATGGGGGCACCATGCACTTTCAGTAAATAACATGTCAGTTCACACAAATAACTAAATAACATGATAGTCTATATCTCGTGGCAACGATGGGGACTATGGTTTCACAATTGGGACGTGAGGTGCTGGCTGCTAGGAGGTGGACTGGATTTGAAAAATTAGGGTAATGGGGCATGACCACATGGGCATGTGAGATTTGTTATAAATGTCCCACGTATCGAGTATTCTTATAGAGTTCAAGTATACACACAAGCACAAAATTGTGTCTATGCTCTATCCACACACTCTATCCACTTGTCGATTCAGATCAGGTTGCCACCATGGGCACAACAATGATGCCCAAATCCTAACATATGGGCCGGGTACCCGTGATACCCATTTCCATAGGTCAATTTGTCGTCATAAACAATGATTGACACGGTGTAACAAGCATTTCTGCCAATTTGATTTTTTGTTTGCCGTATGTATTTACGTGTCAAAGCAACCACGAATCTAGCCGATGTAGGTTTAAATATGGAGATGGCTAATTCTCGGTCAACTGAGAATTAACTTAAATCTCAGTCACCCAAATTTGTGTGCAACTTGATAATTTTGTTGCAATTCATGTGCAATTGCAACCCAACTTACAACTGTCAGTGAACGAATTATATAATGCAAATCTAATGATTTCAGAGTCGATAGAGTTTTAAAATAATTCTCGGTCAATCAAAAACTAGCAAAAAGGGTTTGAATATTAGTTTGTTGATTCCCGCGTGTCGCACGCTACACAGCGTGATTGGTCAGGAAACGGAACGGGCCACGAGCGTCACTCAAGTCCCACGGCAGAAAATATCGGTGGTCTCCTCTCCTCCATCGTATCGTAGTCAGACGGGCGTAGGGTAGCGTCCGGGAACCAATAGAAAAGGGTAGCCATCGTGGGCGAGGAGAAAGAGAAGCAAAGCAACCAACCAGCTACTCCTGCTTGCTTCTGCTCCTCGAGTTCCTCCGTTGCCGATCGGGGAAGAAGATGGGGAAAGTCTCCCTTGCGCTCCCGCTGGCGCTGCTCGTCGTCCTCTCCGCCGCCGCTGCTGCCCCGCAGGTTCGGCTCTTGTCCTCCGGCCCCATCGCCACCTCTGCTCATTGCTCTGTTAACTGCTTTCACAAGTCAAACTCGTGAATTTCGTCATCGGATTCGGTTCGCTACCTTGTTTTTCGGAAATTAGTTCGTAACGCTTTTCGGTTTGCCGAAAGTTTGAGGATCGCGAGCTCTAGTAGTCCCTGGAGCTTCGAATCTCGGAAGCTTAGCGTGTGCCGACCGGCCTCTGATAAGTGTGACGCGAACACTGAAAATCGAATAGCTCTGAAATAAAGTTCGATCCCTTCTTTTATTTGGGGATCCCAACAAGTAACACAGAACAATGTAATATCCCGTGGCCTCGGTGAGGATCGAGACGTGAGATCGATACAAAGATGATACTGGTGGCTTGTGGTAGCACCAAACCTTGGGTACTTGTGGTAGCACCAGACCTGAGAAGAAGATCCAGAGGAGGAAGACAGACGGGGAGAGACGAACGGGAGCAGAGCAACCCGAGAAGTCACATTTCTGTTCGATCCCCTTTCCCTCTGAAGCAGCTTCTCCTTTTGTTGGCAACTACCGGTCTAGCCAGCCCATGATAACCAGGCCCATGACCCATGACGTCCAGGCCATTTCGCCTAAGGTGCCGGATGTGACAATACCGCCCCCAAAAAACGTTGCTTGACCCCAAGCAATGGCGTATTCGTGGCGCAATATGACACAACTCCAAATT
This sequence comes from Poa pratensis, assembly GCA_947311845.1. Lineage (NCBI taxonomy): Eukaryota > Viridiplantae > Streptophyta > Magnoliopsida > Poales > Poaceae > Poa > Poa pratensis. The sequence goes on along the minus strand of CAMZMU010000117.1, from coordinate 94,290,094 downwards.
TCACCAAGATTGTCTGGCCTTGACAGAGACAGCATACTGGAATCCCATGGTGTCTTCAGAGCAATAACTTGTAAAGGTTGTACTGGGCTTGCACACAAGGCATTGTTTTGCCCATCGCCTGGATCCCATGGCATCTGTAGTTTCTTCCTTGGCAACATAAGAAAGTCAGACTTTGCACAGTTCAGCTTTGACTGTTGGTTGGAGTAAAATTCATAGCCATAATCTTGTGGTCTAGTCCTGATAATCATTATGCCCCATTCTGCATTTGACTCCAGTGAAGAAGTCGACCATAGAAATTGGTTGGAGTTTACCAAGGTGCAAGACAATCTGACCACAAGTGTGTCAATAGCATCCTCCAGAAATACCGAAAGGCCAAATTTTAATGTCCTTGTGAGCTGCGGACACAAAATAACAGGGGAGTGGCATGCTCTTGCAGTTTCCTGTACATCACTCAGCTTTTCTTGGTCGGAAAATATCATTCCACGTAGAAACGATGATAGTTGACCAATACCAAACATTGCATCCATTAGAGGATTCTGCACGATTCCTGGGTCCCACTGAAAACGTAGCTCAAATGCAAGAACTCTAGACTTGATATCTTCCCAAATATTCACAACCATGGTGACACGCTTCCTGCTACACTGCTGCATTGTGCGGCTCCACTGTAATGACGCCTGTTCACATAGCAAGGTTGGCATTGTACCTTTTCCCGCATTGGTTAACTGCCAGCCTAAATACTGTAACAGAAACTCATGTTTTCCCCGATCCCATGGTAAGCCGAGTGTAGCATTAATTTTGCCATTTAGTTGCATCTCCCTTAACAGTAGCTGCAGCAACATGCCTTCATCTGATGGTAATAGAGGAGATACCAGTCCAACTCTACCTAGTCCATGCTCCCAGGGTGTTGGCTTGTCAACCTTCTCCTCAAGTTCATGGCGAGTGTCAATAATCTGCTCTAGGAACAATGATGATCCACCAATGTGAGTGAGCACCTCAACATCATAATACATATCCAGCTCCAGAAATAGAGAGACACCTCCGACAGTAATGAGCACTTCATCCTCAAACTCCTTGTTAGCTGAATCAATATCCAACTCCGGAAAAAGTGGCTCCGTCGGCTCGGCAGCTGTGGCCAGCATCTCCTTGGGGCTCACGGTCAAGCATCTGGTGGGTGGTGCGGGTGAGATGTTCCCACTTGCTTGAACAACAACACTTGGGGAAGAAACACCCAGAATTGGTGTCGATGATGGAGGATCCCCAACACCAAAGTGTGCTTCAACATCATTTATAAACTCAGGCCAAGCACCAACCACTTGACGCAATCTATATGCCTCAAACCACTCCTTGGCTTTACCATCCATGTGAATTCTAGCAGCGACAACCCACATGCTTTGATGTATATTGAAGTGAGTGAAGTACTGAAGACACTTAGCTCGCCAAAGGCATGGATTCGTGCCATCAAAGCGAGGGAATGAGGTGGAGCGTGGTGGGTCGGTGCTGACCGCGCTAGCCCCTGCCATACAACCTTCCCTCGAACCGTTGAGAACATAGGTCGAACAGCTTGCAGGCGTGGCGAGAGGGAGGAGCTCGTCCGCGTGTAGAGGAGCAGCAGCCATGGCGCAACGTGTGGAGACGAATAAGGGTGAAGAAGGCATGATCTCCGGCTGCTCACGCGCTGGATCCGGCGCGACCAACGACCTGGTCATGGTGGGAACCGAAGCCTTGGTGGTCTCCTGCCATTCCAGCTCCTTGACGCCGAGTCGCCGAGCACACGAAGCCAGCAACGCACGCGACTCGTTGAGGCTCGCCGTGATTGCCGCCTCCGTCGTCGTCACCCCCATCGCCTCAGAATCTGATGGGAAATTTTCGTGGGGAATTTTTGTGGTGGGATTTCGTGGAGGAATCGTTGGCTCTGATACCAAGTGTAATATCCCGTGGCCTCGGTGAGGATCGAGACGTGAGATCGATACAAAGATGATACTGGTGGCTTGTGGTAGCACCGAACCTTGGGTACTTGTGGTAGCACCAGACCTGAGAAGAAGATCCAGAGGAGGAAGACAGACGGGGAGAGACGAACGGGAGCAGAGCAACCCGAGAAGTCACATTTCTGTTCGATCCCCTTTCCCTCTGAAGCAGCTTCTCCTTTTGTTGGCAACTACCGGTCTAGCCAGCCCATGATAACCAGGCCCATGACCCATGACGTCCAGGCCCATTTCGCCTAAGGTGCCGGATGTGACAATACCGCCCCCAAAAAACGTTGCTTGACCCCAAGCAATGGCGTATTCGTGGCGCAATATGACACAACTCCAAATTTCACCAAGATTGTCTGGCCTTGACAGAGACAGCATACTGGAATCCCATGGTGTCTTCAGAGCAATAACTTGTAAAGGTTGTACTGGGCTTGCACACAAGGCATTGTTTTGCCCATCGCCTGGATCCCATGGCATCTGTAGTTTCTTCCTTGGCAACATAAGAAAGTCAGACTTTGCACAGTTCAGCTTTGACTGTTGGTTGGAGTAAAATTCATAGCCATAATCTTGTGGTCTAGTCCTGATAATCATTATGCCCCATTCTGCATTTGACTCCAGTGAAGAAGTCGACCATAGAAATTGGTTGGAGTTTACCAAGGTGCAAGACAATCTGACCACAAGTGTGTCAATAGCATCCTCCAGAAATACCGAAAGGCCAAATTTTAATGTCCTTGTGAGCTGCGGACACAAAATAACAGGGGAGTGGCATGCTCTTGCAGTTTCCTGTACATCACTCAGCTTTTCTTGGTCGGAAAATATCATTCCACGTAGAAACGATGATAGTTGACCAATACCAAACATTGCATCCATTAGAGGATTCTGCACGATTCCTGGGTCCCACTGAAAACGTAGCTCAAATGCAAGAACTCTAGACTTGATATCTTCCCAAATATTCACAACCATGGTGACACGCTTCCTGCTACACTGCTGCATTGTGCGGCTCCACTGTAATGACGCCTGTTCACATAGCAAGGTTGGCGTTGTACCTTTTCCCGCATTGGTTAACTGCCAGCCTAAATACTGTAACAGAAACTCATGTTTTCCTCGATCCCATGGTAAGCCGAGTGTAGCATTAATTTTGCCATTTAGTTGCATCTCCCTTAACAGTAGCTGCAGCAACATGCCTTCATCTGATGGTAATAGAGGAGATACCAGTCCAACTCTACCTAGTCCATGCTCCCAGGGTGTTGGCTTGTCAACCTTCTCCTCAAGTTCATGGCGAGTGTCAATAATCTGCTCTAGGAACAATGATGATCCACCAATGTGAGTGAGCACCTCAACATCATAATACATATCCAGCTCCAGAAATAGAGAGACACCTCCGACAGTAATGAGCACTTCATCCTCAAACTCCTTGTTAGCTGAATCAATATCCAACTCCGGAAAAAGTGGCTCCGTCGGCTCGGCAGCTGTGGCCAGCATCTCCTTGGGGCTCACGGTCAAGCATCTGGTGGGTGGTGCGGGTGAGATGTTCCCACTTGCTTGAACAACAACACTTGGGGAAGAAACACCCAGAATTGGTGTCGATGATGGAGGATCCCCAACACCAAAGTGTGCTTCAACATCATTTATAAACTCAGGCCAAGCACCAACCACTTGACGCAATCTATATGCCTCAAACCACTCCTTGGCTTTACCATCCATGTGAATTCTAGCAGCGACAACCCACATGCTTTGATGTATATTGAAGTGAGTGAAGTACTGAAGACACTTAGCTCGCCAAAGGCATGGATTCGTGCCATCAAAGCGAGGGAATGAGGTGGAGCGTGGTGGGTCGGTGCTGACCGCGCTAGCCCCTGCCATACAACCTTCCCTCGAACCGTTGAGAACATAGGTCGAACAGCTTGCAGGCGTGGCGAGAGGGAGGAGCTCGTCCGCGTGTAGAGGAGCAGCAGCCATGGCGCAACGTGTGGAGACGAATAAGGGTGAAGAAGGCATGATCTCCGGCTGCTCACGCGCTGGATCCGGCGCGACCAACGACCTGGTCATGGTGGGAACCGAAGCCTTGGTGGTCTCCTGCCATTCCAGCTCCTTGACGCCGAGTCGCCGAGCACACGAAGCCAGCAACGCACGCGACTCGTTGAGGCTCGCCGTGATTGCCGCCTCCGTCGTCGTCACCCCCATCGCCTCAGAATCTGATGGGAAATTTTCGTGGGGAATTTTTGTGGTGGGATTTCGTGGAGGAATCGTTGGCTCTGATACCAAGTGTAATATCCCGTGGCCTCGGTGAGGATCGAGACGTGAGATCGATACAAAGATGATACTGGTGGCTTGTGGTAGCACCGAACCTTGGGTACTTGTGGTAGCACCAGACCTGAGAAGAAGATCCAGAGGAGGAAGACAGACGGGGAGAGACGAACGGGAGCAGAGCAACCCGAGAAGTCACATTTCTGTTCGATCCCCTTTCCCTCTGAAGCAGCTTCTCCTTTTGTTGGCAACTACCGGTCTAGCCAGCCCATGATAACCAGGCCCATGACCCATGACGTCCAGGCCCATTTCGCCTAAGGTGCCGGATGTGACAAACAAATACTAGTAGGTCTGGTTTTCATATTTGGTAAAAATATGCCCACACAACTAGTAACATGAATCCATCACGATGTTACGCAGTTAGCCAAATCACATATACTGTATTTGGTTCGAGATATGAATAACATCTGTGTGTACATGCAGCTAGCTGGAGCAGCCAACGGAGACAATTCCCTCAGAATCATCCAGGTCAATTTTAATCACGCTCAAAATTACGTCATCTTTCATCTTCTATTCCTTGTTACTCATCATGGTATGGTGTTGTACTGTGGCAGAAAGACATCATACAAACGATCAACAAGCATCCCAATGCCGGGTGGACTGCTGGACACAACCCCTACTTCGAGAACTATACTGTAAAATATCAACACCCTCTTGCTGTTGGTGTCATTAAGGCACCATTTTTCTTCTCTGTTTGCTGACATCATAATCATCCTCTTCTGTGCAGGTTGAGCAATTTAAACATATCCTGGGAGTGAAGCCCACACCTCCGGCTTTACTAGTTGGTGTACCAACCAAAAGTCATTCAAGATCAGTGGATCTCCCAAAGGAGTTCGACGCTAGATCTCAATGGTCTGGTTGCAGCACAATTGGGAACATACTTGGTAAGTCACGTTAACCCTGGGTACTGCAGTGTTAGACCCACTTTGAACCAGAAACCGATTCTGCATCGTTTTGAATACTTTGACTGACTTCATTTCCTCTTTTCTTTTGCAATACCCTGGAAAACGCTGATTTTAATGAACAGATCAAGTAAGTATATTCACACTACCTTAAATTGTAAACTCCTTGAGTGCTTACCGAACAATGTGAGATGCTCAAGTTATTATGTCTTGGTTCACGGTGACAGGGTCACTGTGGTTCTTGTTGGGCCTTTGGTGCTGTGGAATGTCTCCAGGATCGGTTTTGCATTCATCTCAACGTGGTGAGCGCATATGAATGATGTACCTGTTCTCAGACTACATTGTGGTCAATTCTTCTTACATGACCATGCTGTTGTTTGTACTCCTTGCAGAGCATCTCACTTTCAGTGAATGACCTAGTGGCTTGCTGTGGTTTTCTGTGTGGTCAAGGCTGTAATGGAGGGTATCCTATCAGCGCCTGGCGCTACTTTCGTCGGAGTGGTGTTGTGACTGACGAGGTATATGTTGGTCTTCTACTTTTTAGTTTGTACCACTTGAATGTTCTGATGCTCCAAGAGCAATAATTTTTCGCATTGTGTTCAAGCTACAATGATTGCTATATGGAAAATGGATATCTCATCACTTATTACTTCACGCTGTAATGAAATTCTGCTTTTGTGAGGAAATTTAACAATTGAGTCCATGCGCCGCAAAAAAAAAAAGTTGTATTGTTTAGGATGTCTTTTCTTTCATATCAAGTAGGCTTCCCCTATTGTTTGTTGTATAAATACTCTGATTCGCATACCACTTAGCCCTCAGCTTTTTCACTGTTTTGCAGTGCGATCCGTATTTTGATCCAGCTGGTTGCCAGCATCCCGGATGCGAACCTGCTTATCGTACACCAAAATGTGAAAAGAAATGCAAGGTGCAGAACCAAGTGTGGAAGGAAAAGAAGCACTTCAGTGTAAATGCATACAGGGTAAAATCTGATCCACATGACATCATGGCAGAGGTCTACACGAATGGCCCTGTAGAAGTTGCTTTCACAGTTTACGAGGTAACTTCTAGTATTTCAGTGTGTTCCTATTTCTGAGTTTTAATTTACTTTTACCAAGGTAGTAAAAGATGCTGGTTAGCAGAAATCATGGGTTGCAGTCTTGCGGATACTGCTATTATGTTGAAATGGACAGAGTATAGAGAAGCTATGAAAGGATAGTGTAGTTCTAACAAACCTTAGAAACGACATGGTAGCAAGACAGAAACAAATAAATATTTGCACTTGATAGACAGCTAGTCATTTATGAGCAAACTGAAACATATAACAGTGTTGTAATTTTCTCTGAATTTGTTCCAGTTAGCTAGTCATTTGATAGACGTATACTTGGTGATTATATATAAGATGAGAAGGAACCAAAAACAAGTATTTTATTTCTCGGGTTGCTGATTTAACACTGTCAAATTGTGAAGGACTTTGCACACTACAAATCAGGAGTATACAAGCACATCACGGGTGGTGTGATGGGAGGCCATGCCGTCAAGTTGATTGGATGGGGAACCAGTGATGCTGGCGAAGATTACTGGGTATCTTGTCGATTTTCTTTATATCAAATTATTTATTACCCAATGGTGAAGTTCTAACATGTTCCTTCTTCTGATCTTCAGCTTCTTGCAAATCAGTGGAACAGGGGCTGGGGTGATGTGAGTGTGACAAATACCTTGTACTATTGAAGAGAGACAGTGAATGTAGTAGCATTTATTCAGCTAATTGATAACTATTGGTTCGTGATGCATTGTAGGATGGGTACTTCAAGATCATAAGGGGCAAGAATGAATGCGGCATTGAAGAAGATGTTGTTGCCGGTATGCCCTCGACAAAGAATATGGCCAGGACCTACGACTACGAGAGCGTGTCTGGAACGGCTATACTTTGAACAGCGCCTTGGCCTCAGATGCTGGTGAAGAAGCTATTCGCATGTCAAATGAAGCGGGTAAATTGACTTTGATGATTCCAGGATTGTGTATTCACACGTTCCCAAGGCTGATATGTTGTTGAAATCACAACACTTGTACATAAACAAAAATGGAATACTATCAATAAAAACATGTGGCTGCCACAGAAACGTTATGTTCATCTTTCGTTTTCCAAGTTGATCTGTGTGGTGAAATAGAAGTATGCAAGCTGAGGCTAGAGGCCCTGAGGGTGCATATATACTATTTGGCGCAATTTGTTCTGCATGTCTGCATTTGTAGTTTTTCCTGGTATATAGGCGAGGTGCTAATCGGCGCAATTTGGCGTTTGCCGTATGCATGGACTTGCTGTAGTTCAGATGTATCTGGGCGCTGTAGTTTTAGCCTCCTAGCAAGGAGCCAAGGACTGTCCTTGCTGATTGCTATACCTGCTGTCTTTTGAGAATGTTCATGCCAGTCAGACAATTATCGGTTCCAACCTTCCACAAGCAAGACACAAGACAGAACGCTTCCTTCTCATTAAACGGAGGAATCATCAGCTTGCATACCAACATAAAATGCAAAATAAATCAGACGCCAATTTCCAACCGCTGTGCCAGAAGCTACCCTGTAGGCAACATGGTGCAACGTGACATGCATTTCAGCTGAATATGAATTTTTACAGTAAGACAAACCAGGTTGTGATTGTATGAACAGCACATCGTAAGACACAGCACAGGGTCTTCTCTCATTCAAATGCTCTGTTAAGATCGTAATCTTGGATTACAACACACATCAGCCTTTACATTTCCTCCACTATTTCTGAAGCGACGAAGAAGAAACAAAAAACCTACCACCCACCCTCTTCCTTCCTGCAGTCAGACTAACCTTCTAAGCAAAGAGCCGACCCAAATGCTGCTTATACACCAGGCACCCATCTTCAGGTGCCCAGGCGAAATGGGCCTCTACTTTCCGTATCCTACAATTGGAAAGTATCGGCTAAAAAACGAAAAATGAATATGGATAGGGCATTGCCACTTATATACTTTACACCTCTGAGCCTTCAGCCAGAACTAATGAGAGGAAGAAGAGTTATAGCCAGAAAGACTTCTTTTCGCCGTATCCTGTGCACGGGACGCCCTTCTCTTCTTCTTCCCTCTTGCTAAAAAGGGTCTGGTCCGAGCAATCAAGACCCGCTCCACATGCCGTATTGTACAGCTCGCATGCAGAGTAGCATACTCGAAGCCTGTTGTCTCCATCTTCGTCACACCTTTGAATTGAGATCTGGTAAAGGTAGTATAATAGGAATGAGTTCATTATCCATTAATGTATGGCTACTTTGCCTACAAGAACACAGATTCCTCTATAACAGCATATAAGACTACAAGGCTACCTAAAGAACGAGGGCATGGCCAATAGAACTGTCTGTTAGACTAAACGGCACCACTACTTGACATACATAGTGCTATCTGTTTATGTACATATAAGCTTCTCCAAGTGGCATTTATTGTTCCATTTGTGAGGTGAGTTTTGTGCCCTAACCAAATTGTACTTGTTTTAAAAGCAGTAACGAAAACAAACTTATAATCGAGTAATCTTGTTGGCAAGCAAGTGGGTTAGTACATTTTGAAATAACAAAGAAGTTCATGACAATGGATATTAGAGAAATGGTTGGATGGAACAGTACCCAGCAGGCCAGCCGCTTCGCCGCTGCTGCACAATTGGCATTGTTGAAGAAGTTAAGGAAGGTCCGCCCACTTGGCATCAACCTATTGTAATTTGGCACGAGAACTACTGCTTCGAGTTGTTGTAGTATACTGAGTTCACTTGGTGCACAATGCTGCCCGTCGGCATCCCTGACCAGCACATCATGACACATTGATAGGCTAGGCAGTATTGCTGAACCCTTTTGACAAGTGTAGCCCGCATAGTCTGAACAACGGAACTCACATTTACCATTATCACAAACACCTCCATGCAAACTACACTGCTCGTCACAAACCGCTGCATAAAATGGAAACAAGGTGTTACTTCTTGGTTGTTTGAATTAGCACAGAGCAACTGAAGGGACCAAGCCATCAAGCATTGCGAGTTTTGAATGTTCTGATCATATCCGAAATGCAAACACTACAGATGTCACAAAGCATGTTTTCATCTCAATTTCAAATGCATTTGGTTAATATATATGAATGTTGGCAATATAAATTTTGAATGCAACCCACAGTAAAAGATGTAAAAGATGTGTGCATCTATAGTGGAAACTTTCAGGGGTTGTTAAGCTTCACCTGTTGAGCAGTCAATCCCAGTCCAGCCACTTTCGCATTCACAGATCCCATTAGCTTTGCATATACCATGACTACTGCACTTGTCTGGGCAAGATCCTGTTGACCCATACCATCACTTGTTAGTTAACAGAATGAGCACTTCAATATATCAGGAAGGTGATCATGACAACTTTTTAAGGGGCAAGGGAGAATGGACTCTGCACATTCTTCATACTATTGAGAATATTGCAGACATGTACTACATGTAGGCTATTAGCTTCATCCTGATTGAAATTTCACATGAAGCAGAACTATACAAAGCTGCATGGGATGTTTGGCATCATAACTGTTGGGTACAAAAAATGCTTCACTTAAGCATCCATATTATTCTTTACTACCTCCGATCCATAATAAGTGTCGCTTATACTAACCCCAGTTCACTGCGACACTTATTTTGGATCGGAGGGAGTATCATTTTTGGGATACACGACTAGAGAATTAAGTGCTGACAAAATAGATGATTGGGAAACAACAAAAAATGATCATGGAAGGCAGTGTTAGTGTATAGTTTTTTTCAGATAAAGACTGTTAGTGTATAGTTGAATACAAACTAAAGGATAGTGTGTACTGTGTAGCTTATACTCACTTCTGCTGCAGTCATGATCATGAAACCCAGGGAAGCAGTGGCAGGTTCCAGCAACGCAGTCACCATTAAAACTGCACGACTTGGGACACTGGCCACTTACTTGGACTGGTACAGTGTTGCACAATTCATGATATGCCGGGCAAATCAAATCCCCTTCATCACAAAATTAACTTGTGTAAGAAGTAAAGAGAGAGAGAGAACTTGGTCTAATACACATTAAATAACAAAAGTACAAAACCCACCATTGAACCCTGGGAACTGCACTGGGCCACCCGATTCTGGACATGACTTCCAGACGCCATCAACAGCAACCTATAAAAGTTTGACAGCATTTCAAAATCGACACTAGAAACATGATTCATAGCTCGTTACTTAAAAAATCGAGATGCAGCCAATAATGGTAACAGTCTAAGAATGTCATTGAAAAATAAACTTGAGAGGGTCCAAGCAAAGCAAACTTAGTGCAAAGTGACAAAATAAATGAAATAGTAGTCACCTCCAAGGAGTTATTTGTGCAGCGATGCTGATAACAACCATTTCCCTGGGTCATAGATCCACGGACAAACCCAGTCCGCACTAGTGTTGAGGCCATACACCTGTTCATTCGGCGAATTTCCAGAAAATTGTCAGATTTTGTGAAATTTGCATGTTTCAAAGCAAGCATATAGCCAAATTATTGCATGTGGTCTCACCTTGAGTTACCTCCCCGTACTTCACCTAACATTCTGTCAGGCGCTCGTGCACTATTTACATCGGTGCACGAACCATCAGAATAAGCAACGAAATATGTGCAGTAATCAGCTAATGATGACTGGCCACCTACAGATATAAATTAGCTATCATATATTAGAAACTTTGAAATGCAACATGCTGTCTTATAGAAAAGGGACTAAAGAGGAGAGAGGATGAAAAAGGATGGAGGATCACTTTGCTGTTATTGTGCTATGCTGTAATTTAATTACCTAGGAGAATCTTACTGATGGGCTGATTCTAATAATATGTTTCTGTTACAGCACCCAAAGGAAGGTACTTTCAACGAACTGTGAACATCCAAAAGCAGAAATAACAAGTGCTTTTGACAAGCCACGACAATGCCAAACAGACCTTGAGACTGAACGAATAAAGAGATTGTGGGAGATAGTTCTATACTGATTCAATATGCATTTGGTAAGGAAAAATTAAACGTTAACATAAACCTAAATCCCTTAAAAGTTTTCCTACATCAATTCAACGGCCTGTCTAATTTCCGAAAAGGGATGATTTATCCCACCTTTATTTGCTTGAGGGAAATACTGAGCCCATTTGGGCAAGTCCCCGCTATAGCTTACTATAGGGCAGTAACCTTCTGCCTCCCTATTGTAAGTGCATCCTGATAACTGAGTTGTGTTGCAGCGGTATGCCCCTTTCCACGAATTGCAGGGGGAGATTGCAAACTCTGTTCCTTGATTTCGACCCCAATCTAAATGCTCAGCCATGCTATAATTAGCTTGATACCATCCACTGTCCTCCAACAATGCTAACGTCATCTTTGAAACCACTGATCTTGTATCCACTGACCCAGTCATGATCTCGTTCATTAGAAGTCTTTTCTCCCAATGTGAACCTGTTAAGTGCGGCGAATGTTAGTACAGGGAAGAAATATAGACAACCGGGGGTTGTCCTCAAACTCAAATAGTTACCAACAATGCCAGTAAATGGAAACATCGAACTATGAAGATTTATGTTATTCATGTACCTGAGGTACCCCTGCCTCCGCCATCTTCCAATTCCAACCCACTGAAGTTCTGAGAAAATGCCTAACACAAATGAAGAAATTTACCAATTAACACGAAGCAGCTTTTTCAAGCAAGTAGCATAAAAATGGACAAGCACTAAACAGTGGCAATCACATGAACAATCCAATCTGACATAACTCCTAGATCTTGAGTTATAACTTACTCCATAATGATGCCTAGAGTGCATGACAACTCGAGGAAGGACAACACGTGTAACCATTCTTCCGAGCTTTTCATCCAAAGCCTGAACAGTGACCTGAAAAGATATATAGATAGAGATTAAGATCACAGCGTGTAAGGCATGCAGAAGAGAAGCATAATCAATTTAAAAAAGATATGATGGAAGTACTTCCACATAGTTTTTGAGGCTATGCTACTAATGATTGCAGTGAACAGAGAATATATTTTTGACTGGAGAAATTGACTAGTTATCCGGTGAGTGGTGGTGCTGATATGGAATGAGCTATGGCGGTGTGTATTTTTTTCCCCAAAGCTCTCGTCCCTCAAACTGGAGATATGCCAAGTATGATCCTTTGCATTGATTTTTCACCCCTAAACAAATGAACAATGTGATACAGGTCTTCAAAGAGGAGCGAGCCTAGCTCGGTTCGCAAGGTGGTGTTGACACCAACCCAGCTCGCCCACGTTTGAGGCTTGCCTCCGCGGTGTGTGCTCATACTCCAGCACAAGTTTAGCGCGAGCTCCAAATGCAGGAATCAGGCTGTCTGTGGGTCGAAATGCACGAGAGTTTTGCATTATATTTAGCAAATAAAGCTTCCTCTACAGCCTATAAACTGAATAACTAAAAGGTATTTAGCGAAAAGGATAGTGGAAATCTGGTTGTCTTTAGAAGGAAAAACCATACTCCTTGTAGCCAACATGAAAACAAGCCAAGAGAAAAAGGAAAGAGGAAGAAAGAGAGAGGGTAGTGCAAACCAGGACCCGCTGAGCATGAGTTCTCAAAGTCCAATCATGCACACCTTCATAAACCCCTTGAGGTGTTGGCAGTGTGCCCACAGGCTAAATAATATATTATGTTCATTTCGTTTCAAAGATAGTCCTTTTACAGCTGTTGGGTACTGTCACCGAAGTGTTTAAAACTGTCAATTATAATGTGTGCTCTAGATCTCATGTCCAGTTGGCCTACACAAGAGGGTGTAGAGGGTTGTCACACCACAACATATTGTCTATGTTGTCCAATTCATTCGCCTCATTTGGTTGTTGTGCGGGTAAGCGGGTTTGTTTCCAACAAGTGGTTGGGTTATATTAGGCTGATGAGGTAACTACCATGTAAGGCAGCTCAACATCATAGAAACCTGATGTTCACTGAACAGTTGAGTGCTTTGGTCATAACAGCTTTAAAGCTAAAGTCAGTTTTACATGCTAAATCTAAAACAAATGCAATAAAGCAATCATCAGATCTGGTTTTTAGCATTGGGGTCGACACTAGCAGAAGATATTACACCAATAAGAGGGAAGATATTGTCGCTTACCTGACCACGCCGCCTTTTCCTTTCATCACGAAAATGTGTGAATGCATGAGGATCAAAGCCTAGAACATGCATGACCTCGTGTATCAATGTAGCCGAAAGTAGTGTTTCTGCTTCAGCCGTCAAATGACGAGGGGCCACATTAACATGTCCTAAATCCATAGACAGCATTAGACTCTCCTACCTGAGAATACTTGCATGTGAATGTGAGGGTTGTAAGTAACAAACCTGCAATTGCACGACCCCATTGGTCCCGTTCACAGGCTACGGCCCATGCAAGGGTGTTGCCTGTTGTTGGTCTAGTTGTTACTAAGAGTACTAAATCAGCGTTGGCAACACCATCTGCAATTCAGTTAAATTTGTATGACAATGGAGAACCAGGTAAAAAGCTACAAAAATGCTTCACCATAACTGCAAATTACCTTCAATATATGCATGGGGAAGCTGAACACCTCCATCCTGACCACAAGCAGAGTACCCACTGAGCCGCAGGTTCCCCTTAACAGGTTCAACAGCTAAAGCTTTTCTGAACCACTCTACTGTTTGGCCCAGTGCCTACCAGTAATCCAATTCAGCAATTAGCATACATAACAACATGACAATAGCATGCTAGTAGCATTGTTATATCTTTTATCACAGTAGAGCTTGTAATGCATGACACATTTCAAAGCCAGTGAGAGACAGAACCACTAAAAGCAGAGAACTGCACCTTCCGAAGCCGTTGCTTCTTGTCCTCCCCAGCTATATCCTCAAAGGTGCAATTGTACCAGCAATCTCCCACCAACGGTGGGTCGCCATGAGGAGCACAGAGAGGTGTTCCTGGCGCCGATGGTACTGGCGGCTCGCCAAGCTAACAAAACCAAACAAGTAACCCAGCGTCACTACAACAACACTAAAGAGCCGCTGCCGTGATCATAGGCCAAATGCGACAACAAACCCACCTTCACAATGTCGCCGACAGTTTTACAATCCCGGTCAGGCGAGTGCCCAACGGCATCATAGTTGAGGTATATCCGTATCGGCTTCTTGACATTACTATGCGGAGCACGCACCCCCAACAACTGCCTCCCTCTCAGGCGCTCCACTCTCTCCCGGGGCACGTGGTAGACTTGCGGCATGACGGAGTACTCCTTGCGCCCGGCTCGACGCCGCTGATGCAGTATCTCGTCGTGGATGCAGGAATGGCTGAGGTACACATCCTTGTCTCCGGAAGAATCCGCGCCTTCCAGAGACAACGCTTTGCCGTCGTCGGAACTGGCACTAGCTCCCCTGGACCAGACAAGAATCAACACAATCTGCGGCAGGAGCAAGAACGGAAGAATTAATTGTCAATACAAATGCAGCTCCTTGTGAAGAGGCAGGACCACGTAGATAATCATAACTTTATCAGCGAACTGGATATGCAAACGGCAAGTGATTCGTCCAAAAATGGCAGGTTTTGATCCATCTACTTCACTAGTTTAATTGCGACCAAATGGCCAAAAATAGGTCCGGAAGAATGATTCCCTTCCCCAAGAAAGTTCGCGGCGAAACAGTAAAACCCTACACACACAACCAAGTACACGCCAAATCTCTCGAATCCCCACGAGACGCCTGAAATGTGAGTCAATTGATACCAAATCCATCAAAGGCAAGAAACTTGGACACCCTGAATTCCCCGACCATTTGGCCCCAAATCCAGTAAGCCCGGGCACCGGATCGAGGCAGCTCACCTTGAGTCCGACGAGCCAGAGCACCCTCCCGCCGCCGCCTGGCGAGGCCCTTGCATCCATGTGACGTAAAGCTCGCCGACGCAGCGTCCCGCCGCTCCCATTCACCGCCGCGCGGGAGCCGCCCCCGGCTCCGGCAGCCTCGGCATCTTCCTCCTCACCGAATCCACGCCTCCTCCTGCGCCACGTCCTCGGTCACGCCGCGCGACGCCTCCGCCGGGTCGACGGGCCCACCGCGCCCGACCACCACGCCCACGCCTGACCACCGCCGCCCGCTCCGACCGAGCAATCGCGGGGCGCAGATCGAGAGTCCCCCGCCACCCCAAAATGATTAGGGTTTGGTGGAAGGGAAGCGGCCGGAGAGGGGAGTAGGAGGACGACGCGGTGGGGTGGGGAAGTGGTGGTGGATTTCGTCGTGAAGGCTACTTCCCTCAGTAGTACTGTGGTAGGGGAAAGGAGGCGGTCGCGACAGAGAAACAGAGCGACGACGGATTGGGGGAGAATTTACCCGATTTTTATCTCGTCTCCCTTTTCGTGTCTCGCGTCCTCCTCCAGGATTGCTGCGCCACACGGCCTTTTTATGCGTGGAAGGGGAAGTTGTACTTATTTACGGCCGCCTTGCCATCCGGCAGTTGGGTAGCCGCGCTTCGGGAGGCGGAGACGCGGGGTGTTACGGATTTCCGTTGCTTTTTTGTACCGTTGTGGGCTTAAACTCGTTTGAAAATCAAATTCGTTTTGACGGCTTTTGCTTCCGTGAATCAATTAACAGGATGACGCGAAGCACTAGTACAGTACTAGTACGGATTTGAACTCGAGGCAGCAAGTTTCAGACGCACTCTTTTCCTAACCAGGATACCGAAAGGGACTGGCAGGGTTTTAATGAGGCGGCTTGCTGACCTAATATATGCGGTGAAAATTTCAAAAAAAAAAGATTTGCGGTTCAACTAACCCACCGTCGCTGGCTGGCTCAGCTAAGCTAACCACTCCCGCCTCGCCTCGCCTCGCCTCGCCTCGTCAGTCAAACCCACCCACCGGCGCCAAATGTCGCCGGCTTCCCGGGCGCAGGTCACCAGAAAGCGCCGAGCACTAGCAGGCAGCGCTGCCTGGTTAGTGGTTACAGGCTATTTCTTTATGGATCGAGCCTAGGCGATCCACGCACGACCGGAGTGAAAAATACGGTAAACGGCATGATCATTTGATCCAGATCTGTGTTGCGCTCGCCTCACGTGGCCCACTTCATCGCCTTATCCGGCAAAGTGGCTCGAGGCGCTTCATGGCCAACGATCGATCGAGGCCATGTGTCTCTTTTTGGAGTTTCTCATGCGTGTATAAGTCAAACTTCTGATGATGTAGCTAGGCGGCTCGGCCAAACGGTGGATACGTACTACTCTCGTGCGTGAGGTGTCATTGTAGATGATGGATTTCGCACCGGCCGCATGTCAAAATGCTATGCTGTGTTCTTATGTTATGCGTTTTCAAAAAATACATTTATATTTTGCCGTACGTCTGAATATAAACGACTGAAAACCGCATTTCAGTGAAATTTTGCAAACTTCTATTGTAGGCCATTATATATGTCGGATGCACATGGTGTATTAAAAGGCGAGAACTTACCTGCCAATTAAACGACGTTTTGCAAACAACTCCCTATTCCTACGAGTTAATGGCACCCGCGGTCACACAACTCAACGTCAATGTGCACTTAAGTCACACTTCTCCAGAATGTGATTATTTGGTCACACAACTCGACAAGTGCGTGCACGCAGGTCACTGGCCCCACTTGTCAGTCCGTTTTGGACGGTAAATTTTCAGAAAACCCCCTGGAGTAGTAGGACCATTTTGTAAAATTAATATTACTCCAGGGGGTTTTCTGAAAATTTACCGTCCAAAACGGACTGACAAGTGGGGCCAGTGACCTGCGTGCACGCACTTGTCGAGTTGTGTGACCAAATAATCACATTCTGGAAAAGTGTGACTTAAGTGCACATCGACGACGAGTTGTGTGACCGCTAGTGCTATTAACTCCTAGAGTCCGGAAAACATTTGATGCGTCGTCTTCAATCTTGCGATGGAGATTCGTGATCGTGTGCGCTCCACGTCTGCCACCGGTATACCCGCACCCTCCACCGGCGCCAAGGACGGAGCTGGCATAAAGCCATTGGGATCAGCCGACCTATCTAGTTAAAATTAGCAATTTCTTCACTAAATGGTACAACTAGTGCTTATTTTAGCAAGATGACCCCAGTACAATAGTGATAGTAACAAATAATGGACCCTAGTGAGTATATTTTCTAGCCTTGTCCCTGTACGGCGCGGCCCACAACCTCTCCCTCCGGCGGCACCAGCCATGATCAACCACTGTCCCTCTGACTCCTCTGCAATCTATGCAACAACACAAAAATAACGAGAGAACAAAGGTACTATACGTCCATATTCAGTCTAGTACAACAACACAATAAATGCTGCATAAACAACATATTCACTTACATGTTCATGTCAAAGTGGTTCACGCAGTCGCATCGTCGTCGAATGGAGGCAGCCGGGCTGGCGCCTTGGGTTTCCCTCACTTGCGAGAAGAGCCAGGTGGTCGTACGGTCACCCTCGCTTGTGAACAGCGTCGGGTCGTCGTGCGGGGCATCGCCGCGGCCCACCGTTGCATGGATGGAGGATGCAGCTGCTAGTGTGGGGACATCTTCGAGTCCCCGTCCTATCGAGGTGACACCATTGTCGCTAGTGCGTGGGAGCAACTGCGCAGTGGCGATGTCAAAATAGGAAATCGTCGCGACTTCGAGGTGGCGCTCACATTGGTAGAATACCGATAAACGTTTTCCCAGTTTTTGGTGGGAATAGGGGGTTGTCTGCAAATCATTGTTTAAGTGGTGTTAATTTCAAACTTTGATTTGTACCGTCTTTTTACGATCCAATGGCCTACAAAAGTTTGCGCATTTTCAATGAAAGACGGTTTTCACTGGATACTTCACATTTATGTTTATGGTCTAGTGTAAAATTTGTGCCTAATCGGACAACAGCGTCGGTGTTGTTTTCCTTTTTTTTCGGTTGGCTAATCCATCGACGACTCCTTCCGTGGGCGGAATCATTGCGTCTATACATCGAGGGAACCTTGTCGTGTGATCTCAAAATTATGGCCCAAACGAGGGAAATGTTCCTCTTAGTATGATGTTATGGTGCAATCAGATCGGATTTTTCTATTACCATATTTTTTGTAGGATTCGAAGTAAGGCGAATAATGATCGGTTGTGTATTACAATGTGGATGTATCAGATCGCAGATTCGTATGGAACAGAGACGTAGTCAAAGAAAACGTACACACATAAGTAGATCGACAAATCATGTAACGAAAAGTAATTGTTAAAACAGGTTCAGCAAAATACTCATAAAATAAATAATGATAAAAGAATAAATATAACATGTTTCGATAATCCAGCAGACTAAAAAAGGTGTACTACATTAGGATGACTATGTAAGTGAGCTATTATTTTAAGAACGAACTCCGTAAGTCTTTCCGATAAAAATCAAATTATTTGATTTAAAACAAGTGAATATTTCTAGTTAATTTTTTGAATAGTCATAGAAAAATCACATACCATATCATATATCGTATGTGGGTGTCAATTCTTATAATGCGTAGATTTCTCATAGAGGGAATGCATTTGCGATTTTAAAAATTTAATGAATTTGATTGAATAAGTGCAGAAAATGAACTAGTCGGTTAATTTATCAAGCACAAAAACTAAAAATACTAGGATCCACTAACTGCACCACTACCAAGATAAATAACTTAAAGCATGATGATTATTACAAGATAAATGCATAAGTATAAGAGCTAGGACATAGAGATAAGGAGCCACTCATAGACGAAGATATACCCTGAACTTCACTTCCCCAAGGAAGTTAATCTCCCTTGAAGACATGTGGATGCGTAATGCTCCCCGAGCACCACAAAGGGTTCACCATAAGATGCGGAGGAGAACCATTCCCCGAGCGCCACAAAGGCATCATCTTATTCTCCTCAAGCTATCCCACCAAGGCAAAAGTCTCAATCCACTAATGGTACCCTTGAAGGTGGCCACATAAACTTTACAAAATTTTGGGATCTTATCCAGAAATTAATTGGAGACACCGCGAGGTCTTCTCCACCAAGGAACGACTCAGTGAAATATCCTATTTTTTAGGATTCCAATAACCCAAGAGTAACAAATTCCCAAACTTTCACTTGAAAAAAATCCTCATGGATAACTCAAACTAATGCAAAAAATGCAAGGAAAGAGCAGAAAAGGTAACCAAGTCCTTCTCTTCAAAATCCCATGAATACAAATATGGGAAAATTGGAGAGGAGTAACAAATCACGAGATCAACAAATTACTCCAAGATTTAGATCCAAAATCTTCCGAGCATACATAGGAGGCAGAGATGGAAACTTTGTGGTCGCCCTACGTCGTCGGAAATTGCCATCTCAACATGCAGCGAAGGTAGCGTTGTTGTAGATCCAAAAAAAAATTACGCAAAACACCCCTACTAGACGCAACAATTGTCGAAGAACAACACATCTCAAGGATCAAAAGTATGTTTCTTTGTTCCGTATAGGCTCATACCAGTAGGTAGAAGAACAACATTATTTTTCTTCATAATTTATTGATAGGAATATCACAAATACAATGTAATAGATATGTATCTCGGTGATTTGTCGACAAGGAACTCGAGGAGTTTGGATGAAACTTGGGTTTTGGATGTCGAGAAGATTGTTTTGTTCTGAAGTCCCATGGTTCGACCTTCATCATGTCCATTTTTATATAGGCATATGTATTGAGATCCCTACTATCGTACATGGAGAGCTCCATGTTTTGCATTGCAAGTCACGTCATGATTTTCCATGTCTTGGTTATCTGGTCAATGGAATCTTCATAATTGCTTGAGTGTAGCAAGTCCGGTTAGGTCGGTGGAGTCCAGTGGGCCATAATTCATTCCTACGCTGCAGGCTAGATGGGGTTTCCATGTATTGTAGAGGTACGTGTCGGTCACATATATCATTGACAAGTTGAAAAGTATCGATAAAGTTTGTAGTTTATTATGACATTATCTCATATATTTATATCAGTACAAGTTTTAGGGTGGTTGGCATTTTTAATAACCGTTCATCCATCGCGATCTAACGGTGTTAAAAATGTCGGAACCAGACTGACGGTACCGAACGGTTCCGCGGAACGAAAATTTGCGTGGGACTGGAACAAAATTTTTGTGGAACCGGGTACAAAAACTGTACGGCTGGAAGTAGATCAGATCATATCTTTTGGCTGTGAAAAGGTAAGTAATGCGGAAATCACGGCGACAGAATCAGGCTCCTTGTGCCCCGCACCGCACGGGATATTTTGTTGCCAAATACATCGTTTGTGGTTCCTTATCCTTCAGCGTGCTGTTGTTTTAATTGGGAAGTATTGAATAGTTATTATTTGTACGTCACTCGTGACATGTCTGGACTTTAATCTGCATTGTACAAATATCCTGTTAGATGTAATTTCATCGTACGAAGACTTAATCAATCATACACCATTTTCGATTCAGTTCAAATGTAATTTTTGACACTAGAAATTAAATTCTACCGGAAGAGGATGCGATATATGGATCACTATATGTCGATCTTTGTTTAATCCCAATTCATAGTGCCAGATCATGGTTTAAGAGAACTATGTAGATCGTCGGGAATCATCAGTGTCACCCTAGATCGGCCGAAATCATAAGTGTCACCCTACATGGTTCAGAAACGACACCGTCACCCTACATCGTCCAGAAACGACAATGTCACCCTAGATCGCGGGGAAACGATAGTGTCACCCTACATCGTCCAGAAACGACAGTGTCACCCTAGATCGTCCGGAAACGATAGTGTCACCCTACATCGTCCAGAAACGACACTGTCACCCTAGATCGTCCGAAATCGTCAGTGTCACCCTATATCGGCAGGAATCATAAGTGTCACCCTACATGGTTCAGAAACGACACTGTCACCCTTCATGGTCCAGAAACGACATTGTCACCCAGCTCCCTCCACGCAACCGTCGTTGCCAACCAGCTCACCGCGCGCCGCCGCAATTCGTGGCCTCCGCCTGATCCGTCCGCGATGCCGTCGTCGACCACTGCCGCCAGCAGCCACCGGGCGACCACGCCCCAGCCGACCACGCCACTCACCGAGCAATCCGTGGCCTTCCCCCCGCTCCCTCCACGCCTCCGTAGTAGCCGACATCGCCGCGACAGAGGAAGGGAGGCGGCGGCGGCTTCCCTAGCCGCCTGGTGTCGGCTCCTCGCCCAACTCCTCGCCGCGGGCCGCCACCTCGCCGCGGGCTTGATCCTCGCCGTGCCCGTGGAAGGGAGGCGGCGGCTGCCCTAGTCGCCGGGTGCCCGAGTCACGGCTGCTCACGATTCAGCACGATTTGTTTTTTTTAGATGGGCCACGTACGGAGTAGAACATAACTAGCATTACGGGCTGTTTTTTCCCCTAAGACTACGTGAATTTTAATCAACGGCTAATAAAAATCAACTTCTAATCAATGGCTAACAAAATTCAGAGCCCTCGGTTCCGACAAAACCACGAGTTCCGTGCCAATCACCAGAAAAGAGCTCATCAGTACAAGTTTTAGAATTTCCACCATGTATTTTAATGTTTTAGGGGATTTTCCATGTAGTCCCCTTTCTTTGGGTTTTAACTCGCTTCATAGAGTAGCAAATGAACTTGTGAGATCGTGCTTTCGATTTAGTCAGTATGGTATCATCCCCGTGACGACCTACTCACGCCATAGAGGAGCAGATGACCTTCCAGGTTGTAATTTCAATTAAGTTGGGGGTGGGGGGTTCATCCCCCGTGGCGACCTACTAACGTCGCAAAGGATACACACGATCTTACTAGGATGCAAGTTTTATTTGGTCGCTAGTCTCCCTTATGGATACATTATGTTGTATTAAAACAATTGCTAGATATATTTTAGTTCCATATATATGCATACTTGATATTTTGATAAACTGACAGGAGCATTTGTATACACCATATATAGAGGCGCATTGCGGTGAGCATATAAAATAATTGATTATTTTGCATGCCAGAATAGTAGAACCAATAAAAAATTATGTTCGTCGGTGATTACTATAATTGGTGCTATTTAATTAATAAGTGTATATCACAAACATATCAACTTATTATTGAACCCATTGTAACTTGTAAGGCACATTTAGCCATTACAAAATGATCATGTCAACTGTTTAATTTATACTCAAGAAGTTTCCATATGTTTGCTTACGTACCCAGACACTACACATCTATATTAACATATTTGGTGGGCCTTATGTTTTGTAACATCTTCCAATGTATTTAATACTATCAAAAGTAGAGAAGAACATTAATACAACAATATACATATACAATATATGATTTATTTTCGTAAAACAAGATTCAAGGAGGGTGTGTGTCTTTTTTTTCACATTTAAGATGGTTATATGTATCTTAACCGGCAATATCTCGGAAAGGAAAAGCTTTTTGCGCAACACTTTTTTTAATGATATACACTGCAACTATATAGCATAAAACACAATAATAAATGAGAAACATTGGTGTATGCTTAACAATGACAACTACATAATATACAACTTGTATTTGCAAAACTATATTATTATAAATAAAAAAATAAGTATAAAAGTTTAGCATAAATGTATTTACTTTAACTCGAGACCGGGTTCAAAATCTAGTTAGAACGGTTGTACAAATGTGATGTTGGTGCCGAAACTAGTGTTTTGAGTAGTGGCTACTGGCCAGCAAAACCTCTAGCATACAGATTGTCGATCCTCATAAAGAGCCTTATCCAATCATAAGTTCCTTCAGCTCGAATGGCACTGTGTACCCATCTTAATGGCGGTTCTTCATTGGTCTGCAGCTCGAGCAAAGGGTGCGGACCCAATGCTTTCAATTGGGCAAAGTTTGCAAGCTTGGCTGAATGGCTCTCCTGCAATAAGTTTTCTTCATGCGTGTGTTGTGCAAAGATATTCCTCAGCTTGTTGCTCCATGTGGCTAAAAGGTTCAAGGGACCTCCCCACAGTGATTGTGATATCCGGGGTATCACGAAATTCAGCCATTCTCCTACACATATAACATACTCCTATGCCATAATATTTTATACCCGTGTCTCCATACCATTCTTGCTCTCTCGGTGACTGAAAGTGGTTTCAGTTTTTTTTTTTGGCTATTGTTTCAGCCGGATCTTGAACTCAAGGCCTTTTTGTTCTTTTTTTTTATAAAGAGAGTTTTATTACTTAAAGAGTTTTAAGCATTACGCCCAGCCTCTGCATAACTATGATGCGCACAGCCGACGAGTTCAGTAGTACGAAACGCAAAGAAAAAAGCGAATTACATATCATGAGATGAGAAATTGCTAAAACGCCTAAGGTGGTGGAGGGCCGATCCGCAAATTATGCTGCCATCCATGTTGAGGCCTTTTTGTTCTGACAACTGATAGGGAAAGTAGGACCATGCGTCTATATTTCAATAGTCATGATTTAATAGGGAAGCGCACATAGATTATTGACTCAAAACGAAAGCAGAAGTGTTCTTCATTAGCCATGGTGGGATATCGAGGAAAAAAATAAAAGGCCACATACCTCCTTGTCATTCTTTTCTTTGTTTTCCTTTGATCTCTTCACATAATCTTCATATGCCACCAGAGCCAGTTATCTATCCAAGGTGAATATAAAAGCATCCAGTGCAAGAGAAAAACAACAATCCAATTGAGATCTTACGTTTTCGATATATAATCCACATAGAAAGTAGAAGCCATGGCATACCACAGGGAAGTGCCAAAATTCTAAGTTAAGATTCATAATATTTTGTAGGCTTCAAGTGTTTGATTTTGTTGCCAAGTTAGGATTTCCTACTTTTCATAGCAAGTAATCTCAACCAATGAACATGCAGTCTTACCGAGCAACCCCAAAAAATCATAAAACCAAGCATCCATGATTATTTTAGAGAAAGGGCAAGATTGTGCTGCTTTATTTATATAGAAAGCACCAAGTCAAGTTAATACAGGAAGTAGCACTGGGGACGAAGCCCAGATGAACGAAAGCTAAAACCGGCAAAAGAAACATCCATGAATATTGAACATAATACAATGTTCTCTTCACGAAGAGTAAACACATACTAGAATGAGCCATGCACGGACCAAACACACAAACCCTTAATTATGCAAATAAACCTGCGAGTAAAGAAATAGATGACAAATGCGACAGGCAGAGCAGAGAGCACCGATCATGCCATTCAGAGCACGCACTCGATGCTGTCTTCCCCGAAAAGAAAACGGGCACACTTGTGCTTGACCATCTTAAGGCTCTGGTCATCATCGACACCAGCCAGCATCTCTATGCCGGTCAGCACAGCAAAGTGCTCACCGGTCGCTTCTAATTCAAATATCTTAGCGATGAGAAACTTGCCATCGCCCAGGTTGACAAGGTAGGAACTCCATGGAATCCACACATGTCCGTCAGGTGGGTTCAGATCTTGCCAATCTTGCAGCACCGTGGGTGGTCGCCGTTCACGGTCCATGGCAGAAAGGTCCGCAGCACGCAGATGGTTGGGCCACAAGTCTGAGAAGCCAAACCACAGGTTGAACTCTGGGACGAACTGAGCTCTGCCATCAAAGGGCAGCGGCCATGCCCCAACGCGACTCCATTCCTCCGAGGGACTCCATCCTTCACGGCAGCTAGGGTCATGGCGTGCCGTCTCGAACCTGTAGGTGCCGACTCCGCGACATGACACGTAGATGGTGGAGCAGCCGTCGCCGTCGGCTACTGCGGTGTAGGCGGTGATATGGGAGCGTACGAAGTACCCAGGGCGGACGAAGGGAGGCGGTGGAAGAAGGCGCCAACGCCAGGTCTTCAACGCCAAGCTGCTCATTCCGCGGGTGCTGGGCCCGAACTCAAGGACCTCGAAGCATCCAGGACCGTCGTCCTTCATGGGGTAGTTCTCCAGGATGTACATGCTGTCTTCTTGGCTGCCGGGATGCGCGATGGACATGCACAAGGGGCTCGATCCCTTGGGCTGGTGGAGGAGACCCAGGGTGTTGTGTACATGCTTGTCGGCGTCGTAGTGCCCGGCCTCGCCGATCGTGCTGGAATAGACAATTCTGCCTTCGCTGGTGCCGCGGGGGCTGAGGAGCGCGAACATCTCCAGGCTGCACTCACGGCCCATGGATCCACAGTCTTTTGCAGTGAAGTTCATGCATGGCCGAGGCAGCTGCAGGGTCTGCCAAGCTGGACAAGATTCTTTCATGGCTGCTTCATCTGCTGCTGCAGCTTCAGTTGCGGCTTTTGCTGACTGGTAGAAGAGCTCCTTGTAAGGATCCATGCGGCGCACTGAATAGACGCGTTCGGCATCGTTCCGGGTCACCAGATTCACGAAACGCCTCATCATCTTCGTCTCTGGGAGCGGCGGCGGTGGCTCAGTGCAGGAGTTGGGCGGCGATTGGGGCGGCGGCGGAAACGGGGATGGAAGCTAGGTCGTGCGCGGCCCAAGCCCATTTAAGTCTTGACTAAATTCCCGCGCCACTTCTCAATTTCTCATGCGTCCCCCTCCGAGCATCGAAATAAAGAACCGCTATACAACAAAGTTTTTAGAAGTCAAACCTTTTTAAGTTTTATTAAGTTACAAACAACAAAAAGAACCAACGTTTATGAATCAAATTTTAAGAACCACGGCGGAAACTCTCTTCTCAGTGTCGATTTTATAGTACTATCAGATTTTATATAGTACTATAAAGAACCAACGTTTATGAACCACGGCGGAAACTCTCTTCTCAGCAATTTGTTGCTTCAGTAAACTATAAAATCGACTCTGTGAAGTGGCTGCAGCTGAATTCACCTCAGCCTTAAACTAGTATGATAGTTGTATTTAACTGTGCAGGTTGAGTTTGTTGTTTGCAGGTGGGACACTAGCACAAGGTTCCTTATTTAAATTAGAGACGTATAATCCAAAACCTGCATAGTTTTTTTTTTTTTAGATACAAGAGAGCTTTAGACATTCATGCCCATGGCCAACAATTGGTCCCGATCAACAAGCTCCTGGAGGTGAGGGGGAGCGAGTTAGACAGGGTGTCGAAGGCCCGCGAGTTGGCAAACTTTGCCAATGCATCCGCAGCGGTGTTGCTCTCTCTTTTGATGTGGTTGATGCTGAATTCTTCAAAGCTGTGTAGCAGGTTCTTTGCTTCATCGTATATATATCCCAGACTTCTTATCTGTCCCTATGGCAAGAGGTGAGGGCCTTAACTGCTACAGCACAGTCCATTTCAAGGACGATCTTGCTGAAACCCAAGCTGGAGAGGCGGCGTAGACCAAGGACGGCTGCTTTAGCTTCCGCTTCTTCCACACTAGCACAGGGGACACTTGGCTCGCACACTGCAAAGATGATGGTGCCCCTGCTGTCTCTGGCAATTGCACCCAAACCTCCAGAACGTTGCAGGCTGAAGAAAGAGCCATCCGAGTTCAATTTTACCCAGCCTGGAAGGGGAGCTGACCAAATAGCCGAGGTCCTTTGGGCAGATGGAATTGCAGGAGGCATAGGTGTTATCGGAGCTTTTTACGAACCGGAGCACTTGTATACACCATGTGATACAGAGGCGCATTGCGCTAAGCATATAAAATAACTGAATTTTGTGTGTGCCAAAATAGTAGAGCACATACAAAAACTATGTTCATGGGTGATTACAATAAGTGATGATATTTGAATAGCAAGTGATCATTAACATTTTGTAAATTTATTATTGAGCCCATTGTAAATTGCAAGACAAATTTTTTGCAACAGAGAAAACACAATCGTTCAATTTATCTTTAGAAGTGTCCACATATTTTCTTACCAAACCACATACT
Organism: Poa pratensis; assembly: GCA_947311845.1. NCBI lineage: Eukaryota > Viridiplantae > Streptophyta > Magnoliopsida > Poales > Poaceae > Poa > Poa pratensis. The sequence continues at coordinate 94,263,171 of CAMZMU010000117.1, read as the reverse complement.
GCACACCTCCATTAAGATATTTGTTAGGCCCTATGCTTTGTAATCTCTGCCAATATATTTATAAAATTTAAAAATAGAGAATAAAAACATTCACACAATAATTTACATATACACCATATGAATCATTATGTAAGAAAATATTCAAGGATGTGTACGTTTTTTTTTATTTTTTTTTTAGATTCAACGTTCTTATGTATCTTGATAAGGGAAATATCTGCAAAACAAAATATATTTTGCGTAACTATATAGAATAAATCAGAATAGTAAATATTGAGAAACCTTATTGCACGGTTCACAATGCAAACTAAGTGACATAAAACTTATATTTTGAAAATTATAAAATTTTAGTATAATTATATCGTAATTCGTCTCGGGTTGAAACGAGCGGCTGAATGGTTGTTCATAATATTTTTGTCCGTGCAGCTAGCATCTAGTAGATAATAATGGACTAAATAAAAAGCCCAAACACATGGGAAGTTCTCTACTTTGTATCTCGTTGATAGATAATACGTAAGTTGTCCGATCACTGGTTCTTTATATCTGACATAGTTGAATATTATTTGAGGTGTACCAAGGGCTAGCATTCTCTTTGATTTGAATATTCTCGTGAAACTGACTTTATTTAATATAACATTATAATCTCGCATCAAAACACCAATGAAAAATTAAACATGTTTACAATATTTGTTTTGCATCGAAAGTAGGTACCAATCACAATGAGACTAGAGATTGCTGCAAAAGAACCGACACATGCAAACACGAGCATTTCTCCAGTTATTTTGTTGTTGCCTCACACCACTTAAGAAGCAAACTTAGAAGATATAAAAGACCAGCTCTGGTAAAATGGTCCACTGTTTGCATGCCAACAAAATCAAGGAGGCCTGGGTGTTTTAAATCTTGAAATTCAAGGTAAAAATCTACTTGACATTCGCTGGGTTAGTCTTGTTTGGGATACATACTACAACAATAGCAGTATTCATGTAATTCGAGTAGAGGAATCTTTCTGGTGGAGAGCGTATTTCAGTTTGCCTTTGTAAAGAATAGACGTTTGAGTAAAAAAATTCCTAGCCTTTTTTACCTTTGTAAAGAACATCAACAATACTGTTCACAATGCAGTGCATCGGGAATTTTAGAGGATCTTTTTCACTTGCCATTGACTCAAAAGGACATCAAGAGTTTCAGCAGCTGGATGTCATTTTTTAAGTAGCGTCTAATACTACCTAGAATGGGAGCATGATGTATAGGGTTACATCTGGGGAAATACTCCGTTCTCATCAGAAAAATCGTACAGAGTGATGATTGGATCCCAGCCAGTGTCAGCTAGTTCTCATCAGAATAATTAGGCACCACCGCACCATACACGTACATTATGGGAAAAAATGTTGACTTTGGTGCAAATATTTCTTGTGATGTCTATCTACTTATTTGTAGTACTCCGCATTATTTTTTGTGAATTGTTTCATCGGGAACTGTGAATCGAAATATTGATGTCAGGTAAAATTATTTTGTGTTCACTTTTTTTGCATCCCCGGCGGTTTGATGCTTTTGCGTGATGACTGTTCGGAACCCAAGTGGATAGTAGGATATAGTGCAACAGCAAATTTCTCTCAGTTAAGAACTGAAATCCGACATCATCTATATCTAAATACTCCACTTCGAGAGCACTTCTCGGCTTGCCTCTCTAGGTATTAAGTTGAAAACAACAGAGTATTGCATTAAGCAATATACATCATGTAAGCAATATTTACTATTGAGCAAAGGACATAAACACCGATGTGTTTACCCTTAATAGCAACACACATCACCCCAGTTAGTCGTTTCTGTCTCAACTCGAGCCCAGGAAAAGTGAGGCATGCACCCACTATCTAACATATACTCCCTCTTGGAGATTTACACTATAACCTGGCCAGAGTAACAATATAAATCGGAGAGCATGTAGGAACGTAAATAAAACAATCTCATATAGTAATAAGATCATATAAGAAACAAGCACAATCTGATCATAACATCACAAGATCATATCTCAACAAACACAACATGTACGAGCAATTATATCTGATGGACCTCGATCATATTAGGCAGCTCACAATACTACTGTGTTGAAGAACAAGGAGGAAAGACCACCATCTAGCTACCTATGAACCCATAGTCCAATGATGAACTATTCACACATCGTTATGGAGGTAGCAAGGTTGGTGTTGATGCCTCCGGTGATGATTTCCCCCTCCGGCAGGGTAGGGTGCTAAAATAGGACTCCAGGACCCCCGAGGTCTTTCCGCGACGGCGGCGGCTCTGTTTTGTGCCTCGTAAAAATAACTCCAGCCCCGATGTTTTTAGGGTTGAAGGGATTTTATAAGCGAAGAGGCGTCGAGAGGCGGTGCCCACGCGGGTGGGCCCCCGGTTCATCCCTGACCCGCGTGGTGGGACCGAGTGGCTCTCCTACCGTCAGATTTGCCTCCTCGATCGTTTCGTGGAAAGTTAGGACTCCTTCGAAGTTTTCGTGCTTTTTCGACGATATTTATTTTTCCTCTTTTCTGCAACGCTGATGACCCACAAGTATAGGGGATCGCAACAGTCTTCGAGGGAAGTAAAACCCAATTTATTGATTCGACACAAGGGGAGCCAAAGAATACTTGAGAGCCTTAACAGCGGAGTTGTCAATTCAGCTGCACCTGTGAATAGTCTTGCTCGACACAGATTATCAGTAGCAACAGTTTTATAGCAGTAGTAGCGGTGAAATAATAGCAGCAGTGAAGTAATGACAGCAGTAGTGATTGCAGTAAACAGTAGGATTAAAACACTGTAGGCATAGGGATGGATGAACGGGCGCTGCATGGATAAGATAGCTCATATAATAATCAAGACATAGGCATTGCAGATAATAATGATAAAGCATCCAAGTACTAAGTAAACATAGGCATGTGTTCCGTATATAGTCGTACGTGCTCGCAATGAGAAACTTGTACAACATCTTCTGTCCTACCAGCCGGTGGCAGCCGGGCCTCAAGGGAATCTACTGGTAATTAAGGTACTCCTTTTAATAAAGTACCGGAGCAAAGCATTAACACGCCGTGAACACATGTGATCCTCACATCGCAGCCATTCCCCTCGGCTGTCCCAATTATTGTCACTTTGGGACCTCGGGTTCCGGACAACAATATGTGTATACAACTTGCAGGTATGATCAATAAACAGTGCATATCATTATGAAACAATAACATGTTCAGATCTGAAATCATGGCACTCGGGCCCTAGTGACAAGCATTAAGCTCAACAAGTTGCAACAACATCAATAAGTACTAACAACGGATACTAGGCACCATGCCCTAATGATCTTATAACTTATTACATGAACAATCTCATCCAATCCCTACCATCCCCCTCAGCCTACAGCAGGGAATTACTCACACATGGATGGGGGAAACATGGATGGTCGATGGAGAAGCGTCGGTGATGATGATGGCGATGATCTCCTCCAATTCCCCGTCCCGGCGGAGTGCCAGAACGGAGTTTCTGGTCCCCGAAATAGGTTTCGCGATGGCGGCGGCGTACGGTGATGTTTCTGGATGAAGTGGACGACCCCCTCGCGTTTTAGGTCAAAGGGTTAAGTAGTCGAAAGGGGCTCGGGGGGTGCCGAGTCGGCCACACCATGGCGGCGCGGTGGGCCCCGGCCGCGCCGCCTTGTGGTTTGGGCCACTCGTGGCCCATCTCCAACTCCCCTTCTGGCTCCGTGAGTCTTCTGGTAAAATAGGAGGTTTGCGATCTTTTCTGGTGTTTTTCCCGAAAGTTGACTTTCTGCACAAAAACAAGACACCAGGGCAATTCTGCTGAAAACAGCGTTAGTCCGCATTAGTTGTATTCAAAACACACAAGTTAGAGGTAAAACAATAGCAAAAGTGTTCGGGAAAGTAGATACGTTTTGGACGTATCAACTCCCCCCAAGCTTAGCTTATTGCTTGTCCTCAAGCAATTCAGTTAACAACTGAGTGCGATAAAAGACTTTCACGAACACATTTGCTTCATATGATGCATATATTCTCACTATATGAACAAATGCTTAGGCAATTCAAGATGAGGCAAATGCAAATAATGTCACTCAATAGGCATGTAAACTATGAAAAGATACCAACATACTAATAGCGACAAACATGAAACATATTAATTCACAAGATTGTAATGCTCATAATAGGATATGATAAGATGGTATCTCGCTTGCCCGATTTTGTACAGCAAAACATAAATGCCCAGGCACCTCTGAAGTTCATGGGAAGACTAGAATCAAAGATATCAAAGATAAAAGCATCAAAGTTATATCACAGTTAACCACATTCTGGGACAAGCACATTACACTGAGAACGACAACTATGCTCTCGAGAAAATGCTCAAAGAAAGGATGGTGACTCAACATGAAAGTATAAGATTGACCCTTCGCAGAGGGAAGCAGGGATTATCATGTGCTAGAGCTTTTTATTTTTAAAACAGAAGCAAAATTGTTTTGGGAAGTGTTTGTTGTTGTCAACGAATGGTAGTGGGTACTCTAACCCCCTTGTCAACCAGACTTTCAAGAGCGGCTCCCATGAAGGATGTTATTTCTACCAGCAAGGTAGATCATCCCTCTTCTCTTTTGTTTACACATGTATTTTAGTTTCATTATGGGTGACACTCCCCCCAACCTTTGCTTGCACAAGCCATGGCTAACCGAATCCTCGGGTGCCTTCCAACATTCACATACCATGGAGGAGTGTCTATTTGCAAATTAAGTTGCTTACTGATAAATCAGGGCAAAACATGTGAAGAGAATTATTGATGAAAGTTATAATTAATTGGGACTGGGCACCCCGTTGCCAGCTCTTTTTGCAAAATTATTGGATAAGCGGATGTATATGCCACTAGTCCATTGGTGAAAGTCTGAATGACAAGATTGAAAGATAAAACACCACATACTTCCTCATGAGCTATAAAACATTGACACAAATTGAGAAGTACTTTGAAGATTTTAAAGGTAGCACATGAAAATTTACTTGAATGGTTCGAAATGCCATGCATAGGTATTTATGGTGGACACTTTGGAATAACTTGGTTTTCATGGTTTTGGAAGCACGAGCAGCATTCCCGCTCAGTACAAGTGAAGGCTAGCAATAGACTGGGAAGCGACAATCAAGAGAGCAATAACCGTCATAATCATGCTTGCGACAAAATGAAATTAATTGAGGCATAAAAGTGATACAAGAACTCTGAGTCAAAATAAATCATCAAGGCTTAATTGACTTTTGTTTTTCAGTCATATGCATGCATGAGCATGTGCCAAGTCAATTCGAATGAATTATTCAGAGGAGGATACCACAATGTCATACCCTCTATGAATAGAACAATGCAAGCAAACATCAACATAACATGCTACCACTATTAATAAATTGGGACCGATCATGAGAGAACAAGAACTACTAGGCATCCACTAAATGACATATACCTCACATGAACCAACTAAGCATGCTCACATAGATGAGTATATGTACAAAAATGAAAACAAATAGAGTTCGTACCAGCCTCTCACCCCAACTCGAGTTGTTGTAGATCATCCTTATTGCTTTTTCACTTGTGTTGCTTCGAATGATAAGAATGAAAACCAAGCTCCATCGGAGTCACGGATGGCTGTCCAACTCTGAAAACACTATACAAAACCAAAAAGAAACAACAAATATTTTTGGGTTTTCGAGTTTTTGAAACAAGAGCAAAAAGAAACAAACAATAAAGCAAAATATTTTTGGATTTTTGAATAACAAACCGAATTTTAAAACTAAGCAAACTAATACTGAAACTTAAAGAAACAATTGAAGAGAAACAACAGAAATATTTTTGGTCTTTTTGTGTTTTGGAATGCAGCAATAAAAGGTAAACAATTAAAAAGAAAGAAAGAAGAAAACTGCAACATGGATATACAAAGTATCGACAAGATATGATATGTAAATGAGTGAGATGTCGATATACCTCCCCCCAAGCTTAGGCTTTTGGCCTAAGTGGAGGCTAATAATAACGCGGGTAGGAACTCCAAGCCGGCGGGTCATACTGGGCGTGCTCAAAATCCGGCTCCGCTGAGGAAGATGAGGCTCCATCATCCTCTGTGTGCAGGGCATGTTCCCTCAAGTATGCATCGAATTCATCCTCGGTGATTGACCAAACATTCCTGAAACCAAGATCAAACAAACGTGGTGCAGGCAAAGCGACTATTCGCTCAGATTTAACCATTTTCCACCTCACCTTCTTGGCAAAAGGCACCTCATAAGATAGATTATTCAAAGTAGACCAACTAGTAACAAAGCCATGCCTCCCCATGGAAGCAAAATCGAGCCTCTCTAAAGAAAGCTGCAAATCATTAGGGAGAGCTACTACACCATGCATAGCTAATAAACGAGAAGCAATGAGTCCTCCACAAAATCCACCTTTCTCGCGATTGGCAGCAAGGCGAAAAGCTATCAAGGCACCCAAATTATAACTCTTATCATGTTGCAAGGCTGCTGCTAGGAAAGCTAAATCAGGAATGGATAATTTATTTGCAGTCTTCCTAGCAAGTACACACCTCGTGATGAAGTAAGCAAAATATCGAATGCATGGAAATTGAATACTTCGAATTTTACCACTTTCATCTGAGTAGGTTCTTCCTTGACATATTACCTCGTATAGGTCCGTCAAATGCTTGGGTTGCCCATGTATCTTCCCTCGTGATCCCCATTGCGGCACCCTAATTGCTGCACAAAAAGCATCAAAAGGCAAGTGGACACTTTTGTTGTAAATTTTATAGTGAACCATAGGGTTAGGTGAAGACCAATCAAATCTAAAGTCCTGCACCACAGACACAGTTAGCTTTGCATATTGGTAGGGTTCTCCCTCTACAAAATCACTCAATCCTGTATTAGAGACAAGAGTACGAAAATCACGCAAGATCCCCGAACTTCTCATGAATTCCAAGCATGGATAGCAGGATGGAAACACTCCTTCTTCACGATGGATCCCCATGACCTCAGGAACCACCAATTCATATTGATTTAGTTGGTGTTCATTTCCCTCCATCCTCTGAAATTTTTGACACATATCATAAAAATTATCTTTGAAGCATACAAATGAGGGGAACTACTATATGGACTTGCTAGAGGACTAAACATGCATCAAAACTGATTATATCAACATAGAACAAGCATGCATACTCACTTAACAAGTCACCTACAGCAGCAAAATACTCAAGGTATACTTTACTAAACAAAATTCTACTTGGATACATGGAGGAGTCACATACCGAGAGCAATTGCCCCAAATCTCAGCAGCTGAGATGGGCTGAACAAAGAGATCGAAATCGCGAGGAAGAACAGCAAAAACTCGGTGTGAGAGAGAAAAACGAGCTGAGTGATGCAAGAGGAAGAAGTGGTAGGTGGGGGAACTGTTGGAGGGCCAAGGGGCCCCACCTCAGTGGCTGGCGCGGCCAAGGAGGCAGCCGCGCCACCATGTGGTTTGACCCCATGGTGGGTCCCCTTGGTCAGCACCAGGCACTCCCACGATGCTCTTTGAAAAATAGGACCAATGGTATAATTTTTACAGATTTTTGAAAACTTTCAATTTGCACGAAATCTGGATATTTAAATTAATAAAACTTGGGCAGAAAAATTATTTTTAAAATTCAAAACAACTAAACTTTTGCAACCTAATTATCACTACAGGAGGTAAAACAAAGTTGAAGAAAGAAATGCTGTTTAGCTCTTTCATGTATGCAAATACATTTGATAACAAGGTTGATCAAGTCTTGGCACCAAATAAATTTACATGACACAAATGATTTAAACATCATGAAACACTCATGTTACCTTGTATTGTATTGATATGGATCCAATCATAATGTTTTGATATCCTTCTTGATGATCATATATAGGGCAATCAATACTTCCCACTTTGATAGTTTTAAAATTGGAGATGGTATTGACTCCATAAATCTTGTCAACTTTCTTGGGGAAATAAACAGTATGTTCTTTATCATTAACATTGAAAGTTACTTTTCCTTTATTGCAATCAATAACAGCACCTGCAGTATTTAGAAAAGGTCTTCCAAGAATAATAGACATATTATCATCTTCAGGCATTTCAAGAACAACAAAATCAGTCAAAATTAAACAATTGTTAGCCACTTGAACAGGGACATCCTCACAAATGCCAACAGGAACAGCAGTAGATTTATCAGCCATTTGCAAAGATATATCAGTAGGTATCAATTTATCAAGATAGAGTCTCTTATAAAGAGAAAAAGGCATAACACTAACTCCTGCTCCCAAATCACATAAAGCAGTTCTAACATAATTATTCTTGATGGAGCAAGGGATGGTTGGTATACCTGGATCTCCAAGCTTCTTAGGAACCTTGCCATTGAAAGAATAATTAGCAAGCATAGTAGAAATTTCCTCATTAGGAATTTTCCTCTTGTTAGAAACAATATCTTTCATATACTTTGAGTAAGGAGGCAATTTAATAGCATCAGTCAAAGGAATTTGCAAGAACAAGGGTTTCATCCATTCACAAAATTTATTATAATGTTCTTCTTCCTTTGATTTTAGTTTCTTAGTTGGAAAAGGCATTTGCTTTTGAACCCAAGGTTCCCTTTCATTACCATGTTTCTTAGCAATGAAGTCTTCCTTAGTGTACTTTGTGTTTTTAGTATGCTTTTCAGGTTCCTTTTCACTAACTTCTTTATCAAGAGCATCATTTTTATCCTTATCACTATCAAGTTCATTACCACTTTCAGTTTCAGCATCAGAGATAGATATACTATTAGGATCATTAACAGTTTCAGAGGATTCTACAACATTTTTATGTTTCTTCTTCTTCTTTTTCTTAGAAGGAGAAACTGGATTTTCAGCTAGTTGAGAATCTTGTTCAATTCTTTTAGGATGTCCCTCAGGATATAAAGGATCCTGAGTATGAGCTCCACTTCTAGTGCTAACATAGACAGGTTTTAATTTTTCTTTAGAAGCATTGGCTAACATGTCTTGTTGCACTTTAGTGAGTTGATCAATTTGAGTTTGAACCATATGGAAATGTTTAATAAGCATCTTAACATCATTGGAGGTTCTCTCCACAATATCATGCAACTTACTAATAGCTTGAGAGTTTTCATGCAAATGATTCTCTACTCTCATATTAAAATTATCTTGCTTAATAACATAATTATCAAATTCATCTAAGCATTGATCAGGTGGTTTAGAGTAGGGAATATCTCCTTCATCGAACCTGTGGAGAGAGTGAACCTCAATTATGGATGGATGAGGAATTGGCTTACACAAATCTTCAATAGGTGGAAGGTTCTTCACATCTTCAGATTTAATACCCTTCTCAATGAGAGTCTTCTTGGCTCCCTCATTGTTTCATCATTCAATTCAATCATACCTCCCCTCTTCTTTGATATTGGTGTCGGTGTAGGTGTGGGGGTCGGCGCAGGTAGAGTCCAATCATCATAATTCTGGCTGATTTTAGCCAATAATTCTTCAGCTTCTTCAGGGGTTCTTTTCCTGAAAACACAACTAGCACAACTATCCAGATATGCTCTAGATTCAATAGTTAGTCCACTGTAAAATATATCAAGTAGATCATGCTTTTCCAAATCATGTCCAGGCCGAGCTCTGATAAGAGAGCAAAACCTTGTCCATGCCTCTGGAAGTTTCTCTTCATCTTCCTGGTCAAAGTTATAAATTCTCTGCAAAGCATCATGTTGAGCACTAGCAGGGAAATATTTCTGAAAGAAAACATTAAGCAAACCAGTAGGACTAGTAATAGAACCAGGAGACAAGTTGTTATACCAAGCTTTAGCATCATCTTTTAATGAGAAAGGAAAAATCTTAGCAACAAAATAGCTACGCTTCTTAATATCATCAGAAAATAAGCCACTCAAAGTAGAGAGCTCATTCATGTGCTCTACAGCACTTTCACTCTTAGTGCCACAAAAAGGAGTTTTCTCAACAATAGATATATGAGATAAATCAAGAGAAAAATCATAATCCTTATCTTTAATGTTTATAGGAGAAGTGGCAAACTTAGGATCAGGTGACAACTTGTATTTAACAGCATGTTGTGCAAGAAAATTTCTAATATTACTTGCACCAGTAGTAGCATTACATTTATCAATAAAATCATCATCAAGTTCCACATAAGTTTCATCAGGATCATCATCACAAGTATAATCCCTTAACTCAGGTGAATAAACAGGAGTAGTAGGACTTCCATTAGGTGTTCTAGTATTTTCAAGTTGTTTAGACCTAGCAATAGCAGCATCTAAAAGTGGACCTAATGAAATACTCTCATCAATCACAGTAGAAGCATCATCAATATTATCAGAGGCAATTTCAGATTCAGCAGTAGTACCAACACGTGAAGATTGTGGTGGTGTAACAAGTTGACTCAATACAGATGGTGAGTCAAGAGCAGCAGAGGTACTAAGTGTCGTACCTTTTCTTGTAGTGGATGGCAATACACGGACCCTCTCATCACGAGCTTTACCCATGATGAATAAATTTCAGCGAGCAATATAGATCACAAGTGAACTCACAAATAAAGCTATGCTCCCCGGCAACGGCGCCAGAAAATAGTCTTGATGACCCACAAGTATAGGGGATCGCAACAGTCTTCGAGGGAAGTAAAACCCAATTTATTGATTCGACACAAGGGGAGCCAAAGAATACTTGAGAGCCTTAACAGCGGAGTTGTCAATTCAGCTGCACCTGTGAATAGTCTTGCTCGACACAGATTATCAGTAGCAACAGTTTTATAGCAGTAGTAGCGGTGAAATAATAGCAGCAGTAAATAAGACAGCAGTAGTGATTGCAGTAAACAGTAGGATTAAAACACTGTAGGCATAGGGATGGATGAACGGGCGCTGCATGGATAAGATAGCTCATATAATAATCAAGACATAGGCATTGCAGATAATAATGATAAAGCATCCAAGTACTAAGTAAACATAGGCATGTGTTCCGTATATAGTCGTACGTGCTCGCAATGAGAAACTTGTACAACATCTTCTGTCCTACCAGCCGGTGGCAGCCGGGCCTCAAGGGAATCTACTGGTAATTAAGGTACTCCTTTTAATAAAGTACCGGAGCAAAGCATTAACACGCCGTGAACACATGTGATCCTCACATCGCAGCCATTCCCCTCGGCTGTCCCAATTATTGTCACTTTGGGACCTCGGGTTCCGGACAACAATATGTGTATACAACTTGCAGGTATGATCAATAAACAGTGCATATCATTATGAAACAATAACATGTTCAGATCTGAAATCATGGCACTCGGGCCCTAGTGACAAGCATTAAGCTCAACAAGTTGCAACAACATCAATAAGTACTAACAACGGATACTAGGCACCATGCCCTAATGATCTTATAACTTATTACATGAACAATCTCATCCAATCCCTACCATCCCCCTCAGCCTACAGCAGGGAATTACTCACACATGGATGGGGGAAACATGGATGGTCGATGGAGAAGCGTCGGTGATGATGATGGCGATGATCTCCTCCAATTCCCCGTCCCGGCGGAGTGCCAGAACGGAGTTTCTGGTCCCCGAAATAGGTTTCGCGATGGCGGCGGCGTACGGTGATGTTTCTGGATGAAGTGGACGACCCCCTCGCGTTTTAGGTCAGAGAGGGTTAAGTAGTCGAAAGGGGCTCGGGGAGGTGCCGAGTCGCCCTCCTCATGGCTGGCGCGGTGGGCCCCCGGCCGCGCCACCTGTGGTTTGGGCCACTCGTGGCCCATCTCCGACTCCCCTTCTGGCTCCGTGAGTCTTCTGGTAAAATAGGAGGTTTGCGATCTTTTCTGGTGTTTTTCCCGAAAGTTGACTTTCTGCACAAAAACAAGACACCAGGGCAATTCTGCTGAAAACAGCGTTAGTCCGCATTAGTTGTATTCAAAACACACAAGTTAGAGGTAAAACAATAGCAAAAGTGTTCGGGAAAGTAGATACGTTTTGGACGTATCAAACGCAAAAACAAAAAAGCTGACACTTGCCACTATGTTAATAGGTTAGTTCAAAAAAATGTCATGAAATGATATTTAATCATAATAAAAATATGTAGCAATGATATAAACCATCAAAAATTATAGATACGTTTTGGATGTATCACCGCGCATGCCCATGTCCCACAAGAAGCTTTTTTCGTGATCATTTAATATAATATTATTTTCAGGCTCGTCACAGTATGATACCACTATTATCTCTCTCATTAATTATAGTAGCATATCAGTTTTTTGCCAACATGACATGCATCATAGAAAATACGAGGCTAGTCTATGTACCACAAATAATTATTTCTCCCTCTTGTCGAGACTTGCTTTTTGTTACCGTGCCTACACAAATAAACTGACATAATTACACTTAATATTTTCATACTTTCATTGCTTTCACCCGTAAGAATTACCTTGCTTACTTTTATATCACAATCTCACTTGCACCACAATTGAATTAGTACTCCCTCCAGTCCAAAATAAGTGTCACTGTTTTAATTCAAAATTCCGACGCTTATTATGTATGAGAGGTATATGTAATCGTAATTTGATTCCTAGGAGCCGGCGTCCCTCACCTGGTGGGATTCCTGGGAGCTGGCGTCCCTCACCTGGTGGAATCCCGCGGGATGCGAGGCTCTACATGTTCGTGATCGCGCGGAACACCCTGTCCACCGTCGCGCTCTCCAAGCCGTGGTCCGGCGTAAATCGCCTCTACGACCAGGTGTTCTTCCTGGGCAGGCTAGCTTCGTTTTCACGGCGTCCTACTCTTCCTGGAAGCTCGGTTTGAGGCAGAGTAGGAAGCGATATCTACCACTCTACCTGGGGCCGCATGGGCTGCTCAACGTTTTCTTTGCTAGAGATAAACGCCAGCCTTACTCCAACCGCTGCCATGGGTTCGATCTGCCGGCTCCGCTGCTGGGCATACGTGATGTGCTCGCTGGAGCCTATGGTCTCACCATCGGCAGTAGCTAGAAGCCTGTGAGCCTATAGTTGAGCAAACATCCAGTCTCTGAATATATGATACTGAGACGCCCACCGGCAGTAGCCTATGAATTGGGAATTTGGGATGGAGAAAATTTCGCTATTTCTCTTTCCTAGAATTTAAAATTTATGAAAAATCCTGATTTTTCAGAATTGGATCATACTATCAAATCAAGCAAAGAATTGTGCTACTGCACAGGTTGAGATAATAATGATGAAACAGAACGAGCCGCACCAGCTTTAAGAGGCAAGTGAGGCCTAAATGCTAACTTGACAACTCCTTGAGAACTTCGTAGCGGAACAAACTTTCCTATACAAAAGATGTTTCAGCTATTTGGTTGGCGTGCCCATCTCGTGGTAAAAAGCTACTTGTTCTTGTCAAGCCACGCGAGAATTCCTTTCTCCGATTCCGTGAGCTCGTCCTCTTTCTTCTCTCTAACCGAGCCTTCAATGAAACCGAAATAATCTTTGTAATTCCTCTTGTAGAAGTCATCCAGCCTCTGGAATATGAGAGCATGCACATAATTAGCTGCAACCACGGCGAAAATTCTCTTCGCAATCAATTTGTTGCTTCACTAAACTAATAGTGATAAAATCGCCACTGTCAAGTGACTGCGGCTGAATTCACCTTAGACTTAAACTAGTATGATAGTTGTATTTAACCGTGTAGGTTGAGTTTGCTGTTTGCAGGTGGCACAAGGTTCCATATTTAAATTAGGGACATCTACTCGAAAACCAAGAAACTGGAACATGTATGACGAACAAGGGTGGTAAATTACAGCACAGGTCAAACTTGCCTCAATTTTTTCTTAAAAAATGAACATGAAAAGGGACAATAGTGGTATAAAGCAACCGAAGCAATGAAGTTGGAGCATATGGACCCAGATGAATAGTCGAAAGAAGCTCATGATTTAATAGAGAAGTGCATATAGATTATTGACTCAAAACAAAAGCAAAAGGTTTCTTCCATTAGCCATGATGGGATACCAAGGAAAAAATCAAAGGAAGACCACATACCTCCTTGTCATTCTTTTCCTTGTTTTCCTTTGATCTCTTCACGTAATCTACATAGATGTGTTCAGAGTTAATTATCTATCCAATGTGAATGGCAAACCAACCACAAATGCTGGTTTCCCAGTAAACCCAGAAAATCGGACCAGACGCTTACATACCTTGCAGTAGGGCCTTTCTTGATTCACTAGCCTCGGGTATGGCCGCCGCTGATGCCAGCAGAGTGAGGAGGCATCTCCTGCTAACTCCATTCCTCTGAGCCAAGGTGAGCAGTGGCTGGAGATGATTTGCCGCTGATTGATGAAGAGATGAAGCTGCCGTGACTGGCCTTCTGATTGTGTGCATAAGTTTACCTGGAGGCTGAGCCATGGGATGGAGATGACTGTTCACCGTGCTCTCTTCATTCCCTGGGAGATGTCGCCAGGTTGCTACTACTTGTGATATCTAGAAATCCTGGATTGGACAAGGGCCACAGGTTTTCTCTGGATGGAAGCAGACAGGGGCAAATCTGACCATATGCAGCACTGCCTAAGGTTTGGACCAGTCACACGTGAGACTGGTTCTTCCATTTAACCTTTTTATTTTATTTTCCGGTATCTACATTATAAGTTGAATAACATTTCTTGCCTTTATCTCACCATAACAATTTTCTAGTAAAACATTCTGATTAACAAAGATATACATCCACAATGCTAATTGTGTGATGAAGCGAAGAGTTGCAATTCTGCACACACACACACAAAAAAGATAGTAACAATGATGAAACAGAACAAGCTGCACCAGATTTAGCACCAAGTGGGTTGCTAAATGGTAATCTTATTAACTCCCGAGAACTTCACCGCGGAAGGAATTTTCCTATACAAGATGTTTCAGTTATTTGATTGGTGAGGCCCTCCTGTGGCGAATAGTTACTTATTCTTGTCAAGAAATGCGAGAATTCCTTTCTCCGTCTCAGTGAGATCCTCCTCTTTCTTCTCTCTAACCGGGCCTTCCATGAAACCGAAATAATCCTTGTAATTCCTCTTGTAGACGTCATCCCGCCTCTGGAATATGAGGAAAAAACAGCACACAATTAGTTGCAACTTGCAACGACGATTCTTCTTAATCAATTTGTTGCTCCAGTAAACAGTGATAGAATAGACACTATAAAGAGGCTGCAGGTGAATTCACCCGAGATTTAAATTAACTAGTATAATAATCATATTTAAATAGTATATAGGTTGCATTGGCAGATGTCAAAGGTCAAACTTCCCCAAGTTTATCATGAAAATAAAAAGGCAAATGGACAATAGGTAGAAAGGAACCGAAGCAATGAAATTGGAGCATGTGACGAATGAATAGTTGAAAAAAGTCATGCTTTAGTAGTGAAGTACACATAGATTACTGACTCAAAACAGAAGCACAAGTCTTCTTCCACTAGCCATGATGGGATACAAAGGGGAAGAAATCGATGGAAGGCCACATACTCCCTCCGTCCCAAAATAAGTGTCTCAAATTTGCCCAAAAGTGGATGTATCTATACGTGAAACATGTCTAGATACATCCACTTTTAGGCAAACTTGAGACACTTATTTTTGTACGGAGGGAGTACCTCCTTATCATTCTTCTCTTTGTTTTCCTTTGATCTCTTCACATAATCTACACATACGCAGGGACTTCAATTTATCTATCCAAGGTGAGCAGCGAACCGATCACAAATATTGGTTGCCCGTAAACCCGAAAAATCGGACCAGATCTTTACATACCTTGCAATAGGGCCTTTCTTGATTCACTAGCCTCGGGTATGGCCACAGCTGATGCCAGCAGTGTGAGGAGATTTCTCCTGCTAACTCCATTCCTCTGAGCCAAGGTGACCACTGGCTGGAGATGATTAGCCGCTGATTGATGAAGAGATGAAGCTGCTGTGACTGGCCTTCTTATTGCGTCCATCAGATTACCGGGAGGCTGAGCCATGGAATGAGATGACGCTCTCGTTTGCTCTCCAGTGTGCTCTCCCAATTCCTACATGGAAACGTCGCCAGGTTGCTACTCCTGGATTGGTCAAGGTCACAAGGGCCACAGGTTTTTTTCTGGATGGAAGCAGACAAGGGCAAATCTGACCATATGCAGTACTTTGGGTCATTCACATGTCAGACTGTTTGATATGTTTTACTTTCTTCCATTCAACATTTTTTGCTTTTCAGATATCTCCATTTTTTAAAATAATAGGCCTGTGGCCTTCTCTTTCAAATTATTCCAATTCCTCTCGCTCCATTAGTAGTGACTTGAATTGGAAACACCCGTCTGTTGCGGACGACTGTCTTCGTCCAATCTGCGCATACCAGTCTTCACGTACCACTGTTATAAGTAGTGAGCCTAACCATGACGATCTATATCTACGCACCAATTCCTTCTCCGGATTGGAACCCTATGAAGAAACAAACACTTGACTTTATCTCAACATCTGCCCCAACAAATTTCTAGTAATACATTCTGATTAACAAAAGATATACAGCCACAATAGTCCAAGAGAAAACCTCTCTTGTCCACTGTCAGGTTACTGTACAAAATAATACTACCTCCGATCCATATTAATGGCCTCAACTTTATCTAGATACGGATGTATCTAGTTAAGTGTTTAGACTAGATGCATCCGTATCTAGACAATGTTGAGACCATTAATATGGATCGGAGGGAGTAGTACAAATGTGTGTATAATGATGTGGGCATTGTACAGGTTGTCATCCAGGAGAACTAGCCCTTGCCTCCACACATGTAAACCTACGCTGATCTATATCAAAACTTACAGGGGGCACCTGTTAAAGCATACATCAACCATAACCCAGCACGGTGGGTGCTAACTCTAACAATGGCTCGAGAGCACTTGGAGCGAACTTCCGAGCAAACAGGAAGCATGTTGTCGAATTCTGATTATTGTATAGACAAGTCCGTCCTGCTTGAATCCTTCTAAGGAATTCCTCACTGACATCTCTCTTACCAAACGTGGCTGGATGTGCACCGCCTCTTGACCAGTCCACCCAAGTGACGCTTCTGTTAGCAAGGCTCTGCGGAGCTTCAATTGTGAGCATAGTAGGGAAATAATGTTCATCAACATAACAATGAGGCCTGCAGAACTCCTCGAATTTTGGGTAATAGCGCGTGTCTTTAATGATCTCGATAGCAAGTTTTCTGTCTACTTCAAACCATTGCGAGCCTTTGCGCCATTGTGTGAGCTCAACCTCAGGGGTCATGTTATAATTATACCGGCCCCGTCCAAATGGTCCAGGATCATCAAACACCATGACAAAGCTTTTGCTGGAATTCTGAAAGTATTCGTATGTGGTGTTGAAATCAAATATGGGAATGCATGACTCAGACACGAGCACAAACCACTCATTAGATATATCCAGCAAAGCATTTGCCAGCAGGCGTCTCTCGGCATCACACATAGTCATCCGACCCCATTCTGCAACCTGTGAGCAGCAAGCAGATCACATATTAATGTCAGGCACTCAGGCATCTCAAGTTCTCAACACAACAGGGAAGCTACAGAAAATTTCAACTATTCCTACATATTTTTTTCTGAGAGAAAACAGATAGAGACAAGCCTGACCAATTGCAAGCCTACCTGGATCTTATAATGCAACAGGAAGGGTCAGGGGACTCTAAAACAGATACAACTGGGGGCCTATCTGGAACTCATAACCCATTACTTGTACGCGGCCGAGCATATGGCCTAGTAGAGTTGTTTTCTAGAACAACGCTAGTGCTGTCAGGGGACAAACATTTCCAGCTTGACCAGAACTACGGTTAGGCTGCATAAAATCGGCTAGTTCAGGCTATATGGACGCTACTAGACGAATGAAAGGACGAATACTGGTTACAGATTTTAAGACCCTTGCCCCAGAGTAAGTTGGTAATATAGTAACACGGATCTGGTTCCCGTTAGGTAAGCATAGAAGAAGTGCCCTGTTATAACCACAATTTCTCCTTCAGTGCAAAGAAGCACAATTCTTTTGCATATTCTAAATAAAAACGTTATTCTTACAGTTCAATAACCCAAATCAGACCTAGGTGCGCAGTGCCTAAGCTTGGCACACGCGTCAGGATGGAATGGCCAGTGCATTAGTTACAGGTTCCTCACTGTAGTGACTAGTAAGTACCATCATAGTTCAGTTCAGTGTACCAATATTACGCACCTTATAAATGTTCCTATGGAATGCATTAGAAGGGCTGAAACGTTGGATTCAGTATCAAAGTTTGCCAGATCACGTACGTAATCACAGAGGAACCGTACAGTCCAGCTAAATGTACAGTCTTGGTAGTTGGCACTATCTGTTTTGCAGTTGGTATCACTAGATCAGCATGAGTACGCAGGCTACAAGGTAGTATCACACAAAAATGGCATGTTGCTAAGTTGAGTGTCGTATCACACTACTAGTCTGCTACGGCGTGGGGGCAAGTTGTCCAGCACGCGAGAGGAGGGCTAACCTTACTGGCGATCTGCCGATTGTAGAAGGCGGAGTCGGAGGTGAAGTTGCCTCGGTAGGAGGGCAGTGCGTGGACGTAGACGGAGTACCGTCCCTGGTGGCCACGGAAGAAGCGTTCCCAGAGCGGCGCCAGCGGCAGCGGGCCGCGCGTGAGGAACATGAAGGCCACCTTGGGCACGCGCGGGAACGGGTACCGGCGCACGCGCGGCGCGAAGGAGGCGCGCCAGAGCAGCTCCTCGTCCGTCATGGCGTCGCGCGCGCGCGCCGGGGGCCGCGTCCAGCGCTCGAGCGTCTCCAGCTCGTCCTCGGCGGAGGAGGATGCCCCGAGGCAGGGGCGGAAGAGGGCGGGCGCGGCGGCGGCGAGCGTGTGGCGCGCCAGGTACATGCCAACCGCGGAGAGGCCGACGCCGAGGAGGAGGAAGCCGATGAAGACCTTGAGCATCCCCGTCGGGAAGAGCCGGCCCTGCGCCAGCGCCGCCTGCCGCGCCTCCTTCATGTCCTCCATGGACGCCACCCGCGCCTGCATCGTGCCGGCCGGCGGGAGCGCGACTCGCGGCTGCCGCAGCTGCTGAGGAATAGGAGCCGGGGAAGAAATTTCCCAGATTTGAGGCCGCGCGTGTAGCCTCTCCGGCACGAGGCCGGGTCAGGGGACGCGCCGAATCGAGGGGCAACACGTAGGCGGGGGCGGGCTAGATCTGGGGGGCAGTGGTTGGGGCGGTGCGGACTTCGATTCAGCGGAAGCTGCTGCTGGTGGTGGGGGACGGCGGCGGTGGTGGGTTTCTGGTTCTTGAGGCCGGCCCTCGGGTGACGAGTAGCGTCACGGGTGTCGGCTCCAGTAACGGAGGGGTTGCGGCAGGGTGGACTGGGTCTACGGGTGCTTCCGAAGGGAGAATGAGGTTTTTACTCTCCGGCGCATGAGGACCGGGTTCGTTGAGATCTTGTGGAGCCGGGATTTCGGGTTTGACAAAAGACGCGAGAGATCCTTGGGCTGGCTCGTGCTGCCGTCGTGGTCTCGTGCAGTCGCGCAGAGGAACTGCGGACGTGTACCGTGGTTTGTGGGGGAATCGGAATTACTAACTATATAAAAGCCGGCCACTTTCGCGGCCTCTCCGCGGCAGTGTAATGTGCTTAGCAACAATATTTACTGTTCATTGCTACACTGTTCAACAGTCTCTCTGATCCGCGCCGCCCGCTGCTGATCGGACGGCCCGCAGCGCACGTCCGTCATGTTTTTGCAGAAAAGCCCCTCTCAAAACCAAAAATCAAACCCGCAGTCCACTAAATCGCGAAGCTACGGACCGATTTGAAAATTACGAAAAAACACGGACTAAATTGCAAAGACGGCAGACATCTTCTCCCTCCTTCTTCTTCTCCCGCGGCGCCCGAAATCGCCGCCGGCGCCGCCGCCCCGCCCCGCCGCTGCGCTGCTCCTCCTTCAAATCGATCCACACAGCGCGCTCCGCCGTCGCCGCCCCTACCTCCTCTCTGAGCGCCGCCTTCTGGGAAACCTTGCCGTCACCGGAATCGACGCCGCCATCCTCAGCGTCCTCCGCCGCGTTTGGACGCCGCCGGAGAAGCGCCGGCGACCTAAAGGTGGCGGCGCCACCACCCCCGGGAAGCCCGCGTCGAGCTGGGCTCGACGAGCCCACGCGCACCTCGCCGTCACTCGCCGCCGGCGTCGGCGTCGCCGCCACGGCTGCTCCGCCCGCCGCTGACATCAGCGTGACGACGAGGCGGGGATGGGCTGGGCAGCGGGCCGCCTGCTGGGCCGGGCTGGCTTCTGCGATCCTGGCTCGGCCTCCCCCCCCCCTGTTTTTTTTTAAAAACTTTTTCCTTTTCCACAAACAGCTCCAAATAAATTCAAACAAATTTGTAAAAAATTGTAAATATCCAGACAGTTGTTCCAAATACTTCAGAACCTTTTCCTAAATATTTGAAAACTCGGAAATTTCAAATAGTATATAAGGGTTTTTTTTCCCTGTTCTTTTTTTTTGGAAAAAACTTTTGCAACTTCTCAAACACAGCTCCAAATAAATTCAAACCAATTTATAACAATTAGTAAATATGCAAACAATTATTCCAAATACTTCAGAACCTTTTCCTAAATATTTGAAATCTCGGAAATTATAAATAGTATACAAAGGCTCAGTTGACACCTTTATGTCATTTCAAAAAACATGGCTTCCATAATTAACTTTTGAACTCAAATAAAACCGAAAAAAATAGTACCAGCGCTGTCATTCAATATGACAAACCCAATAAAATATTTCCCCGGTACAAAACATCTCATTTAAACAAAGTTTTCGTTTTATCATCTGAATTTTGCTCTAATTATATAGAGTTGAGTTTAACAACATTCTGTATCTATGGAATCCAAATGAATAAATGTGACTTTGCACTCACTCTGGACTTAAATTTAAAATTAGTAATTTTTGAACATTTCAAATTGCTTTAAAATTGGAGATACTCTAAAATATATCAACATGCTCAGAAAGAAATGCCGACTACTTACAGGAAAAAAAAGGTTGCAGCATTTGTAATTGGTGAAAATTTTAAGAGAAACAAATGCACTCCCCAGAATGTAGAGTTCAATTTAACAGATACTCACACTACGTATTCCCTTTGATTATGGACTTTAATTGAACAACTCAATTAAGCAAAATATTGGCAAGAAAATAAATAAATTAACTTTCTCTAAATATAAAATTCATATGCAATTCCTCAAAATATATATTTAAATATTAAATTCAAGTGCGATTCCACAAATTACATCTTCACTTCACTAAATGCTCATATAATGCACATCTTCTGACTATAATCAAACATTCGAATTTGCCAAGTATTCAAAATTACCGTAGCATTTATGAAAGTTCCAAAATATTCACCATTTCGATATAACTCGAATACATTTTTCTAATTACAATTAAGAATTCATGGCAACATACAAACATATTTAAATACTTCAATTTGCTGAATATTTGAATATGCTCTAAACTATATGAAAAATGTTCATAAAAATTCAACGCTAACTATATATAGCAAAACACAAAAACATAGCTAAACAATTCAAAATAGTCAAAATTTGGATGCAACATAGACGAACTTTCCCCATTTGTTAGCACAAATCCAAAATAAATGCAGTACCACTAACTACATACTTAACTTAAATATTATTTAGGAAAAAAGGAGCACATTTCAACATTTCAAATTGCTAAAATATTTGACCTACCCCAAAATATATCAACATGCTAAAAAAAAATTGATACGTACTAATGCCAAAATAGAAACAAACTTAAAAAATTCATATTACCAAATATTTGTATACATTGTAAGTGCACTTCATCTAATTATAGATTAAAAAATAATAAATGATCACAAAATACATTTCCTCTGATTATACTACGCAACCGAAAAAAAATACCAATAATTATTTGTGCTACTTATGGCATAATGTAAACATATTTCAAAATTTCAATTCAACGAATATTTAGAGAAAACCCAAATTAATTCCCACAAATTATGGATTGAATTTAATAATTGTCCATATAATGTATTCCATTTGATTATAGAATTCAATTAAATTTTCAAAACAAAATGCAAACTTATTATTCCTTCCCAAATTGTTTAGTATTCAGAGATAATTTAGCTTAAATCTTTCTAATTATGCGCATAAAAATAAAAAATACTTTATTCACTAAATGTTTGATGAAAATAAAAAAGCATTTCCTCTAATTATGGATTGAATTGAACAAATTTCCTTACAACGTATTTCCTCAGGCTATGGAGTTAAATTAAATATTTCGATATTTATGACAACTTACGAAAATACTTGATCACTCCAACTTATGGAATTAAATTAATTCAACGAATACTGTTTGCTTACAATTATGCACACTTTTACTACGAATATGCAGATAAAACAAAAAGTTTTTTCCCCATCTAAGTAATTTTGTTACTTAACCTTCTTACTTCTAAACCATTCCTTTAATACACTTTGAACATCTACAATACTTTAAAAAAGCATTGTTCACGAAATATTACAGCAACATATCGCCAATAAAGATTTAAAAACTAACAAAGTCGCGTCGTCACGACGCGCAAAATTCCACTAGTTTCTTCACATGACAGGGTACAATGTATAAGTAGGAACAAAATTGGTATTCAGTACTATGTGAAATTTCTAGAAAGTCAAACATCTTCGTGTTGGGAGCTCAACATCTTACTCGTACGAGTTTTTTTTTCCTTATAGATTCAGTTTTACCCATTTAAAACTCCAAAATTTCACGTCGAATGTGTGAAGTGTGAACGGCATTTTTAAGAACGTGAATCTTGACACGATGACGACGTGCCGACTTATTTTTGAAACTTGGCAAATTGCCACTCTTAGCACTGCTGGTTCTAACAACATTCAGTTCAAAAGGTTTAAAGTTGGGTTCAAAACTATAAAATTCATGAAAAGTCAAACAACATAGCGTCCGGAGTTCAATTTTATATGTTAGGACTAAGGATCATTTTAAAGTTGATACGAGGTTTCTATGTTGAGAGTTTCAATATTTCTAAAGAAAGAGTTATCACTCTCACTTAGGTGTAACTTTTCCGGCTAAATTTGAACAAGACATCAAGCAACCATATCAAAACTTTAAGGTGACGCAAATATGAGACGAACATGTATTTATATAAACAAAGGTCATGCGAGCTGACATGTCAAGCCATGGAACACGCATAACAAGAGTTGTTTATGAACACGGATCCCAAGGCATTGACTAGAATCATGAGGATGTAAGTCAAACTTAGGTCGTAGATTCTCTACAGGTTTTAAAAGCTCAGAGTGCATATATAATTTACTCGTACATTACCAATTTCATCAACTACGAAAACTATCTAATCATACACTTATTTATGACCAGACTTTACAAATTCCACAAGCGGAAGTTAATGAGATAATTTGATAGCTATCTATAGTCAAGGGCGGATGCTCGTGCTTCCCGCGAGGCCTTATGCTTTCTTATATTATACTCCCTCCATTTCAAAACGTAAAATGTTTTAGCATTTTTGATCAACACATATCTAAACATAATTTTTTGTGTGGGAAAGAGCCAATGATATTACAACAAGGTCCTTACAGTTTGATCCAGAACAAAGAGGAAAAATACAACCAAGTCCAGCTGGACCCCGATGTCGACGACGACGAACAGGCCGTGTCGCTGGCGCGCCGCCGCTGCTCCTTCACTGAAACCTTGGAATGGAAGGAGTCCCTCTGCGGATGGGAAGTCTACGAACCTCAGCTCCGGGGAGCCTCCACCCTGGACCGCCATCGCCTTGCGCAACATCACCAGATCTTCAGTAGCTTCCAACACCCGGATCCACCGCTCCTCGGACTCCGGTGAGGGAAGGACACGCATAGCAGCTCCTATGAGCTGTGAGCGTGAGCAAGGCGGCAGATCCGCGGCGGAACTCCGAAAAGCACCGCCACCGAAGAGGATGGCCGCCGCCACCAAACACCACACCGACCGCGCAAGATTCATGTGAACGGAGGGAGTACAATTGTTTCATATGAAAATGGCGAGTTACCCATGTTTGCCAGGTTTTCGGGAAGTTTCTAGGTCCAGTTTACTTGTTTTTGTGTAGATTGAGCCTATTAAGTACAAAGATGTTCGAAATAAAAAAAGTGTAATTTTTCCCTTTTTTTGACACGTTTGGAGGGACAGTTTTGTTCGTTCCATGTTGGCGACAACCCAAAGCAAAGATAAAGCCAATTCAAAAAAAAAAAAAAGCAAAGATAAAGCGTGCATCACTTGTCAGTTGTCACGCACTTCACTTCCCAATGGCCTGTTTACATCTCCAAGAGCTTACCTATATTTGCTCTCAATACCCAAAAACTGCTTTTTTAGGTATTGGGAGCAAAAAAACAGCTCCAAGAGCTTACCTAAAAGTGGTCCCCAGCAGAAAAAATTTAGGTTCTTACCTAAATTCTAGCTGAGAATTGGCATATTTGGAGATTCTAGGGGCAAATACCCATCCTACCTAAAAACGCCAAACGCACTGCCACGTAAGCCAAAACCAGCGCGGGAATGAAACGTCCGCGACCTCACGTCCCGACCCCGGCCGGCTCCGGCGCCCTGCCGTCGCCGGCGACCTCCGGCGCGCCACCCCAGCACCGTTCTCCACCCCCGCCGCCCTTTCTCCCGGCCGGAATCGCCCCCAAATCAGCCCGCCGACGACATCCGCATCTCCCCGACCTCCTGCCGCGCCGCCGCCGATTAGAGCCGCCGGCGTCCGCGACCCTGAAAGGACAATGATGTCGCCTAGAGGGGGGGGGGGTGAATAGGCGATTAAAACTTTTCCGGTTTAGGCTTGCTAATTGCGGAATAAAACTAGGTGTTTAAATTAACAAGCCAACAACCTAAATAAACTAGGCACACCTATGTGCACCAACAACTTATGCTAAACAAGACAAGCAACAAGGTGATAGCAATATAGAATACTTCAAGCACGAAGGCTATCACAATGTAAAGTGCATAAGTAAAAAGCTCGGGTATAGAAATAACCGAAGCACGCGGAGACGAGGATGTATTCCCGAGTTCCTCCTTGAAAGGGAGTACGTCTCGTTGGAGAGGTGTGAGGCACCACAAAGGTCGATCTCAACGCCACAAAGGCTCACCCTATTCTCCGATGAACCGCACCACAAAGGTTTGGTTCACCTTCCACTATCGGTATTCCTTCGAGGCGGAATCCGGAGCCTTTCAACAACAATCCGGGGCACAACCCACAATGGGATTGGGGGCTCCCGAACGGCTCTCAACAACAATTCGAGGCACAACCCACAATGGATTGGGGGCTCCCGAACGGCTTCAAGTGACCACACAAGGGTCCAACCACCACAAAGGCGTCTAGGGCCCGAAGACCCAAGAGTAACAAGTTCACAAGATTTCAACTTCCACGAATCCTCGTGGAGAGCACACCGATGCACCAAATGCAAAAGGCAAGAGCACAAGTGCTCAAGTCCTCCACTCTCAAATTCCAACAAAGCAACAAATGCTTATGGGGGAATAAGAGAGGAAGAACAAAGAGGAGAACCACTCAAGAACTCCAAGAACTAGATCCACTATGTTCCCCTCACTTAGAGGAGAGATTGATTGGTGGAAATGTAGATCTAGGTCTTCTCCTTCAATCCTCCAAAGATCAAAGAGTTTGGGTGGAGGGATTGGGAGATATCAAAGAAATGAGCTTGCAACAATGGAGGAGAGAGAAATCTGGGCGAGCTGAACTGGCTGGAGGTAGGTGGAGGGGTATTTATACCCCTCCCAGAAAACTAGCCGTTGCAGACAGCTTTGCACCGGAGACTCCGGCCTGGACCGGAAACTCCGGTCTGGACCGGAGACTTTGGACCAAAGGCCGGAGTTTCCGGCCTAGACCAGGGGCTGAACAAATGCGAGTTTCCTGGTCTGGGCCGGAGTATCCGGTGTGTTTACACCGGAGTTTCCGGCCTACACAAAACTGCCAAAACGTCAACACGAAAACGACGATATCTTGAGCATCCGAACTCCGTTTTCGATGTTCTCGGGCTCGTTAGAAACGCAACGAAGAGCTTTACAAGATCATGCAGAGAAACATCATAGTCCAACAATGGAAGATAAAACCAAATGGAGAAAGGTAAAACCTCTCTAAAATGGAATAACCGGCAAACCTCCAAAACCGAAAACGCAACAAGTTTTCCAAACGAAATTCGTTTTCGGTGAACTTGGGTTTGTCTTGAAGATCACAACAAGCACCAAAACCCAACAAGGAGAAAAGCCAAGTAAGAACCAAGAAAGATGAAATGCCAAGTATGCAAAGGTTTGAGCTCTCCACAAAGATGCGATCAAGTTACTCACTTGAGAGCCCCTCTTGATAGTACACCGTCTATCCTAAAACTCGGTCTCCCATTAACATGAGACCGGTAAAATAGAAAACCTATCAAGATCATACCTTTGCCTTGCGCATTCCACTTGAGCTCGATGATGACGATCTTGCTCTCTCAAGTTGGAACACCTTTCTTGATTGCGCTTTGCTTGGTGAAGATTCAAATGTTGCTCCCCCATACACCAAGATGGGAGTGCCACTCTTAGGAACATCTTCACTTGACCATTATCTCCAAATGGGTGGCAAGCTTCAAGCATATGATTTCTTCAAGATGCTTCTCTTGAACTTGCACTTCATCTTCTCTACATATGACCATTCTTCAATAAACCCTTGAATAGAGCATTGATCATCATGTAATCTTCTAGAGTCCAACACATGAACTCCAACTTTTCCAATGGACAAGATCTACAAGTATATCTCAATGCAAACATTAGTCCATAAGGATTGTCATTAATTACCAAAACCACGCATGGGGCAACACATGCACTTTCAATCTCCCCCATTTTGGTAATTGATGACAATCCCTTTTACGAGGGTTTATATAATGAATTAAGCAACCATGCAACACAAAGAGCAAGGATGCAAGAGCAAGAAAGGCAAATGCTTAAGAACGAAACTAAAGCATAAACCAAATTCCTTAAACCCTCTAAACTTCTCCCCCATTGGCATCGATTGCCGAAATGGGAGGAAAAATTTAGAAGGCCAATATAGTAAGAGCTCCCCCATAATGTGTGCATTTCTCATAATATGAGTGAAATCAAATGCACATATCCAATAACGAATAGTTGGAAAGGAGATCAAACTATATTGAGGATCCAAAGATTGCAAATGAATATCAAATAGAAAGATACTTCAACGAAAGAAGCAAGCAATCAAAAAGATCCGAAAAATGTTCTAAATATCAAGAGGGAACTCCCCAAGGTACGTGCACAAATAGGATTTGTATTTCAATATAGTGTGCACAACATGGAATCCTCACTCCCTCCTAGATAAATTCGAACACAAGCATGCAAGAGAATATAAATGAAAAGAGGCAAAACAACTTGCAACAAATACAATCGTTTTGCAACATGAGCAAGGAGCGGCAAATAAAAGGATGGGTGTGAGACATAAAGACATTTTAGGAGACTAATACAAGGATGACAAAAGCATCAACATAGTCTTTCAAAAGTGTTGCACATAGTGCATATCATGTCTTTCCATACTCACACACCAACGGAGATATAGCAAATAGCTCCACAAGCTTATTAAGATTCAAAAACATAACACATAACAACAAAGCTTGTGCCTTTAATTAGAAACCACCAAAGAAACAAAAGCAATAAGAGGTGGTCACTAAAGAATTGGAATACCAAATAAAGATGTAACTATTCTTATGTGTATAAGTTTCTAAGTAGACACCAATCACGAAGATATAAGTCCACAAATAAACATGTACACACAAATAGGTACAAAGGTAAAGGTCATGATATCCAAGAGGAAGTCATAAATACACCAATAAGATTTTGCTTAAAAGCATAGCACAAAGCTCAATTTTATCTTAAAGGATATAGATGAACTTCCAACACATACTCATCATAGCATCAAAAACTATCCACAAAGGATAAAGGTGATAAACGGGATGCTCCGAGTAAGATAACAAGTATCACGAAAGGCAAATGATTTTGAAAAACATCAAGTTGCACATGAGAGACTTTAAGTAGAAAGTGCTAGATTGACATAATGGGATCGATGAATCATGAAATGAATATATATCCCCTTATATGTAATCATCCCGGCTTACTCACATTTGCAATAAAGACGTTTTGCAAGAATCAAAAGAATTGCAACCAAAGAGATTCATGCCATGAAACAACCTACACAAGGTTGAGAGCTAGAAAAGTATGCATGAGGTAGATACTTGTTACCGAGATAGCATTGGTGATGTAGAAGATAGGAGCTCATGATCATCCAAGCTTGGCTCCAATAAGCACATGGTGACAACACCTTCCTTGTAGATGAGACAAGCTTCCAATGCATCTCCAAATGTACCTAAAACAAATTCAAGTACAAAATGGTGCCCAAACTCATTGGGTCCAAAGTAGTTAGAGCAACTACAATACATAGGACAAACTCCACATAACTATGTGCATATAGATATGAAATTGAATTTCATGCACATCTTAGTCATTTAGGATTTGATGGAGTTTATCCTATATATTGGATCAACGAAAGTAAGCATGCCATAAGATATACATATAATAAATATGCATGCACATGACTTTCAAGAACCAAACAAGATATAATTTAGACAAAACACCAAGTAAACCAACAAAGCACACACAAGTGTGACAAGAAAACAAAGTGTCCAAATTATATCAAATACCCAAATCAACACATGAGTGAAGATACCACTTTGAAAAGATACCAATGAAATCAAGATACCAAATGATGAAAATATCATCAAGGAATAAACCAAACCCTCTACACTTTTCATGATGGCACAAGTACCAAGACGAAAAATGTTTGTCTTCCAAGGAGACACGTCATCGGGATCAAATATCAAATGAAGACAACTAATGTTCAAAAACCTATAGGATTGCTCCCCCAAGATGTGTGCATTATTTAAGATTTTGCATTTGAATACAAAATGCACACAAATGAGATCATCACTCTCCATATATATATATATTCAAACACTAGTCATGTTCAAGAAAGGCAAGAAATTGCAATACCAATTTAAAGAACGGTGTTTTACTCAAAGTAGGATAGCTTCCCAAAGAATAGTGCATTATCAAGAAGTATGACTTTTGAATGTCAATGCACAAGAATTGGTTCATTGCTTTTCCCAACTCAAGAAAGCACAAAACAAATTTTAAGTAGAGCAATAAAGGATCCAAAAGATACAAGGAAGACAAATGAGAGTTAGATCAAAACAAATCCTTGGCAATCAAATAAGGCAATTCAAAGCAAGAGCCAAAGTGAATATGATCAATATATTTACCACAAATATGATTATCACTTGTCAAGACAAGTAATGTATGGAGATATTTCTCGGTGGTGGATTGCAAAGATATATTCAAGATCATATTCACAAAACATAAGCATATGGCAAAGGATAGGAATTAAAAGCCATGCTTAGATAGATAGATATTCTTGATAGCTTCAAATCACGCATAATGCAAAGCAACTCCAAGGAGTAGCTTGAAGCAATTGGTTTCCCAAAAGATATATGAGAACATATTTAGGGAAAGCCATATCAAGAAATTCCATCACAAACAAGATCCAACGGTGAGGCAAAAAGCATTTAAGCAAAAGGAACTTGTTTGAGAAACATGCCACAAGGAATAAGATAATGAAGAATATCAATTCTAGGTGGCAAACCTCACATGTTCACATTTTCTAGGCTTGTAATATGCACATAGCTTATTACTCCCCCATAATGTGATAATCCATTTTTTTAAAACAAGAGGCAAACAAAACCAACTCGAGAAATTAATGGACATTATAGAATTTGAATTTCTCATGAGCATGACATACCACATAGAGAATAGATAATGTTAATATATCAACACTAAGTGGTATTCCTCATGTACACACAATTTTAGGATTGTGAAGTGCACGAAGCATATCACTCCCCAAAATGGATAGTCCATTAATCTCTCAAAGAGAGCCAACAAGATAAGATATCAAATAAAAGCAATAAGGCTCAAACAAGTAAATGGTGTGCAAACCAACATACACATACTTGATTTCTCAAGATAAGTAAGTAGAGAGCACAACACATACAAACACTAGCAAGGTACAAAACCTAACACATGCAAGGGTGCAAGCAACTTTCAATGTATATATGATTTAAATAAAAGTTACCGCAAGGAGGAACATTGGATATGAGATAGAACAATATAATCCAAATGACTTGACTTGAGAGAATATAATTGATGAAGATCCCTTAATTCTTCATGATGTAGCCAAGTCTCCAATGCCCTCCAACAACACCTATTGATCAAGTTTTAGCTTGTTGGTCCCCAACCAAGTTGGGTCCTAAGAGGTTAGTCACAATAGGTTTGGCAACCCAAATGGTTCTTTTCTTGACACCACTTTGAGTACCAACATATTTGGCAAACACATTGCCAACCTTATCCTTCCAAGAGAATAAATATCATCAATATAATGGGGTTGGATAAGGTACCATTTGTGCATGAAGAAGCAAGGTGACCCTTCTCACGGCATAGGTAGCAACATCTACTTCCTCCTCTCTTCTTAGTTGTAGTCTTGACTTGAGGAGGGGTAGCTTGAGTTTGAACTTGAGGCTTCTTCCCTTGTTGCTTCTCACTAAGAGACTTCTTCTTCAAAGGGCAAGATCTAACATGGTGCCCTTCAACTTTGCACTTGAAGCAAACAATCTTGGCCGAATCTTTAACTTGTTCTTGGCCCTTGTTCTTCTTGATAGCTTGGACTTGTTCTTGTTATTGGAGTTGAATCCAAGTCCACTCTTGTCATTGGGGCGTCTTTGAACACTCAACATATTGTCAAGTGTAGAATCCCAACATGACGCTTTTCCAAGTCTTTCTTCAAAGAAGTGACTTGGGCCTTGAGCTCATTTAATTCCTCTACATGGTTAGTATCAACAAACACTAGAGGAAGTAGAGCTTCATTGTTAGAGCAACAAGGCAATGAAAGTAATTCATCACAAGATTTAGCAATGGCATGAGAGGATGAATCACTAGGACTAGCACATGACAATAAAGCATTTCTAGTAGAAGTTGTGCCATTGTCCACATGAGGCTCACAAGATGTTACCTTTGTATAATAGCCTCATGAGCTAACTTTAGCCTAGCATGGGATGCTAGAAGATCATCATTAGAGCTAGAAAGCTTTTCATGACTTTCTTCCAATTTCCCATACTTGCTATAGCAACTCAAGTTGAGCCCTTAGCTCAACATTCTCCTTCAAAATAGATGCTTCACAAGAAGTGGAGTTAGTAGCACAAGCATCATTAATATTAGAAATGGAAGAAGACAATTTGGCAAGCTCATCATTCTTAGATAGTTGAGTTTGGAGTTGATCATGAGACTTGATAAGGAGAGAGTGTTCACTTTCTAAAGCCTTGTGAGCTTTGTCAAGTCTCTCTATGTCCTCACTTAGTCTAGCATTGCCAACACCAAATTCAACTTTTTCCTTTTTAAGCACTTTATATTTAGCAAAGCATGATCTCTTTCCTTAATGATTTTAGCAATAATAAGATCATTAGACTCATCAAGAGATTCAAGTTCTCCTCAAGAGAAACCTAAGCTCTTCTTCTTCAAGAGAAGCTTTCAAGGAAGCTATAGTGAGAGTCATCTCTCTCAATTTGACATTTCTCATCAAATTGACTTTCCAAATCCTCAATGATTCCCTACTCTTAATAACATAAGCAATGATTTCACATAGAGGAGGGATAGCATTACTACCTTTGGGGAGAGCACCAAGACCATCTCACCCATCTTGGTTAAGGATTCAAAATCAAATTCTTCATGAGAATCCTCATCCACATCATCACAATTTGGATTTGAGGTGGAGATACCTCGGAATCCTTAGCCATAAGGCAAAATGATAGTGAAGATGAAGAATTACTTGAAGCACCATTGAGATCCATGTCTTGTTCCAACAAATGTTGGGATTCCTCTACATTGTTAGTCAAGCAAGTACTAGAGGATATGGAAGCATTATTTTCATGGCAACAAGACAATGAAGCATATCATCATGAGATTTAGTTAAACAACTATTACATGATATGCAAGGACTATCAACTCTAGCATGTATGACATTTGGAGTGCTAGAAGAGTTTAAGTCCAAAGATAGAACATTGCAATGAGATAGAGATGAAGTATTCAATAGAATATTCACCATCAACAAAGCAATTTCTATCACCACTCACCATATCATTACCTTGTGACAAATCACATGTTGGTGAAGTGGAGAAGTTGTGAACTCATCACGGCCGGAGGTGGAGGGAGAACAATCATCCTCAATAATTTGGACACTTCATATATATCTTGAAGCTTGGTCCAAAGCTCATGAGCATTCCGAAAAGGCATGATTGACGCAAGAACTACATCGCTCAAAACACATATAAGACCATTAGAAACTAGAGTCTCGAGATGAGAGTTTTCCTCATCCTCTAAAGATAATTCTTGGAATCCTTTGGAGGAGAAAAACCCACATCTACAATCCTCTTAATATAATTTGGACCCATGGCCCTAAAAAGATTAAGCATGCGAATTTTCCAAACATCATAATTTGTGCCATCGAATATAAAGTGGGATCGTGCACTAATTCCTAAACGACATCTTTTACTCTCTAGGCGGTAAAGCCCAAAAAGAGAGCCCAGGCTCTGATACCAATTGAAAGGACAATGATGTCGCCTAGAGGGGGGGGGTGAATAGGCGATTAAAACTTTTCCGGTTTAGGCTTGCTAATTGCGGAATAAAACTAGGTGTTTAAATTAACAAGCCAACAACCTAAATAAACTAGGCTCACCTATGTGCACCAACAACTTATGCTAAGCAAGACAAGCAACAAGGTGATAGCAATATAGAATACTTCAAGCACGAAGGCTATCACAATGTAAAGTGCATAAGTAAAAGCTCGGGTATAGAAATAACCGAAGCACGCGGAGACGAGGATGTATTCCCGAGTTCCTCCTTGAAAGGGAGTACGTCTCGTTGGAGAGGTGTGAACCACAAAGGTTCAACAACCACAAAGGTTTCACCCTCTTCTCCGATGAACCGCACCACAAAGGTTTGGTTCACCTTCCACTATCGGTATTCCTTCGAGGCGGAATCCGGAGCCTTTCAACAACAATCCGGGGCACAACCCACAATGGGATTGGGGGCTCCCGAACGGCTCTCAACAACAATCGAGGCACAACCCACAATGGATTGGGGGCTCCCGAACGGCTTCAAGTGACCACACAAGGGTCCAACCACCACAAAGGCGTCTAGGGCCCGAAGACCCAAGAGTAACAAGTTCACAAGATTTCAACTTCCACGAATCCTCGTGGAGAGCACACCGATGCACCAAATGCAAAAGGCAAGAGCACAAGTGCTCAAGTCCTCCACTCTCAAATTCCAACAAAGCAACAAATGCTTATGGGGGAATAAGAGAGGAAGAACAAAGAGGAGAACCACTCAAGAACTCCAAGAACTAGATCCACTATGTTCCCCTCACTTAGAGGAGAGATTGATTGGTGGAAATGTAGATCTAGGTCTTCTCCTTCAATCCTCCAAAGATCAAAGAGTTTGGGTGGAGGGATTGGGAGATATCAAAGAAATGAGCTTGCAACAATGGAGGAGAGAGAAATCTGGGCGAGCTGAACTGGCTGGAGGTAGGTGGAGGGGTATTTATACCCCTCCCAGAAAACTAGCCGTTGCAGACAGCTTTGCACCGGAGACTCCGGCCTGGACCGGAAACTCCGGTCTGGACCGGAGACTTTGGACCAAAGGCCGGAGTTTCCGGCCTAGACCAGGGGCTGAACAAATGCGAGTTTCCTGGTCTGGGCCGGAGTATCCGGTGTGTTTACACCGGAGTTTCCGGCCTACACAAAACTGCCAAAACGTCAACACGAAAACGACGATATCTTGAGCATCCGAACTCCGTTTTCGATGTTCTCGGGCTCGTTAGAAACGCAACGAAGAGCTTTACAAGATCATGCAGAGAAACATCATAGTCCAACAATGGAAGATAAAACCAAATGGAGAAAGGTAAAACCTCTCTAAAATGGAATAACCGGCAAACCTCCAAAACCGAAAACGCAACAAGTTTTCCAAACGAAATTCGTTTTCGGTGAACTTGGGTTTGTCTTGAAGATCACAACAAGCACCAAAACCCAACAAGGAGAAAAGCCAAGTAAGAACCAAGAAAGATGAAATGCCAAGTATGCAAAGGTTTGAGCTCTCCACAAAGATGCGATCAAGTTACTCACTTGAGAGCCCCTCTTGATAGTACACCGTCTATCCTAAAACTCGGTCTCCCATTAACATGAGACCGGTAAAATAGAAAACCTATCAAGATCATACCTTTGCCTTGCGCATTCCACTTGAGCTCGATGATGACGATCTTGCTCTCTCAAGTTGGAACACCTTTCTTGATTGCGCTTTGCTTGGTGAAGATTCAAATGTTGCTCCCCCATACACCAAGATGGGAGTGCCACTCTTAGGAACATCTTCACTTGACCATTATCTCCAAATGGGTGGCAAGCTTCAAGCATATGATTTCTTCAAGATGCTTCTCTTGAACTTGCACTTCATCTTCTCTACATATGACCATTCTTCAATAAACCCTTGAATAGAGCATTGATCATCATGTAATCTTCTAGAGTCCAACACATGAACTCCAACCTTTTCCAATGGACAAGATCTACAAGTATATCTCAATGCAAACATTAGTCCATAAGGATTGTCATTAATTACCAAAACCACGCATGGGGCAACACATGCACTTTCAGACCCGCCTCCCCAGACCTCTCCCATTGACCTCCGTGTCGTCCTCGTGCTCCCCACCGACGAATGCGAGCCGGGAAGCCCCCAATCCGCCGAATCGAGGTCCGCTCCGGCCGCCGTGCTTGTCGCCGATTCCGAGCGAGGTGGCCCGGCGGGAATTGAGGCGCACGGAGAGGAAGGGCGGCGGGGAGGGAGGGCGGCATGGAGGGTGGCGGGGTGGGAGGCGGGGAGGAAGGCGGACGGAGATGGAGGGCGACGGGGATGGAGGCGTTGGGAGAAGAAGAAGGAAGAAAGAGGGGAGAGAGAGGGGAAAAAAGAAAAAAGAAAAAGCTTATCCCACTGGCATGTGGGTCCCACGTGCGAGATGACAATTTAGGTATCCACTTTTAGGTAAGCTTGAAAAGCAGAAAAAATTCTGGATACCCATATCCTCTCTCTCCTCTACCTATAATGGTTTTGGGTAGTCAAATTTTAGGTAAGCTCTTGGAGATGCTCTAGCGGTCGAGCCGGACCAAGACGAATCAAGAGATCCCATCGCCACCTGTCCTCCGGCGAGCGCAAATCCCACCGTTGCTAAGCCAAAACCCAAACTGAGAAAATCCGGCCACTTCTCCTCCGTAGCGGCACCGCCGCGATCACTCCTCCTCCCTGCCTCCCCCCCATCCCTCCAAGCTCCCGCGTCGGCGGCCGACCATGGAGGACGCCTACGCCAAATCCGTCGCGGAGGTAAGGCACTGCTGCCACATCACCGCTCGATCCCCCTTCGTTGCCGCCGCCACTCACGGATCTGGTCACCCCCACGTCCTCGCAGGTGCTCGAAGCGTTCGGCGTGGATCGGACTAAGGGCCTCTCCGACTCGCAGGTGCTGCTTCTGACTTCTGAGCCCGTCCTGCTGCTGATTTTGGTCTCCGTTGGACTGATTTGGTCTTTGGCTTATCTCCGCAGGTGGAGCAGCATGCGTTGCTCTACGGCAAAAACGGTGAGAAGCTTCGTGCTGCACTATGCTTTCCTTAAGCAAGGAAACGTGGTCTGCATGAATTAGCTCCCTCAGCTCTTTGTACTGGATTAACGCATACTTTCTAAATGCTGAGATTATCCGGCACAACCATTTTAGCACGGACATAGTGCCACATCTCACAGGTGTTAACTTTTCTAATGCCTCGGTGAAATTCGGAAGTCACCGTAATGTTGATTTAACTGGATTGGTACAGCAACCATTTTAGCATGGACATAGTGCCACATCTCACAGGTTTTAACTTTTCTAATGCCTCAGTGAATCTCGGAAGTCACCGTAATGTTGATTTAACTGGATTGGTACAGCTTTTATACTTGGAGTGTAGTTCAGACACTCAGAGTCAAACTTGAAAGCTTCAGTTGAGACCCCTGCATATTGTTTTGTCTGGCATATTTATGTTTTCATCTGATCTTGCATTGCGCTCATCCATTTTGATTCTTGTTATCATTACTGTGGCCTCTAACTGAGTTCTGTACTTTGTTCTCGTGCGTGGATTATGTTCAGAGCTGCCCCAAGAAGAAAGTAAGTTATTGGCTCTAACTTCTAACTTCTATTTTGTGTAGTCCAACACATTCCATATTACCTATTTATACCTTTCTTTAATCTGCATGCCATCAGAAAATGTTGGTTTTTTTAATCATAGGAACATAAAAAAGTGGTTAAAGGGGGAAGTTCTCTCCCTTAACTGTATGTTGTGACTTGTGAGGTAGAAAATCATAGGAACATAAATGGTCAATGAACTTCTCTATAGGAGATAGTCAATTTTCTTATCATCTAGCAATCTTGACTTTAGCTCTGATATCTTATTCCACAATTGTATAGTCAACACACCTTAATTGCACGAAATCCAAATAAGTTATTTCCTGCTAGCCATACCATCTACTCTTCCTGAATATATGTCCAAGTGCACCATAAATAAGAACAATGATGCACGTAAACTAAGAGATAATTTATTAGGCCACAAGCCCTGTTAGTTGGCATTCTACAATTACTCCATAGAATTTAAATATGGTAGAGAGCGAAAATATTGTAATGGCTGTATGCTTGATTTCACCAATGTACTTATGTAATGAAACAACAATTTCGGAAATTTGAATTTCAGTTATGAAAAGCTATATGTCTGGTAATTCTGATTTAAAAACGATTCTTTCTTGTTAAGGCAGTAGAAAATGTTAAGGGTAGTAGCATAATAGTATTTGTGTTAGGGGTATCTGCCGTATTGTAGCTGTGTGTACCTTTCAATCTGTTAACACGAAACTTCTGACCCAGGTACCCCCTTCTGGAAGTTAGTTCTGAAGCAGTTTGATGATTTACTTGTAAAAATACTTATAGCAGCTGCTGTGGTATCATTCCTTTTGGCTCGATTGAATGGTGAAACCGGATTAACAGCATTTTTGGAACCATCTGTAAGTCTTCATTTGGTGGATATATGCTGCGTGGAAAATGATGTGTGAAATGCCACATGCAGGCAGTAACTAACAAGGCGACTTTTAATTGTATAGGTCATATTTATGATTCTAGCAGCAAACGCAACAGTTGGAGTGATCACAGAAACAAATGCTGAAAAAGCTCTTGAGGTTCTTGCTTTAAATTAGGCTCTAAAGTTGTGCCAAATACCGCAGATCTGGTTTTCTGCTGTTTGATATATTTTTTATGTGCACATGTTGTGAGTTTAATCTTCAGCTGCCCCTATATACTTTGATCCCACTTTCCTACAAACATCTGTATGATATACATAGAGGTGGAGCTTGAAGTGTTTTAAAAACTGTTACCTAATCACTTGGATGCATACTTGCGTATCAACCATGTTTATCCTGCCCATGTTTCTAGTGTTCAACCTCTATTTTAGCTTGTTTCAGAATGTTATAGCAATAGTAAGGGCTTCTTTGATTCAAGGGATTTTTATGATTTTTGGAGGATCCAAATCCATAGGATTTTTCCTCTGCAGGTCGTTTGATTCTCAGGATTGGAATCCTTAGGAAATTTTCCTAAGGGTTCCTTTGCGTTCTATGTTGGAGGATAATTTCCATCCACTCAAACCTGTGTTACAATTCCTTTGATTCTCCTATTGCGTGTCAATTACTCTTTGGTCCTAATTGTTGTTTTTTATGCATTTGCATTGTTAATCTAGTTACTTACTTTACCTTACACTATGTAACTACAATTGGCATAGCAATGGCCAACTCTTGTTGACCATCCATAACGACTTGTCGATAAAAAACTCTGTAGGAGTTGCGAGCATATCAAGCTGATGTTGCAACGGTTCTGCGTAATGGTAAGAAACTTTTCAAATTGATTGTTGCATTTCACTTGTGCAAGCAAATTTTCGTGCAATTATTCATTTCTTCTGACTGAACTTCTGCTAATTTGTGACTATGAGTTGCATCTACTCATTTAGTTTTGAAATTTCAAATATGTATTTTCAACTATTTCGCTTGAAAAGTTCAAGTTTAACACAATCCACTTGCTGTGGCACTGACATGTGAGGCACAAGCTGACATGTCACTGAGACAGCAGCTGGGATAAGAATCAAAGATACCCTGCAAATATTGATGGCTTTGGTGCATTCCCTACTTTATATTGTGGAAGCAGCATGCTAAGCAGGCTCTTGTACAACCCTAGTTCCTTGCAAAAACAAATTGGGCATGTCACATAGATGTATCATCAAAGTAGGAATTGGGCTTCAGTTGTAGTAGCTTTTTTTGGGATCAAACTGGTTTGGAAGACGATGAGTTGAAACAAAAGTGCTCTGTCTAAGAGGGACACATTTAATGATATCATACTTCCTTCCTTGCTCGTGAAGTGTTTTCTTATATCAGATTTGATCTGGTAAAGCTCATATTCGTTGATATGTGAAAAAAAGTTTTATCTTAATATTTGTGATTAGATCTATATATCTTCACTTTACAAATTCATCATTAAATATTACTAATATTCTTTTGATCATGGTTATTCTTACTTTACAAATTCATTATTGAATATTACTAATGTTCTTTTGATCATGGTTATTCATATGATTGAGACACTTGTCAATGTTCAATTTGGTAGGTTGCTTTTCTATACTTCCAGCAACAGAACTTGTCCCTGGAGATATTGTAGAAGTGGGAGGTACCGTCCAGTTCCATTTGAATGGTTTCCGTTGTACCATGCCGAGTATGTTTCTGATATAACTTGCGTCACATCTTGTTTTGTATGGATAAGTTGGTTGCAAAGTTCCGGCTGACATGAGAATGGTTGAAATGCTAAGTCATCAATTGCGTGTTGACCAGGCGATTCTGACAGGTACTCTTTGTGTTGTCCTGTGCCATCCTCTTATTCATCCTAATATGAACTGAATTTGAAAGTTCACTGTGGCACTGTTTTACATGATAAGATAAATCTTATGTCTTTTTTTGGTATCTATGCATTGATCTGGCATTGCCGCTATCATTTGTTTATTTTGTGGATTATTCTAGGGGAAAGCTGTTCAGTGGCTAAAGAGCTCGATTCAACTTCAGCAATGAATGCTGTCTACCAGGACAAAACAAACATTCTTTTCTCGGTAGGTGTATATCATGCTGACTGTGTCACTCTGCATCTTCGTAGTCACAATCACGTATAGTACATAGATTTATCCTTTTGATTGTTAAATGTAGGAAACAAATCAAGTAAACATGCATTTTAAAGTGAAAATATATAAACTCCCATGCGGACCATGTATAAGGAATGAATGGATCAGATTTGGATGCTCCTGAAAATGCAGGAGCACATATGAGGTGGTTCCTCAGAAAAATGTCCATCATATATCCCTCAGCAAATGATCATTGTAGCACTTCGCATGATTGCACCAAGACACCAAGTTTGCACTTGATATGTCACATCCATGTCTTTCTCTGCGGAAACACTGCTCATACCTCCACAAATAATTGAAATTGGTGCTAGATATCTCTTGCCCCCCCCCCCCCCCCCCCCCTCCCCCCCCCTTATTAGTAGTGAGCATATTTGGCTACCTGTTGTAGAAACATCTAAATTCCATGAGTACAAGTATGCCCTTTGATTATGGAATAAGATTATATGATCATCTGATTATCTTCTGAAGAGTAGTGATACTCTTAACATTTGAGAATTTTTAACACGTACTCTTTCCGTACCATAATATAAATGTTTTAGGTATTACAATACGGAGAACATGTGTGTAGATTCACTCATTTTGCTCCGTATGTAGTCCGTATTAGAATACCTAAAACATCTTATTATGGTACGGAGGGAGTAGTAATTAGCTAAATCTTCATGAACTTCTCAAATTCAAATTCCTGGATATAATTTCAAATTATATCTCGGTGAATATCTTCTCTTTGGAACTTTTGCTCATTGCATCCATCCTCCAGTTGCTTCGTCTGAGATTTGCATGTTGTCTGCTGTCTTTGCTTCCCAGGGTACTGTTGTTGTAGCTGGTAGAGCCAGATCTGTTGTTATTGGCGTTGGCTCTAGTACTGCGATGGGAAGTATACGTGATGCAATGCTGAAAACAGAGGATGTAAGATGTCGATTTTCCTCGCATGCTCTTTTATGAGACTGAAG
Source organism: Poa pratensis (assembly GCA_947311845.1). Lineage (NCBI taxonomy): Eukaryota > Viridiplantae > Streptophyta > Magnoliopsida > Poales > Poaceae > Poa > Poa pratensis. Next base: position 94,222,733 of record CAMZMU010000117.1, on the reverse strand, counting down.
AATGATGTTTCTCATTCAAAATATATGTTGTAACTTTAGGCCTTTTGCTGCGCTAGTATTATTATTTTCTTAGAACTTTGATTAATGGCGACCTTATCCTGATGCTTTATGAATAGTGATGAACTGATGATTTTACGCACTGACAGAATTCCTACACACTTACAGGAAGCGACTCCACTGAAGAAAAAACTGGATGAATTTGGTACTTTCTTGGCAAAGGTAGCTGAACATGGTTTTTTTCAACACGTCATGAGTAGTTTTTCTTGCGAAATTCAAGGGGAAATACTTGCTGAAAAATTATGACTGAAGCAAATTGATGGAAACATCTACTGGATTGAGACCCTGATACAGATTTCTCAATGAAAGCTAACCAAAATTGAATCTAGTTTCCTTTGCTCAAGGGCCTCACTGGCTTGGGTATCGATTTAAAAAATTCTGGTCATATAACAACAACATTACAATATTTCAGTTTGCTCCAATTAATATGTAGCTTTTCCATTTTTCTATTGACTGTTTGAACTATTTCTTATTAATTAGTTCTGATGCCCTTTATTTGCACTCATGCTCTCTAACCCTGTAAGATGCACATATAAAAAATATACCGAACTCACATTACCTAGCGAGAGTTGCAGTTTCATGGCATGATGCATGTTTGTTCGCTAGATGCGTGGCATATAAGTTGTGTTGGCTGTGAATAACTGTTGTTGTTTCAGGGTACCTTTTTTTGCTTCATCAGATTATGTTTTTTCTTTTCAGGTGATAGCAGGGATTTGTATTCTTGTTTGGGTTGTAAATATTGGCCATTTCCGAGATCCTTCTCATGGTGGTTTACTTGGGGGTGCCATTCATTATTTTAAGGTATATCACTGATCGTTCTGTGAACATACATTTCTTGGCATTCGTTCATTGTAGGTTGACCAGAAGTCTGCTATACATTATTTCCTTACATATTGTGAGTTGGCAAATATTCCTGTAGTACAATGAGCAGAAATTTGGTCGCTGAGTGTTTAAGACAATGTGCAGAAACATGATACTGGACAGGGACGCATCCTAGGCATCAGGATAGGATCTATAGTGCACAGTATCAAGTTTCTTGTTTCTGGTTAAGAACCAGAAACTAACCAGAAACATGAACTAAAAACCAGAAACATGAACAAAAAACTAGAAACCAGAAACATGAACAGGTCCCGGGCAACAGGGACGCATCCGCCCATGTCTGTACTTCATGTACCTGAAGCTAGAATGAGTTGTACTTACAAATGGAGGGATTAGTTGATTTTGGTACTTCCTTGTACTTTGTGACTAGTTATACTGCTTGCATTTAACCGTTATTGAATATTGTAATCTAACTTTATTATTTTAGAAAATATACATATGCTACATTTATACTTTCTTTTGATAGGTTGCTGTTGCCCTTGCTGTTGCGGCCATTCCAGAAGGTCTCCCAGCTGTAGTAACAACGTGAGTTTCCCAACTTTCCATACAAATACTATATAGATTTCCAGTAGTGCCAAGTGAATCATTTTATGTGATTCGTTCTTATACCAGTATATTATCTGATTTCAATCAGTTAATGTAAGGGTATAATTAATATTTCCAAATTTACGAATATTTGTTATGTTATGATGTTTCTTTCAGCAGTTAGCTATTAGTAAAGCAGGAAATGGAGTCATATTAAAATGGGAAATGTGCTAGTTTGGAAGTTTGAAAGAATGTATGCCTTGTGAATCATGTTTAAACAATTGCGAAGTACCGAAGCATTGGGGTTTTATACATCGGAACACAACCAGATCTCTTTGTCTCTGTTATCCAATTACTGAACTTTCCTTGTGTATTTCGTGAAAAATTTCTACTGCTTGTGATAAAATTAGTCATTTCTACCTGACTGACTTGTTGTAGAGAGCGAGAGAATCAGTTGTGTGCAGCTGTGTCGGCCATGACTCTGGTTAAGAACCTAGAAACATGATACCGTGCACTATCAATCCTATCCTGATGTTCTGAGTTTTTTGTTTATTTTATGCTCAATTTTAGTGGTTTGCGTTGTTCCTTCATGAACTGAATATAACATATTGGCCTGTTTTCGCTTCTAGGTGCTTAGCTCTTGGTACCAAGAGAATGGCTCGGTTGAATGCAATTGTTAGGTCTTTGCCCTCTGTGGAGACATTAGGATGCACGACAGTTATTTGCAGTGACAAAACCGGTACTCTTACGACAAACATGATGTCTGTCTCCAAGGTGAATATTCCAGTTTACAGCATCATTTATCATTTAGGTGACCTTTTTTATTTTATTTTCCTATTGAATGAATAAGCACACAATGGGATTTCACAAAATACAATACGCATTTGAGATTATAGTCTTTTTTCACGTTGAAGATTAAAGTCTGTTACACTCGGCCAATATATTATGTTCACACATAACTAAGAAGTGTTTTTAATATCCCAGGTATGCGTTCTGCGGTCTGTGCACCAGAGACCTATAACTGACGAGTACTCTATTAGTGGAACAACATTTGCTCCTGATGGGTTTATATATGACGCCAGTGAATTGCAGGTATAAAGATGTATTTTACATTTGTCATTAATTTGAGGATCATTATATTGCAGCAGCCTAAACCCTGTATTTTCATGTGGCACGGCTTAAACTTATGCTTTATCGACTGTAGTACAGTAACACATAGTCTAAACGATACCAACAACCCATGACACCTGACCAAGATTGTCACTATTCACTAATCTTGTACTCATTACTCTGCTAAACTCATGTTTACCACGGTGTATTGCATTAGAGTAGAACAACAAAGTATGATGGTACATATGATAGGAACATCAGACAGAGCCTTCTAGAGGCTGAGTTTAGTATGCAAATTATGGCCGAGATGTATGCAACACCTGTACCCATTGAGTCAAGTGTTAGGCCCTTGTAGATGGATTAATCCTGTGACCAGCCATTTCAGTATACTGCAGGACCTGGGGAACCCTTTGGGTTATTCATCTAGTGACCCATGATGTCCCTAAGTCACTGTTGCAAACATTGATCATTGATACATGTTCCAGTTGACTTTAGAAACTAACTTTTGAGGGGATTTTCATCTGTTGCAGCTGGAATTTCCTCCTCAATCCCCATGTCTCCTTCATATAGCCATGTGTTCAGCTCTTTGCAATGAGTCCACTTTACAGTATAATCCTGATAAAAAAACTTATGAGAAGATCGGGGAGTCCACTGAAGTTGCTCTGCGTGTGCTGGTGGAGAAGGTCAGTTGTTAGTTCTGGAATTGACTTACGAGTGCATTTTTTATTGCTTTCCTTGGAAATGTCAATCTCACTTTAATGTTCATTTTCTTTATTACTTAGGTCGGTCTTCCTGGTTTTGATTCAATGCCTTCAGCTCTGAACATGCTAACTAAGCATGAGCGTGCATCGTACTGCAATCATTACTGGGAAAATCAGTTCAGAAAGGTTGTATTCCTCTACTTGTTGGCAATGATATATTGATCCTTTTTTGTGTCGATTGTTTTTGCAATTCCTTCATGAGTGCCATCCCTCTCCCCTTCTGTCCATTACTCCATTTGTAGCAGAGCTTCTTTGATTGTGGATTTTTTTCGCTAGCTTAAATTGACATTAGAAACATTATCCTTGTGTAACTGGACAAAGTACTGTAAGGTCAGCTGTTGTATGGAAATTGCTGGTCTGATGAATAGAGGTTAACATCCTTCATCATGCAAAGTCTGTACTGAACATGCGCAGTTCCCCACATGACACATGCATTGGTTTCTGGCGGATTTGTGGATTGTGATGCCATTTGAACTATTGCCGTCCTTAATTGTTTTCAAACTGGTTAGTCTTTTCCACATTGTGTGTAGCTGACTTGTATCAGGCAGCCATACTATTTTGTTACTAAAACATACATGTGTGATACTTTATGCAACTATTGCAAGTACTTCTGAAGTTCTTATGGTATCACCAGATATATTGGAAGATTCCAACTGTTTAGTTACCTACTTTTGTAACTATATAGTGTTAAGTTATTCATCTTAAGTCACTATTTTAGGTAAACTGCAGTTGACACAGATGAATGATTTGCTCACACTTTAACAATAATGCCTATGCAGGAAATGTCATTTTGTGTATGCTGTATGGTCTGACTGCCTGTGACTTATTTAATTTATATTGCGATTCTGTTTCTTCGGATTTATAATGAAAGTTCTTATTCAATTTTCTGATTTATTCCTTAGATATCAGTTCTAGACTTTTCCCGAGATCGCAAAATGATGAGCGTCCTTTGCAGTCGAAAGCGACAGGAGATTATGTTTTCAAAAGGTGCCCCTGAAAGTGTAATGGCTAGATGTACACATATATTGTGCAATGATGATGGTTCTTCTGTACCACTGACTATGGACATACGCAATGAGCTGGAAGCTAGATTTCAAAGGTTAGGTCCTTTGCAGACGAAAATGACAAGATATTATGATTTCAAAAGGTGCCCCTGAAAGTGTAATGGCTAGATGCGCACATATGTAGTTTTTATGTTTATGAGGTTGTGTCTTTCTTGATAGATGTGAATACATTATATGAATTCAATTCATATAGGCAGATTTAACAATAGAACTGACTATATTTCTGACGCCAATGGACCTCGATAATTTTGACCAAACCGTGCCCCTGGGCCCTGAGTCAGCACTCAGCAATATCATCATTGTTGATGATTTTTGTTATTTTTCTCCAAATATACTCGTAATCCTCATTGCCGAATATTTCAGTTTTGCAGGAAAAGACACCCTAAGGTGCTTAGCATTAGCTTTAAAACGAATGCCAGAAGGCCAACAAAGTCTTTCCTATGACGACGAGGCAAATCTGACATTTATTGGATTGGTATGCTTTGTCACTCCTGCTGGTTCCACTATTTCTTCTTTAATGGTCTTCTACATATGTGCTTTGATTTTGTAGTCAGGTATCAGTTTACGTTACTTAAGATAATAGAGGCATTGATAATGAATACAAGTTCTTTTGCTACTGGTTTAGGTTGGGATGCTTGACCCTCCAAGAGAAGAAGTTTGCAGTGCTATCCAGTCTTGTATGTCTGCTGGTATTCGTGTTATTGTTGTTACTGGGGATAACAAGGTTGGTGAACTTAATGGTTTATCTTTCGAACGGGATGATCTTTTGCTACTGGCGAGAAAATAAATATGTGCTATTTTAGTCCACTGCAGAATCTCTGTGCCGGCATATTGGGGCTTTTGAGCATTTAGATGACTTCACAGGGTATTCATATACAGCATCAGAATTCGAAGGGCTTCCTCCTTTGGAAAGGGCGAATGCATTGCGAAGGATGATTCTGTTCTCCAGGTGATTTTATTGTCATTACCTTGTTAAATTTAGGACGTAGCTACCCACTTGCCGAATAGGTAATGGCATCCCACTATACTGCTATAAGTGGTCGTAAGCTTGTCCAATGACTGAGGGTGGAGTTATTTTTCTCCTTTTAGTGTGGTTCCTGCTAGATTTGTTCCAGTATTGAGTGCCTTATTACTTCTGATTTAGCTCATCAGAATTGTATGGCATTGAAGATCACAATTTTATATACTACTCTGATCCGTAAAAAGAGGCGCAAGCCGTACGTCAAAGGTGTACGTGATTAGCACATTTGTTACGACTCTTATATCGGATCGGAGGAGTAGTAATTATCATAACCTAGTGGCATTGAACATAATATATGATTTAATCACCAGATGATCGAACTACATGGGGCTTCGTGATAAATCAGACAAAAAGTTCCTGAAATGATCAAACTATCAACAGATCTATGATTTAATCACCGAAAACTTCCAGTTTTGTACTCTCGACTGCCCTTCTGTACCTGAAAAGTTATACTCGATGGTGCAGAGTGGAACCTTCTCATAAAAAGATGCTTGTTGAAGCTTTGCAATCACAGAATGAAGTGGTAAGCTTGTACATTTATGCACAAATTATACATGTTGATAAAGTGTCCATTGAGCTTCTTTAGTCTTTATGATAAATGAAATTTATTTAATTGCCATGGAATTGGTCATGGTAATTTTTGCTTCGCTCCCCCTCTTCATGCAATAATTCAGTTTACATTATAGTCATGTTCGTTTCACATGCAAGGTTGCAATGACTGGTGATGGCGTCAATGATGCACCAGCCCTGAAGAAAGCAGATATAGGAATAGCTATGGGATCAGGAACTGCTGTTGCAAAGGTATTGCTTTTCTTGAAGTAAACAGGAATATTAGTATTCATTATCCTGAGATTTTTTTCTTTAACTATTTTTTCAGTCAATGCATTTATTCATTTTTCAGTTTTTTTTTTTTTGAAAGAGCTTCATTTTTCAGTTTCTGTTACCAACTTTTTTGGATTAGCTAAACTTACGTTTACCTCTCTATTTCAGAGTGCTTCAGACATGGTATTGGCTGATGACAACTTTGCTACAATTGTTGCAGTAAGATCAAGTTCTCATTTATTGACATACAAATAAGACATAACCATTGGATCTTATTATGCTTTTTGTGTACTTAAACTTTGGATTATCATTTATTCATAGGCTGTTGCAGAGGGGAGGGCCATATATAACAACACCAAGCAGTTTATTCGGTACATGATTTCATCAAATATTGGGGAGGTAGTTTGTATTTTTGTGGCAGCAGTGCTTGGGATGCCTGACACACTTGTACCTGTGAGTCAAAAAACTCCTTTGGTTCTATGCTTCTTGAGATGAGATACATGAATTTATTTCTACAATCTATCATCTGCAGTTGAATTTGTAATTTAGCATCTTAATCTTGCTCTTTGGTTTTTCATATGTAGCATGTTTACCTTGTCATTAAATTTTCTCCCCCTTGTACCACTGTACTTCCTAACATAAATTTCTTAACATCATTCAAATTTGTAGCTCGCTGATTTTTTAAGTGGATGGACAATTTGTTTACCTCTCTACTCCATCACTTTGTAGGTCCAGCTACTCTGGGTAAACCTTGTTACTGACGGGTTGCCTGCAACTGCAATTGGTTTTAACAAGCCTGATGGCAACATCATGGCAGTTAAGCCCCGCAAGGTAATATAAAGTGGTAATGTACCTGATGGGAGGGGACCTTCCATCTTGTTCATTATTGAAAAGAATATATACAACTTTTACTTGTGCCAACCCTGGCTAATGGGGCTATACTGATGGATAAGCCTCTGTACTGTAGTCTTGTGGGGTTTGGTCTTTGGTCTGTGGTCTTTGTGGGACTGCAGCACATGGTCCTTGTGTCAAGGACAGGTTGCAGTTAGGATAGAGCATCAAGGACTGGCAGCATCTTGGACTGGCAGTTAGGATAGCACAAGGACTGGCTGGCTGTTAGGACTGGTTGTTAGGATAGCTTTTAGGACAGCATCTTAGACTAGCATCTAGCATATTCGTGGCTGGCTAGCAGCATATAAATATGTATCCCCAACCCCTCAGGTTGGCATGCCATTGTGTGAGAAATAAAACCAACGAAAATTGGCCCAACTCTCCAAGTGTCATCCTCTCTCAATGAGAGTAACCCTGAAACAACTATCAAGTGGTATCAGAGCGAGGTTTGTCTTGTAGCCTGACCTTTACCTGTTCTCCTCTCTCACCAGGAGCAGAGCAGCCCCAGCCGGTAGCAGCAGCTGCTCCGACTGTCCCTGGTTACTTCCCTCCCTCCGGGTTGTCGAGCAGCAGCTCGTCGGCAGCAGACAGCCCCCCAGCAGCGAGCCATGTCCACAGGTCACTCTCAGCACACGGCTACCTCGAGCATGCGGCGTCGGCAGGAGGCCGAGCGCGCAGAGGCAGAGGAGCGTGAGCGAGTGACTGCGGCAACCGCTGCAGCGGCGGCAAGGGCGTCGAGGCTGGCAGCGGCGGAGCTGGCAGCAGCCAGAGCGGAGGTAGAAGCAGCAGCGACGGCGGAGGCAGCACGTGTGGCTGCGGCGGAGGCCAAGGCATTGCGCGACAGCGCCAACAGCTCCGCGTCCGCTGATGGCAGCGTCGTCGCAGACCGCGACGACGCGGAGCAACAGCGGGCGGCGCAAGAGCGGGCGGCGCAGTGGGCAGCCGAGCACGCTCGCGGTGGCGCCAGAGGAGGCGCGCACGGCGACGGCGGCTGGGATGACCAAGGCCGAGGCCTCTACGGGGTCCGGACTGTGGTCAGGGACGTTGGTCCCGGTGCTGGGTGGCCTACCCTCACCAAAACCAACTACGTCGAGTGGGCAGCGATCATGAGGATCAGGCTGCAGGTGCGGCACATGTGGGAGGCGGTCCAGGACGACGCCGTTGACCCACATGAGGATCGACGGGCGTTGGACGCCCTCATCGCTGCAGTCCCGACCGAGATGCAGTTCTCGCTTTCCAACAAGCGGACTGCCAAGGAGGCATGGGACGCCATCGCCGCGGCACGCATCGGCAGCGACCGTGCCCGCAAGTCCACCCTGCAGGCACTTCGCAAGGAGTGGGAGAACCTGGCCTTCAAGCCAGGTGAGGACGTTGATGACTTTGCTCTCCGTCTCAACACTCTGTTGCAGAAGATGGTGCAGTTTGGTGATGCCACCTACAGCGAGGAGAGAGCTGTCGAGAAGCTCTTCCGGTGCATCCCCGAGAAGTACAAGCAGATGGCTCGCTCGATCGAGTCGCTGCTGGACCTCTCCACGATGACGATCGAGGAGGCGATAGGTCGTCGACACCGACGAGCCACAGCCTCTCTCGGGGCCCATCACCACCGGCGGCAAGCTGCTCCTGTCTCGGGAGCAGTGGGACGCCAGCCACGGTGACGGGAAGAAGGGGGAGCCTTCTTCCAGCAGCCGCAGGCGTGGCAGGCCGCGAAGGGGACGCCGAGACTACCAGGCCAGGGCACATGGTGATGCCCGTGGAGGTGCCCGGGGAGGCGCCGCCGGCAGGCCCCAGCCGGCACAAGACGAGGGCTGCCGCAACTGCGGCCGCCTTGGCCATTGGGCCAAGGAGTGCCGACAGCCACGACGTGGCCAGGCCCACGTCGCACAGGCTGCGGAGGAGCAACGTGGCCAGGCCCATGTCGCACAGGCTGCGGAGGAGGACCCAGCCCTGTTCATGACGCACGCAAGCGTCGAACTACCTGCTGCAGCACCAACTGCAGCAGCTCTCCTCCACCTTGACGAGCCAAAGGCGCACGCCCTCCTTGGCGACGGCTCCGGCAAGGACAAGACCAGCGGGTGGTGCCTCGACACCGGCGCCACCCACCACATGACCGGGCGACGAGAGTTCTTCGCCGAGCTCGACTCTGACGTACGAGGCTCCGTCAAGTTCGGGGATGCCTCCGCCGTAGAGATCAAGGGCGTCGGCTCCGTCCTCTTCATCGCCAAGACCGGAGAGCACCGGCTGCTCACCGGTGTCTACTACATCCCCGCGCTGAGGAACTCCATCATCAGCCTGGGACAGCTGGACGAGAACGGCTCGCGCGTGCTGATCGAGCATGGGATCCTACGCATCTGGGATCGCCATCATCGCCTTCTTGCCAAGGTAACCAGAGGCGCAAACCGGCTCTACGTCCTTGATGTGCAGGTGGCACAACCCATCTGTCTCGCTGCTCGTCGGGATGACGAGGCGTGGCAGTGGCATGAGCGCTTCGGGCATCTTCACTTTGAGGCCCTGAAGCGGCTCAGTGCCAAGGAGATGGTGCGAGGCCTGCCCTGCCTCGACCATGTGGAGCAGTTCTGCGATGTCTGTGTGTTGACGAAGCACAGACGACTCCCCTTTCCCCAGCGGGCGAGTTTCAGAGCTAAGGAGAAGCTCGAGCTCGTCCATGGGGATCTGTGTGGGCCGGTGACACCAGCCACACCAGGAGGACGACGCTACTTCTGCTGCTCGTCGACGATCTCTCCCGCTACATGTGGGTGGTGATCCTTGGCAGCAAGGGGGAGGCAGCGGGCGCCATCAGGCGCGCGCAGGTTGCTGCGGAGGCGGAGTGCGGCCGCAAGCTGCGTGTGCTGCGCACCGACAACGGCGGCGAATTCACAGCAGCTGAGTTCGCGTCGTACTGCGCTGATACAGGCATCCAGCGCCACTACTCCGCGCCGTACAGCCCACAGCAAAATGGTGTTGTTGAGCGGCGCAACCAGACGGTTGTGGGGATGACTCGGGCCCTCCTCAAGCAGAGAGAGATGCCTGCTGTTTTCTGGGCAGAGGCGGTGCTGACAGCCGTCTACATCCTCAACCGCTCACCCACCAAGGCGCTCGACGGCAGGACGCCGTATGAGGCTTGGCATGGGCGGAAGCCGGCAGTCTCCCACCTGCGGGTCTTTGGCTGCCTCGCGTTCGCCAAGGAGCTTGGTCACATCGGCAAGCTCGATGACAGGAGCACTCCGGGAGTGTTCATCGGCTACTCGGAGGGCTCGAAGGCCTACCGCATCCTCGACCCCAAGACACAGCGCGTCCGCACGGCGCGAGACGTCGTGTTCGACGAAGGGCGAGGATGGGCGTGGGGTAAGGCGGTGGACGACGGCTCGACTCCGACGTGCGACGACTTCACCATCGAGTACGTCCACTTCGAGGAGGCCGGGGGAGTAGGCAGCAGCTCCTCGCTGAGCACGTCTACTTCAGCCCCCAAGTCCCCATCGACCCCGGTGTTAGCTACACCGGCGACACCACAGCCGGCAACGCCACGCACTCCAGCACCAGCAGCCACTCCTCCGGGCGCGTCTACACCACCACCAGCTCACTCCGAGCACAACCCGGTGGAGTTCGCTTCTCCGCTCTCTCACGACGAGGAGCGTGTCGACGCGTATCATGACGACGAGCCGCTGCGGTACCGGACGATGGAGAACCTTCTCGGTGACCAGCCGGTGCCGGGGCTGGTGCCACGTGAGCTGGAGGCGCAGCTGCAGCTTGCGCGTGAGGATGGTGAGCCTCAGTCTTTTGCAGAGGCTGAGAGAGATGCGGCATGGCGTGCTGCGATGCAGATGGAGATGGATGCGGTCAAGGAGAACCGCACTGGGAGCTTGCTGATCTCCCTCGTGGTCATCGCGCGATCACCCTTAAGTGGGTGTTCAAGCTGAAGAGGGATGAGGCCGGCGCCATCGTCAAGCACAAGGCTCGCTTGGTGGCGCGAGGTTTCTTGCAGCAGGAGGGGGTCGACTTCGACGACGCCTTCGCTCCTGTAGCACGGATGGAGTCCGTGCGACTCATCCTTGCACTAGCTGCCCAGGAGGGCTGGCCTGTCCACCACATGGACGTCAAGTCGGCCTTCCTCAACGGCGACTTGAAGGAGGAGGTCTACGTGCAGCAGCCGCCGGGATTTGTGATCCCCGGCCAGGAGGGCAAGGTACTTCGCCTGCACAAGGCTCTCTATGGCCTCCGGCAGGCACCAAGGGCGTGGAATGCCAAGCTGGACTCCACGCTGAAGACGATGGGCTTCGAGCAAAGCCCGCACGAGGCGGCCGTCTACCGACGGGGCAGTGGAGGAAATGCCCTGTTGGTGGGCGTCTATGTCGACGACTTGGTGATCACTGGCATCAAGGATGCAGAGGTGGCTGCGTTCAAGGAGGAGATGAAGGCTGCCTTCCAGATGAGTGATCTGGGGCTCCTCTCCTTCTATCTGGGGATCGAGGTGCACCAGGACCACTCCGGGATCACGCTTCGACAGACCGCCTACGCCAAGCGCATCGTTGAGCTAGCCAAGCTCACCGACTGCAACCCAGCTCTCTCTCCGATGGAGGAGAGGCTGAAGCTGAGCCGTGACAGCACGGCGAAGGAAGTGGACGCTACACAGTACCGGCGTCTTGTGGGGAGCCTTCGCTACCTCGCCCACACTCGGCCGGACTTGGCGTTCTCCGTCGGCTACGTTAGTCGTTTCATGCAGCGACCGACGACGGAGCATGAGCAGGCTGTGAAGAGGATCATCCGCTACGTTGCGGGGACTCTTGATCATGGCCTTCACTACCCTAGATGTCCTGGGGCAGCAGACTTCGTCGGGTACAGCGACAGCGACCACGCCGGCGACATCGACACCAGCAAGAGCACGAGCGGGATCATGTTCTTCCTCGGCAAGTGCCTCGTGAGCTGGCAGTCGGTCAAGCAACAGGTGGTTGCCTTGTCCAGCTGCGAGGCTGAGTACATAGCAGCCTCCACAGCCTGCACCAGGCGCTGTGGCTCGCTCGGCTGCTTGGTGATCTCCTTGGCCGAGATGCTAGAGCAGTGCAGCTGATGGTGGACAGCAAGTCGCTCTGGCCCTGGCAAAGAACCCCGTTTTCCACGAACGGAGCAAGCACATCCGGCTGAGGCATCACTTCATCCGAGGCTGCTTGGAGGAAGGGAGCATCAAGGCGAGCTACATCAACACCACGGATCAGCTCGCTGATCTGCTCACCAAGCCTCTTGGGAGGATCAAGTTCCTTGAACTCTGCTCCAGGATTGGGATGGTTCAGACCGTCCACAAGACAACGCACAAGACTTAGGGGGAGAATGATGGATAAGCCTCTGTACTGTAGTCTTGTGGGGTTTGGTCTTTGGTCTGTGGTCTTTGTGGGACTGCAGCACATGGTCCTTGTGTCAAGGACAGGTTGCAGTTAGGATAGAGCATCAAGGACTGGCAGCATCTTGGACTGGCAGTTAGGATAGCACAAGGACTGGCTGGCTGTTAGGACTGGTTGTTAGGATAGCTTTTAGGACAGCATCTTAGACTAGCATCTAGCATATTCGTGGCTGGCTAGCAGCATATAAATATGTATCCCCAACCCCTCAGGTTGGCATGCCATTGTGTGAGAAATAAAACCAACGAAAATTGCCCCAACTCTCCAAGTGTCATCCTCTCTCAATGAGAGTAACCCTGAAACAACTATCATATACATGTATCTATACTGGACAGTGATTAATTGCTAAAAAAACACTTATGTTGGTAAATTGCGGTAGATTTTTTTTTGTATAAACTAGTGTACGTTTTAATTTTTTCCCATTACTCTAATGATTATACCGGCTTCAGTTAAACTTTTGTCTTCTTTAAATTGACCCATTTATTGAAATGCTCTCTCCTGCTGCATATTTGAATTGTAGGTGAACGAAGCTGTGGTCAGTGGATGGCTCTTTTTCCGCTATTTGGTCATTGGTGGTATGTACTTGCTGCATGTATCTACTTATCGTTAGCTTTACTTTTGACAATATTGCTACCTTTGCTTCTCTATTTTGTTTCTTATAGTTTTGTTTATGCAGCTTACGTTGGTCTTGCTACTATAGTGGGGTTCGTTTGGTGGTTTGTTTATTCTGAAAATGGTCCTAGATTGCCATACTCTGAGTTGGTAAGCTGGGGATCCGAAATTCTTTATTTTGCGCTGTTACTGTTTGGTGTTTATTGGGAAGTATGGAACCTCGTTAATAGCTGCGCCTGATAGCAGGGGTTATAATCAACTGCAAGCTTATACTTAGTCTTAAGAGTCCAGTTTGGTTACGATAAGGCAGTTGTTGTGGCGTTAGTAGTCCAATTTAGTCTTAAGAGTCCAGCTTGGTTACTAGTCTACTCACCCCTCTATTTTCTCTCGATATAGTTTCTGCTACCTTCTAATCACCGGCAACGACACCAAGGCACAAAGACCCACCCCTTACTAACTTCAAAGCTCTAAGTGAGCACAAAGCAGTACATTTCTTCTGCATCGATTATCAAATCTCTGCTATTGGCAGTGGCACTCCACGCCTATCTCATTGAGTTGCATTTTCCAGGACATGTTAGTCAAAAACACATGCTTGAGTGAGTCTTGCCAAAAAAATCTTATTATTTGTTTGTCAAAAGGAAAGTAATAGCAGTGAGCCCTACTGTTGCATATTGAAACAAAATGCATGAGACACTGAATATCCTTCCTATTTGAAAGAAACTTGGAACTCAAGTAGGTTTAAGATGAGCGTTTTTAGAAGTCAGAAGGATCACTCTGAAATATTTTCTAACATAGGATGCGATAACAGATGATGTGCATTATGAAGTTATGAAACATCTGGTTCATGGTTCAGGATTGACCATAATCATATCTCCGCATCATGCAGAAATTAGCTTATACGAAGAAAATCCGTTTCTTGGGCATCAGGTTAGATCGATGGATAGATAGTGAAGTTTCAAACTTCAAATTTATATGGTTGTTCAGATATACTCATGGACTAAAGAAAAGCGCTTACATTCCACATAGAAAGTTCTGGCTCACAGCCAGAGCAGGTTAGGAATGGGCTTTCTCCTGGGCAGCTTTTATTTTAGATTCGAGTATGTAATTTGAATTTGACTTGTTCCTCCGGGTTTACGACTGATCAAAATTTTAAAGAAAACTTTGATCTGCTTTCTGGGAGGCACATTGCCTCTGGATCTCACTGTGGTTATCGCTTCGACTTTTACCACCACAGAATGGTAGTTCACTTGCATATTCACATAGCTCAGTTCTCTATGCTTGTGGCTACGGAACGTTAAATCATTAGTAGATTTTTGTATGCTTCCTCTCCCTCTACATGCCTGCGTAATAATATTTCTTATTGTCTATTTCCCCTTATTTGTTCTTGTTTTCAGTTTCTTATTGTTACTCTTATTCAAACATTACTGATTCTGTAACTCTTGAATATCTTTCTTTTCCTATTGCAGGTCAATTTTGATTCATGTTCAACCAGGCAAACTTCATATCCGTGCAGCATCTTTGATGATCGCCATCCATCAACTGTTTCAATGACTGTACTTGTTGTAGTTGAGATGTTTAATGCCTTGAATAACCTTAGTGAAAATCAATCTCTCCTGTAAGATCCTTATCCCTCATCTCTCACTATTTTGAACCTAAGGTTTTTCATATAGCACCCAATACACGTAATCCATTCTACTAGTTGTAATATGCAAGAAGCAGTTAGCTTTCATCAGTGATTTTGATTCTTCTTGAGTGTTAATTTCTCTTTCTATCGGCTTGTAAAATTACATTTTTCTCTTAATTTGTCGATGGTAATCTTACGTATCTGATTAACCTGTTTAACAATCCAGTTTCCCATGTAATAGCCACGCCAATAGATTTCTGTGAAATTTGAAACATAAAATGAGAAATATATTTATCCTATTTCTGCTTAGGTGCCACACCAATAGATTTCTGTGAATTGAAACGTAAAAAAGAAATACATGTATGCTATTTATTAACTTGGGCCATTTTAGGAGGCATGTGTACATAATGTTGTTGCTTAGTCCATATCCCGAACGTTAATTTTTTTCTCTCCAAAACATTCAAAACCCACCCAGAGAAAACTGCTTATCACATTTTGGCTTATTACATAGTCTGTTTCACTCTGTTGATGTATTGAATATTGAGACAAAACCAGCTACTTTTTTTTTTGTTTAGACCGCTTAATCAATTTTTGAAAGAAGTTGTGAAAATGGTGACAGTGAACTAGATATTGCTCCCTCTGCCGCAGTTTATAAGGCTGCCATACATTTCGTGTTGGACCATCAGTTTGTCCAATGAAATGTGGGTTATGTACTTATGTGCCACAATAATCATAATATCATACCATTGAATCGGAAGAAGTTTCCAATGGTATAATTTATGTCACATGGCTCATGTAGTATTGGTCTAATTGATGGTATTAATTCAATCTCGAAAAACGAGGAGCCTTATAAACTGGGATGGTCAGAGTAAAGCATACATGAATTCTAGGTCGAAATATAGATAGAGTTAATGCATTTCAAATAAATGGTGTCCCCACAGCTGCAAATTACTGTGTTTATTAAACATACTATGGGCGGCACTCGGCAGTACGGCTGGTAACCACCGGTTAATGGCGGAGATATTTTGCAGTAGTTTCCGTTAAAACAAAGAAAGATATTTTGCACTTTGCAGTGCTCCGAAAAGCTTGTGGCACCTGCAAAATATTTGTGTACTAATTCTGGCCCAGTGGCACTGTCCTGCCCTTTGGCCTGTATGCTTAATGTAGGACACATAATGAATATATAAATGATGATTTTCTGCACTTCTCTTTCATCAGTGTCATTCACCCATGGAGTAACCTATGGCTTGTTGGGTCAATCATTCTGACAATGCTTCTTCACATATCAGTCTTGTATATGGAACCTCTGTCAGCTCTTTTCTCAGTAAGTCACCCATCTTCATTTTTGTGCAGTTAGTCATATAGTCATTTGCTCTTTATAGTAAGCTTATAGTAATCCCCCAGACATCTTTATAAATCGTGGTTTACGTGTGCAGGTGTCTCCATTATCTTTGGCCGAGTGGAAAGTTGTTCTTTATCTATCCTTTCCTGTTAGTATTTTTTTCTACCTTGACTTGCCATTTATTCAAATTTCTGGTGAAGCTAGTTGTCGCATATAAGAAAATGACACATAGGAATTCTGCATGTACTTAATTTTTTTTAAAGCAGTGACTAGTTAGAAGAACTGGACATTATATATGTTCCTTCTGTACCTTTGTTTAGCTTTTCCTTCGTCACTATTTGATGAAGTAACCTTATATAATTATTAGGTAATATTGATTGATGAGGTGTTGAAATTTTTCTCAAGAAGCTCCAGAGGTATGTTCTCTAACTGCACAATCTTCCTTGAAACTTTTAGGCTTTCTGCAAATGCTTCATCAGTTACTAGGATTGTTTTAGTTACCCATAGCTGATAATTTTTTTATTATTTTCAGCGTGGAGATTCCCTTTACGGTTATGGAGGCGTGAGGTACTTCCAAAGGAATCTCGAGATAATTAATTTTAGGACCAAACTGCTTGATAGAGCACGAAGCTCCACCATGGTGCGTTAAAACTGATTCTTTTGGACTTGAAGGCTGACAAACATTGTAGAAAATCTGTATACCTCTTTTTACGGATTGCACCAAACAGCAATTAACAGGAACTATACGATTTTAATGTATGAAAAGATTAGTAGAGAGCAGTTTTGGATGTATGTTGTACGATCTAGTTAGATATATAGTCAGAATGTCTGAACTTGTAATGGACACTTACCAAACAGGAGTTCATAATTCCAGTTCTCCCTTGTTTTACGACAGACCTATCCCCTATGTTAGTTCACATCTTTAATTCTCGTTATATCGACTTTCCGTTTGTAGAAGAAGGAAATGCAGTTGATTGTATAACACTAGATGCATATCAGTCAAGTCGTCTGTATGCGAACTGTAGATGTTGCACTTTGAATTCATATTTGTGTTTTGAGTGGAAAAAGGAGGAAGTTATATTGAGTACAGTACATCTCTCTTCACGGATTTTGAGAGAAAAAAATATAGTACGGTACGTCACTCCTGCAGGGAGGAGACGGTGCAGCCTAAGCAGACGCATCAGAGAAACTTGTAGTCCAGCCACCGTTGAGCTGTGGCAAATCCTTGTTTAGGCCTGTAGCTTATTGCTGTATGGCCACTGCCCTGCCTACGTTTAGAAGCAAATCATGATTTTATCCTGCTACTTCCAATGTATATCATCTCTATAAATGTAAAGGCATTTTAGTTATGCACATACTGAATATGGTGGAGAAAATCATACGCGGTGCACTTCAGTTAACCTTTACTGTTGCAAATGTCATATGATTGGCATATGCAATTGTGAATCTGCACAAAAAGGCACCAACACATAGTGTCTTCTTATGAGATAACACAAAACCAACATAAATGCAATACATCCAACTCTCCCCCTTTATAGACTGCACCATCCGCCCTCGACCGCGGTGGCATGTACCTTTGCACGATGCCACGCCATACCGCACCGTCTTCCCTCGGGCTTCTGGGAGAAGCTACTGGAGGGTAGCTTTCTGGAGAAGCCCTCGTAGAAGCCAAAAATACGGGGCCTAAAAGATGCAGTGCCAAAGTGCAATACAAAAATATACATTACAAGTGTTAGGGCACAAAAATTAGAAACATATTAAAAAATACAGACCATTTACTCAAAGTTTACAAACTAAGCGTGCACTCGGTAACAAAATGCTAAGGTTGCTGCTCAAGTCATCCGCCCACACGCCTCTTGTTTTTCTATAGTACACAAATATTACACATTTGTGCAATTTTTACAAGCACACGTGTGTTGTGGCCGAATGTACAACAATATTTTTTCCAGCATTTAATATAAAATTGATTCCCCAGTAGGCCAGTACTATGTATGGCACACTGACACAATCTCCACAAATTTTCTCAAACAAGCATATAAATGTGTCATGGTACCAGGTACTCCCTCCGTTCGGAAAAAGATGACTTCCATTTGTCCAAATACGGATGTATCTATACTTGTAACATGTCTAGATACATCCGTATCTGGACAAATAGAAGTCATCCTTTTCCGAACGGAGGGAGTACCTGTTATGATGTGTCGTTCAACCTAACAATACATGGGTTATGCTTGCTACTCCCTCCGTTTCAAAATAGATGTCTTCCATTTGTCTAAAAGTGGATGTATCTAGACATGTTACGTGTATAGATACATCCACTTTTGGACAAATGGAAGTCATCTATTTTGGAACGGAGGGAGTAGATCATTAGACTGTTGGCTATTTGATGCGCTTCAAAAGTACTTGTGATGTCTGAACCTGAAGCGATCGAAGCAGAGGCGTCAAAGTGTCTCGTTGTCCAGCCACCTCTGGGCCATGGCAAAGCATTCTTCAGGCTGGTACTCTGGAGCAGTATGGCCACCACCCTGCACAAACAAACAAATCATCAGGGGCTCCATCATGGATAACGAATATGGTTCTCCCAATACAATCCATGTACAAGAGATACAATCTGAAGAGTAAAACAAGATCACCTTTATTGTGGCGAATGTCAAGTTGTTCGCATATGCAATTGTAAATCTGCGCGAAAGAAAGGATGCATTCAGAAGAAGGACATAACACTTCATATTCAGAAGTGCTGAGAAAATAATTTAGATGACTTAACCCTGCAGCCTGGCCATCGAGATGCCATGCCCTCCAGTCATCAACGATGGAGAAGTTCAAGGATCTGATCCAAGCCTGAGTGCCGAGCAATGGCACCTGGAGATCGTGGTCTCCGCTGCGATCACACAGAGTTCGACTTAGAAACATGCGGAAGAAGAGTCAATATGAATAATGAAACTTGCAGTGATGATGTGCCTTTACCTGTACACGAGTGCCCGGTAACCTCTCATGGTTAGGTTGAGATGGTACGGTATGCTGCTATCCATATCAGATGTGTAGGGGAGCACTTTGTTGCACCTTATCCACTCGCCAATTGTTTCCTATTGCCGAATTTATTCATTGTCAAAACCCTCAACTTTGCCAGAACTTCAAAACCGTCTCAAAGGAACCAGAAAATTACCAAGCTGTTCACTTTTGGAGTTTAGGCCGTTTTCAATGTTTGTGTTATGCTCATGCTCCTATATGATGTGGTTTCTCTAGCATTCGATTCTACAAGTCAATATATGACATATCCTAATTTAGAGATAGAAACTAAAATAAGCAGCTTGCACCCGACATGTTACACACTTCCTCTCTCTCACACATACAGATGCACGTTCGTGCTCGCGCTCACATGGGTTGCCCCTTTTTGATGAAGGGTAAGCTGGAGATTTTCCAACTATAGAGAAAGAGAGAGATAGTCGAGTAAGTACTCATCAAGTAGACCCCAAAAGCAAATGAGACAGGAATTTATACATGTTTGGTCCTCGTTGTGGATAATAAGCCTACTCATCTGGTGGCTTTGTATTAGTATGACCAGAATACAACGGGGTTAGTCTCGCCGAGCAGATCAGATCTATACTGCACGATATCTATATGGCAACTTAAAAGAGTGGACTTCCAACCGCTTGAAGATAAAATGGGTGGGAAACTCGTTACTTGGGGAGGCAAAAATATCAATGTGGCCGGCCGTGGTACTTTCGTCAAATCCGTTCTCACCTCACAAGCCATTTTTCACCTCACACCTCTCGTCATCCCCCAGGGTTGCCTCACGAACATGAACAATATCGAGCGAGCTTTCCTTTGGGCCGGCACTAGAGAGGTCTCCGGTGGCAAGTGTAAAATCAATTGGGAGGCGGTGTGTCGTCCTACCAAGCTCGGTGGGCTTGGGATCCTCCACCTTGAAAAATTCACGCGAGCTCTCCGATTGCGGTGGCCTTGGTATGATGGCGCGATGCCGCCAAGCTTTGGGTGGGCTTGGGAACCCCTTGTGACTCCGTCAACATGGCTCTCTTTTACGCCTCCACCACCATCTCTATCGGCAATGGCAATATCGCTCCTTTTTGGACTCCCCTTGGCTCAATGGGAGGCGGCCAAAGGACATTGCGCCGCTCATTTTCGAGGCCTCTACCCGGGAAAATTGGAACATGAAGCAAGCCCTCCATGGAAATGCCTGGATATCAAAAATCAAGATGGACATAAACTTGACTATCCCGCGCCTTCATGAATATATTCGTCTTTGGTCGGATTTAAACATGGTGCAACTAAGAGAGGAGGTTGACGGAGAATGGAGAGTACTCCTCCACCTCGGCGACCCAATTTCATGGGGCCAGAAGCACGCTCATGAACAAGGCGGTGTGGAAAGTTTGGGCACCGCCAAAAATCAATTTATTCTCTAGGCTGCCAACACAAAATAGGCTTTGGACGGTGGATAGGCTTGAGAAAAGAGGTTGGACAAATTGTGGCTTATGCCCCCCTTTGCAAGCAAACTCAAGAAACGGCGGTCCACCTCTTCTTCCAATGCCGCTATACAAAAAGACTTTGGGATATGGTTAAAGGGTGGCTCGGAATTGTGTCCATTTCCACCTCCGAGTGGACGATGGATCTATCCATCAAGTCTTGGTGGTTCAACATGTTGAGCAAAAACATCCCAAACCGCATGGTAATGGCATCGCTTACTATGCTCACCTCTTGGACTATTTGTAACGAGAGAAACGAGCGTGTCTTTCGACACAGGTCCGCTCCAATAACCATCCACCTTAACATGAAACGAGACTTGGAGTTCCGCGGGCGCAAAACATTTGAGAGATGTAATTTTGGGAGAGTAGTCCTTTTATGTTGTCGCTTTAATTTTCTTGTCAAAACTCTTCTACATTAATTAATGGAAAGAGACAAATCTTTTGCCTCCGTTTCAAAAAATTAATCTATATGGTATATTTCGATCTGGAGAGACTTGCTCGTCTCCCAAAGGCATGTTCTCTTACATGGGAAGTTTCTCCTCATTATGTTGTGGACGGGAGACACTTAGGAAAATGCGCCTCCGCATCCATGTAGAACTTCAATTCGACGGACTCAATGTGTCCCCAGAACTAACTTCCATTTTTCCACGAGTCCCTCTTACATGGATGAAAAGAGCGAACATCTGAAAGGAACCTTGGGTATCGTGTGTTATATATACACGATATACCTAGTAGTTTGTATTACTCCTCTACACCCATGACCTCCTACGGTTAGAGACAATAGTTTGAACTTCATACTCAGATGGCAGCCCTGTAAGTAAAACTAGCCTCACTTAAATGTCACCTTAGCGCGCAAACCACTTTGAAATTAGCAAGAGTTCAAAAGTGATCAAATTTGTTTTTTTTAAATTTGTTTCTTTTGTGGTTTGTTATTGATGATTTGAAAGTTTTAAGAAAAATAGTAGACTTGAGGAAAACTTCAGGCTTTTAAGGTACACCGTTTTGCAAGCTTAGGGATCTGTTTGACGGTCTGGAAGTTTTAAGGGCAAAAGTAAACTTAAGACTATGTAGGGTTCAAAAGTGTGTTGTTTTGTACTTTTGACCTTGCAACAACAATCTTCTACCAACTAGGTCTAATTTTGGAGACAAAGAAGCTAGTGCTACATCATGATATTAGAAATATATGTGAATACTTTCTAAAAGAAACGCTAGTAACATATCATGCAAGATTACCTCCTTGACCCCGAGGGCGTTTCTTGTCAAGTTATTGTTCATCCAAAAGTATGCAAGATAGTAACCGTATGTCTGCAGATAAGTCCATGATATGGTAATAGAGTGCCATGTGACATTGTCACGTACAGAAAAATTCTTCTATCGAATTGACACTCAGGTGATGAAGAAAAACTGACAAAACAATCCAAATCGGGTCGAATAGGTGCTGCATTTATTTGGATAGATTCTTCCAGCAGAAAGTTTCTTCTTGAAGCATCACCGAACGGTTTCGGCGCAGGGTCGTCGACACAATGTTTGTACAAAACGTGTGCATCTGCAATCTCAAAAATAAGCTGTGGTAAAAGGGATTTGCGTTAGCTGACGTTGGCAACACAAGCAGTTCAGCGAAGAACAATAGGTAAGTACGTATATTTTACATTTTCGATTTTACGCAGCACCCCAGCACACAATTGATTCGACGGGTTTACAAAATCTCCGTTGCAGTTCTTCATTGCAGCCTTTGAAAAAGATGCTACAAATTCTTAATTCAACATGTAGATACTACGAAATAATGTATCATCGGACTTTTGTCAAAGCAAGTGAATGAGGAACTACCGCGTATATTTGATCAGATATAATCCCAAAGCCATGAGCACTTGGAATTCGGAAATTTGTATCAAACTTGGGGTCAGTTATAGGGTTGCCGACCAGATAGCCCTGGAAATAGTTGCATTAACACAACAAAATAATTACGGACATGATGAGGATCACACACTCATGGAACTCCATTTGCCGTTGCAAATAACAAGTGTTTGAAGGCTAGAGAAAAACTTGCCTTGAGATTAATAAGAGGCTGCTTCCCCTTTTCAATTCCTGGAGCATGGTAGAAGAAAACTAAAAAGCGAGCTTGGTGACTCTGAAGAAATTGAAAAATGTATTTTCTTTTCTATTTTTATTTGAAGAACTTCCAGCACTAGTCCTTTAAACCTCGTGAAGAAAATTAGAGCTGCCGTGGAAATGCATTAAGTGGTGATAAATCAGGATATGTGTGTGCAGTGTTCTAAAGAGGATCACCTTCTGAAATTCTTTGTGCGATAAATGGAATCACTTTTCCGGCGTATGAATCGCCTCCGAGGTAGAAAGGATTTGACAGATACTTGGGATGATCAGTGAGCCACTGCATAACCATGCACAGAGCGGTCAGTAATCAACCGCACGACGTTCTTCCATTCAAGACCGTGCTGACGGTAGGACAACAATTAATCATTTCTCTAATCACCTTATTCAGAAATATTTGGACTTGCAGAGACGATGAGTAGTCTCCGACATCATAGCCTTTGGGATCGCGCGCGTACGAGAAACCAGAGCCGACAGGCGAATCCAAGAAGAGGATGCTTGCCATCTGATAGTCGTCGTGAGTCAGTAAACCAGAAAACAGAGAAGAAAAATGAGGAAGAGGAACATCATCTCAAGAATCATGGATGACGATCTTTGTACCTTCGTCCATGTCAAAGGGTTATATACTAATTGCGGCAGAGCACCAGTATAGGGTGCCAACACAAACTTCACAGGACCTGCACGGCGATGGATGGATCATGGATATATATCAGGCAGCTTATTTTACTGTGAGCTAGCAGCAGAAGAAAATAAAATGTTATTTTGGTGCCCTGACTGACCAACTTCAAAGGCGAGGCCGCTGAAGACGGTGCAGCGTGGCCCGCCAGTGAGCCACAGGATGACGGGGTCCGTGCTGACGCTCCGCTCCGACTCGACGAAGTAGTAGAAGAGCTCCGTCCCGGTCTCCTCCTCCACGCCGACGTACCTGTATCGCACAGCCGACACTTCAGGGTCGAACCGGCCGGCAACCAAGTTTTGGCCATGGGTGCTTACCCGGTTTCGAGGTAGAAGGGGAGAGGGCCATCGAATCCGGGCAGGTGTGTGACCACCGTCGACGCCGACGCCGAGGCCGGGAGCAGCACAAGGCCGGGGGCGAGATGGAGCAGCAGCAGCAGCAACGACAAGAGGTGCCATTGCGTTGCCCGGACAAGCTTGAAGGTCATTTCTTCCTTCTTTTTCTCGTCGTCTCTCTCTCTCTACATCTAGGCGCGCAGTGTGCGAGAGGACATAGATAACAAGTACTCCATCCCTCCAGTGTGCCAAAACATGTTATATTATGGGATAGAGGAAGTATTAGGGTTTTATTTATGGTCGCGGAAAGTGTCGGCGCGCGGATCGGTCGTCCCAACACTCAAGAATCAACCTCACTGATGTGATTGCGTCAATTCCCTGTTCAGGCTAGTGGAGTGTCGCGTGCTGTTTTGGTCACCAGCCGGTCATGTGCTGCTGCGCGCTGTGACTGTTCTGCTGCTGCGAGCCCGGAATTTTTTATGAAGAGGGCCAATGGAAAATTTATCCTTCTTATCAATTGTTGGGAGGGGCAAAGTGCTAAAATGTAGAAATTTTTGGGGATTTTGGCAAATAAAATAGAGGTGTACACAAAATTTCTGCATGTTAGAGCATCTCCAACAGACGCCCAACGCGCCGGCGCGGTATAATTTTTTTGCAGCGCCAAAATAGCAGTTTCACGCGCTGGACACATGTTTCGCTTTAGCAGCCGCGCTATAATTTGGCGCGCCGCTGTCACACTTTACCAGGCGCTGTAGAATGCAGCGCGCGCGAGCAGCCGGCGGTAGGCAAATGTGCATACTTCAAATTCACCAAAGCACCAATATGAAACAAATAATGATTTGAAACACAAAATAAACAAAATCATGACTTGAGCAACATAGCATAGTTCAAATTTATGGCATAGTTCAAATTCACCAAATCACAAACAAGTTCATGACAACATAGTTTATGGCATCGGTCTCCGGCGCAACAAAGGATGAGAATTCCGGCGCAACAAAGGATGAGAATTCCGGCGCTTCGGGTGGCGGGGGCGGGGGTGGCACAGGCGCAGCTTGTGGCGCTGACGGCGGCGCTGCCGGAGGCTTCTTCGCGCGCTTCGGAACCCTGTCCACCTTCTTCCCCTTCACCGCCGCCGTCGCCGCCGCCAACGGCCGCTTGGGGACGGATTTGCGCTGCTGCGCAGCGGGCGGCTGAGGAGCGCCGACGGAATTCGCCCGCGGCGCCATGAAGAGGCCGCGCGCGAGACCGATGGATGGAGTTGGTGCGGCGCCGGTGGCGGAGGTGGTCAATCCCGCGCTAGGGTTTGCGGCGGCGCCAGCGGCCGAGGGGTCGCGGCTATAGGGAGGGGTCGGGGGAATGTCGGAGCGGTCGTCCATCGCCGGAATTTTGCCGGCGGCGGCGCGGGAGGGACGCAGGCGGGGTGAGGGCGCGTGCGGCGGGAGATTTCAGATTGGCGGTTGGTCACTCGCGCGCTTTCCCCTTTCGTTCCGTGCGCGCTTCTGGACGCCCCAAATATGATGCGAAAAGTCCCGCTTGGTCCAGCGCGCTGGACGCTTTTTCGCACACGCGGGTTTATGGCGCTGCCGCTGGAGGACTAGATTCGGCCGCGCGCGCTATATTAGCGGTTTATTCGGCGCGCGGTGTTTTAAGCGCCGCTGTTGGAGATGCTCTTAGGGGGGTCAGGCCGTGCTGGTCCCCCTGTCTCCGCCACTGGCTGCGCGCACTATTGTCTCGCTGGTAGCTGCTGCGAGGCACACGAGACCTGACCAGTGCATGCACTACAATATAAAATCTTCATTGCTATTGTTTCACTCATAAACCACAAATGGTAGCTAAAAAAAATTGTAAATTAAATCACCAATGAAACAAAAAACCTTGTACAACCAAAAATATATAAAATAAACCTTCAACAAGAATACAACATGTTATAATCGAATTGCGCACTTTGCAACAAAATGCACCGTTTCGGTTGCAACATTGTAACAAAAGTTCACAACCCCGTCCGCGACAACCGAAGCAAGATGGTTGTGTGTTTGTGGCAAAATTTCTGATCTTTTACAATAGACACATATATAGCATTGTAGCTAAAAGCATCGTAACAGAAACACCAAAAACAATCGAGGCAGAATAGTTATATGTTTGTAACATAATGTATGTACTTTTACAATAAAAAAACACGCATGTAGTATTGCAGCAAAAATCTTACAACAAAATACCGAAATGACATAAACAAAAAAAATGTATGTAGCATAACTTGTGTACTTTTACAAGAAAAAATATAACATGTATGTAGCAAAATAGTTATTGCTTCATTCGGATATTCATATTGAGAGGGTAGACATTATATTGGGTTGAATATCAATATCATGAGATATTGATATTGAGTTTGAATGTCAACATTTTTGTTTGGATGTGTTAGATATTCAGACCCAAACAAGATATTGAGTTTGAATATCAAATGTTGTTTGGATGTATTAGATATTCAGTTTTTCAAGATTTTGATCATTATAGCCAAAATTATACAAAACAGCCATATCAAATTATCCAGTACACAATCTGACCATTAAATAGCTCGAATTAGCACTAAAATTAGCACTAAAATTATCCAGTACACAATCTGGCTGGAGGAGCAGGATCCGGCGGCGCTGGGCGGGTGTGGGCGGAGAGGCCGGAGCAGTCGGGGACGGAGGCGGGCGCTGGGAGGAGCAGGCGGGGACGGAGGTGGAGGCGGGGGCGGGGACGACTGGATCGATTAGCTAGCGGATGGAGGAGCACGCCGTCGACCTGGAGCATGACCGCGGTGGAGCAAGGCGGTGAGGCGAAGGAAGGGAAGAAGACCATCGATCCGTACCTCAGAACGGTGGCTGCAACTCCAGAATCAAGGGCGCCGGCCGCCGGCTGCCGGAGCTCGTCCAATCGACCATCCCTGCAAGAGAAGAAGAGGGAGATCAGACGGGAGGGAGAGGCGACGGGAGAAGACGACGGCGCCGGGAAGGAGGAGTAGAGGATGGACGGCGGAAATATCCACGCGCCGCCGCGCCTGCCGGGAAGGAGGTGGGGCGGGAGGCAGTGGCGGAGCTGCACCTGCCGACGGAGGATCTGGGGCGCACGGGAGCGAAGGAGACGAGAGGGACGGGGAAGCGCACGGGAGCGAAGGCGAATATCGACCCAATGTCGAGCCCAACAGCTCGACATTCGCTGGGCAATCTTTTGCACTACCGATGCCTTCCTCGATATCTCACGCGAATACCTGGCTTGAATATCTAGTACATCTAAACAGCCCAGTTTCAGATATTCGGGTAAGGAGAGCTCCGAATATCCAATATCGACCCTCAATATCAACATCCGAACGCACCATATATGTTTTTAACCCTCAGCGTCGTCGAGTTGCCATAAACCTCTCCGCACCAGTGTCCAACTCTCCACAGGCTAGACTGCACTGTCCGCCCTCGACCGCGGTGGCGTGCACCTCTTCACCATGGCAGTGTACCGTCCTCCCTTGGGATTCTATGAGAAGCTAGTTCACCGAAGTAGCCCTCCAAAAAGATGAAGTACCAAAAGCACAATACAAAATACACATTACAGTTGCTAGGGCATACAAAAGTAGAAAGATGTTATAAGTACAAACCATTTACTCGAATTTTACAAACTAAGCAGGCACCCATTAACAAGGCGACGTATCCAGTGAAAACTCCTTTTCAGTGCAAACTTGCAAACTTTTGTTGATGGCCGTTGGATGCATCACGGACGGCACGGATCAAAAGTGGTATCTCTAACCAGCCCATGTAAACAATAATTAACAAACAACCTCCTGCTCTTAACCACGATCCTGCATGAGATGCTCCTCACGCGACCTGGCGGCGCTGCCCTCGATGCGATGGCCGACGCGACTCTTCCCTACGCGCGCTAGCGACCGCCTTGAAGCTCTCACGCGACGGCGACTGGCGCTTCCCCTCGGACCAGTAAAGCGCGACGCAGCGGCGACCCGGCAGGTGCGGCGCTGCTCCCGCCGCTGGTCGGCTGCGATGGGGATTTATACGATTCTGAACAGAGTACAATTGTGAATCTTTAACAGAACCTACATTAATCGGATAAGTACGTGTAACAATATACGATTCTTCATGATGGCACTCACATAAATTGAGCGGCTGGTAGCTCCGTCTCTGCGTGTATTGAAGGTATCTATATTAATCGGAGGAGGATGTATTTCCCTAGGAAAACACTATTTATCAACCGACTGTACCTACAGTCGGTTTGCTCGTTGCGCGTGGCGCGCGCTGCGATCCGGCGACCGCCTTCTGAGACGACACACATGCATGCACAACACAGGCAGTAGCTTGTTCGTTGGAATGGATTGCATTCTCGGTTCACGTGGTGGTAGTATGGTGGTATGCACATGCATTTACTATGAGGTATGGTGGTACGGTTGACGTGGCAGTAGCAGTAGTTCTTTTCTTACCTGCTCCGGTAGTACTACTAGTTAAATTGGCCACCTGGGACTTAATGGCATCAATTGGAAATTTAGCGTTTCACTCCAAAGTTGGAGTATAAAATTGTTTCGTGCACAATGCATGCATGCAGTCTCTCATGTACTCCCTCCATCCGAAAAAAAAATGTCTTATGTTTGTCCAAATTCAGATGTATGTATGTACTAAAACATATCTAAATACATCCAAATTTAGAAGAAACTAAGACATGTTTTTCCGGACGGAGTGAGTATAAACAAAGATAGGTGTTTTTACATTGTGCTACGAATGAATTAACAGGGATTTGTTGCATATCTTGTTGTGTTTTGTCACAATGGTGTGTCCAAAATATTTTGTGCATGGCGTAAGTTAAGTCATGTAGCAAAAAAAACGAGCGTAAACATTTTTGTATGGTATATGTAGCACTTTTGAAAAAATGCGGCATCGTTTAATAGTACCGTGTGAATTTGTATAAACTCGGTCATGTAGCAAAAAAAATAACGAGCGTAAACATTTTTGTATGGTATATGTAGCACGTTTTTTTTTTTGCTACATGACTGAGTTTAATTCACGCGGCACTATTGCAAAACGATGACACATTTTTCAAAAATGCTACATACACAATACAAAAATGTTTACGCTCGTTATTTTTTTGCTACATGACCGAGTTTATACAAATTCACACGGTACTATTGCAAAACGATGCCGCATTTTTTCAAAAGTGCCACATATACCATACAAAAATGTTTATGCTCGTTTTTTTGCTACATGACTGAGTTTATACAAATTCACGCGGTACTATTGCAAAACGATGACACATTTTTCAAAAGTGCTACATACACAATACAAAAATGTTTACGCTCGTTATTTTTTTTGCTACATGACCGAATTTATACAAATTCACACGGTACTATTGCAAAACGATGCCGCATTTTTTCAAAAGTGCTACATATACCATATAAAAATGTTTACACTCGTTAATTTTTTTGCTACATGACTGAGTTTATACAAATTCACGCGGCTACATACACAATACAAAAATGTTTACGCTCGTTATTTTTTTGCTACATGACCGAGTTTATACAAATTCACACGGTACTATTGCAAAACGATGCCGCATTTTTTCAAAAGTGCTACATATACCATACAAAAATGTTTACGCTCGTTATTTTTTTGCTACATGACTGAGTTTTTACAAATTCACACGGTACTATTGCAAAACGATGCCGCATTTTTTCTAAAATTAAAATGCTACATACACAATAAAAAATGTTTACGCTCGTTATATTTTTTTGCTACATGACTGAGTTTATACAAATTCACACCGTGCTATTGCAAAACGATGCTGCATTTCTTAAAAAATGCTACATACACGATACAAAATTGTTAACTCTCGTTATTTTTATGCTACATGACTATTTAAAGTGATTCACCATTATTTTACTACAATACCATCAGGTGCACGGTTGAGGGCTAGAGATTTTGATCCAAGAGAATACTACCAGCTAGATTCGGCACGTGGAGCAAAAGGTAAATAGTGCTGCTGGGCTCCACCACGTGGAGCAAGTAAGGTGAGTGATTTATTCGCGCGTCTCAGCGCATGGGCACAGCATCCCGAAAGCGACATCTCAGGCAGACGGGCACCATCATGAAAGCAACGTTCCACGCAGCACACGAGCCGACGACCGATCGCGACGGATCGGACGGCACAGAAGGCGACTGTAGCGAGGCGTCAGCGTCCGCCATTTCCCTATCAGGTTCAGGCTTCATCCAAAGGTTCAGCCAGAAACGAAGCATTGGCTGAACCTTTGGATGAAGCCTGAACCTCAACTGTACCACCGATCGAGAGGCTTCAAAAAAAAAAAAGCTTCGTTTCATTGAAAAAAAATCAATATGAGGATGCAGAGGCACGGCAGTGGACAGAGCAGGAGTGAGTTCGTCGATTATGAGGGAAGGCGGTGACGCTTGCTCAGTGGCCGACGCGGGGCACGGCATGATGCGGGTCGCCGCCGACGCGTGCTCCGTCGCTGTCAGAGGGAACTCATGATGCCAGTTGCGCGAGTCGCGGACGGAAGTGGAAACTCCACCACACGAGTCGCCGGAGTGACCTCGCCGAGGGAGTTGCGGCGGGCAGCGGGCGGAAGGCGAGTTTCCCTCGCCGTGAGATCGAAGACAACCCGATCCGTCATGAAACGTTAATGACGTTCTAAGCAGATCGTGGTTAAGAGCGGGGGTTATTTGTTAATTAGTGTTTAAGTAGCTGGTTAGAGATCCCACTTTTGATCTATGCTGTCCGTGATGCATCCAACGGCCATCAACAGAAGTTTGCAAGTTTGCACCGAAAAGGAGTTTTCACTGGATACGTCGCCCATTAACAAACGCTAAGACATTGCTGCTAAAGTCGTTCGCCCACTCGCCTCTTGTTTTTCAATAGTTCGTATATTACACATTTGTGCAATTTTATCACAAACACGTGTGTTATGGCAGAATGTACAACAATAAACTTTCCATGTTATGACGTGTCATTCAACCTAACAATACATGGGCTATGCTTGCTGGATCATCAGATTATTGTCTATTTGATGCGCTTCAAAAGTTGTTGTGATATCTGAACCCTGAAACGATCAAAACAGTGGCATCAAAGAGGTTCATTCCCCAGCCACCTTTGGGCCATGGCAAAGCATTCTTCAGGCTGGTACTCTGGAGCAGTATGACCACCACCCTGCACATACAAACAAATCATCAGGAGGCAGGGCTCCATCATGGATAACGAAGATGGTTCTCCCATCCAATCCATGCATGGAGAAGAAAAATGATCTAAAAAATAAAACAAGCTCACCTTTACTGTGGCAAATGTCAAGTTGTTCGCGTATGCTATCGTAAATGAAAGGATACTATGAGAAGAAGGCCATTACAATTTATCATATTCAAAAGTGCTGGAAAAATGGCTTAGATGACTTGACCCTGCAGCCTGGCCATCGAGATGCCATGCCCTCCAGTCATCAATGATGGAGAAGTTCAAAGATCTTATCCAAGCCTGAGTGCCCAGCAATGGCACTTCGAGATCATGGTCTCCGCTGCTCGCACATGGGTTTCTAGTTAGAAAATTTGGAAGAAAATTTTGACAATCGGATAAGGAAAATTACATTGAATATGTGAATTTACCTATACACGAGTGCCCGGTAACCTCTCGTGGTTAGGTTGAGATGATACGGTATGCTGCTATGCATTTCATATTTGTAGGGGATCCCTCTGTTGCACCTTATCCACTCACCAATTGTCTCCTATTGCCGAATTTATTCATTATCAATATTTACCCAAATGTTTGGGTAGGAAAATATCCACTCTTCAAACCCTCAACTTTGCCTCAACTTCACCTATATTTAGAAACTTCAAAACCGTCTAAAATGAACCAGAAATTACCAATTTGTTCACTTTTGGAGTGTAGGCTGTTTTTAGTCTTGTGTTATGCACCTATAATGTGGTTTATCTACCGTTGGATTCTGCAAGTAAATAAATGAAATGTACTAATTAGCAATATAAATGATTGTTTGGTCGATGCTATGTATTAGCTAGTTGATGGGTCAACAGCCTGATTGATGTTGATATTGTCGGTGGTTCATTATACAAGCGCTCTTGCTTGATTTTTTCCTTTGTTCAACGAGTGGCGGATTTAGGATTTAAACAGAGGGCACGCCAAGCTCGATGTTCAAGTTTAAATAAAGCATACATGTACTTTTAACACCCATAATATACCTCGAATCTAACCAATTGTAGTACTAATTTATTAAATCTGCATTTTTGGGGGGTGCCATGGCACCCTCACTTGATCCGCCCTGTGTCCAAGACACACACACACGAACACCCATACAACGCGTGTTCATGCTCGCACACACACGGTCATCCCATGTTGGATGATGGTAAAAAAAATATTCCAAATGTAAAGTTACACATATAGAAATACGGGATAGTCGAGAAGTGCTCATCGTGTAGACACCAAAAGCAAATGTGACAGGGATGTAGACATATTTGGGCCTCCTTTTGGATAATAAACTTACTCCTATGGTGGCTTTGTATTAATATAATGGGATTACAATGGGGCTATCTCACCGAGCAGATCAGATATAGACTAATGGAGATTTGTATGGTATATGTCGATCTGGGTAGAGACTTGCTCGTCTCCCAAAGGCATGACCTTTGCCTCCTTAATTGTTGATGGGGGCACCTAGGGGTCTATGCCTAGCCGCATACAGATAGAATTTGAATTCGGTGGACTCTATGTTTCCACTTGACTAACTTTCATATCTGCCATGAGCAGGAATGCAAAATGGGACCCCATTTGTCTCACTTATTTTTCATTTTGTACATGTCTAGTATAAGATTTTGATCCAAAAGTTTATACTATTCATCTATAAAATGGAGTATAAGTGGGACAAGTGGATCCCGTTTTCGCATCTTTACCCATGAGTCTCTTACACGGATGAAAAGGGCACAAATCTAGAGGGAACCGTCGGCACCCCTGGCCTCCCACCGTTAGAGAAAATAGTTTGCACTTCAAATTCATAGCATCCATGTCAGTAAAACTTGCCACACTTGGATTCACATCAAAACTAAACAAATTTCAGCTTTTGTGTTTTGTGTTGGACGATTGAAAGTTTTAAGAAAAAAGATAGACTTGAGGAAAAAATTGGGGTTTAAAGGTGAAAGTGCATGTGTTGCCCCATATGTGGTTTTGGTAATTAATGACAATCCTTATGGACTAATGTTTGCATTGAGATATTCTTGTAGATCTTGTCCATAGGAAATCATTGGAGTTCATGTGTTGGATTCTAGAAGATTATATGATGACCAAGGTTCTATCCAAGGGTTTATATGAAGTATGGTCATGTGTAGAGTTGAGTATATTGCAAGTATGTCTTGAAGGATTCAAGACATCATCTTTGTGAAGAGAGAGAAGATTATGAAGTGCAAGCTCAAGAGAAGCATCTCGAAGAAATCCTATGCTTGAAGCTTGCCACCCATGTGGAGATATTGGTCAAGTGAAGATGTGCCTATGAGAGGCTCTCCCACATTGGTGTATGGGGGAGCAACATGTGAATCTTCATCAAGCGAAGCGTAATCAAGAAAGGTGGTCCACTTGAAGAGATCAAGATCGTCATCATCGAGCTCAAGTGGAATGCGCAAGGCAAAGGTATGACCTTGATAGGTTTTCTATTTTACCGGTCTCATGGTGTTAGTGGGAGACCGGGTTATAGGATAGACGGCGTACTATCAAGAGGGGCTCTCAAGTGAGTAACTTGATCGCATCGTTGTGGAGAGCTCAAACCTTTGCATACTTGGCATATCATCTTTCTTGGTTCTTATTTGGCTTTGATCCATGTGAGAATTTAGAGCTTGTGTTTATCTCCATACCAAGCTCTAGTTCATCAAAACGGATTTCATATGTATATCTTGTTGCGTTTTTTATGTTGGAGGTTTTACCGGTTTGCCTTTTCTAAGAGAGGTCAAACTCTCTCCTTGTGGCTTTCTTCTCACATGATGGACTATGATGTTTCTCTGCATAATCTTGAAGGGCTCTTCGTTGTGATTCCAACGAGCCCAAGATCATCGAAATTGGAGTCCGGATGAAAAAGTTATTGCAGTTTTCGTTTTGCTATTTCTGTCAGTTTTCAGAAAACCGGATATTCCGGGTTTGCTTTGGACCGGAATATCCGGCCCCCAAATTCTCGAGCTGAAAACGGCTAAGGACTAGGACGCAAAGCCTACTAGAGTTAACCGGATATTTGCTTTCGGATTTTCCTAAAAAGGATCGGATTATCCTATTGAATCGGATTATCCTATCCCAAACTGAATCGGATTATCCCATTGAACCGGATTATCCTATCCCAAATTGAACCGGATTATCCTGTTTTCTCTGGGTGCAACGGCTCTTTTTCTGGGGACCTATAAAAGGTCCCCTTCTTCCCCAATGTGACAACAGCTCTTGAGCACGAAAAAGCCCCCATTGTTGACCTTCTTGAGCTTGGATTTTTCTCTATTCCTCCATGATTCTTGCCTCAAATTAGAGGGAAAAGAGAGAGGAGATCTAGATCCATATTTCCACCAATCCATCTCTCCCCTAAGTGAGGGGAACCCTTTGGATCTAGATCTTGGAGTTCCATTTGTTGAGTTCTTCTTTGTTCTTCCTCTCTTCTCCCCCATAAGCATTAGTTGCTTTTGGTGGGATTTGAGAGTGAAGGATTTAAGCACTTGTGCTCTTGCCATTGCTTTTGTGCATCGGTTTGCTCTCCACGAAGATTCGTGGAAGTTGAAAGTTTGTGAGCTTGTTACTCTTGGGTCGTTGGACCCTAGACGGTGTTCTTGTGACCTTTTGTGGTCAAAGCATTTTGTGGCTAGTTGGGACCTTTTGTGGTCACTTGGGAGCTCCCAATTCTTTTGTGGGTTGTGCCTCAAGATTGTTGTAAGGGACTCGATTTCCGCCCAAAAGGAAATCCATAGTGGAAGGTGAACTGAGCTTTTGGGCGAGGTTCATCGAAGAATA
This sequence comes from Poa pratensis, assembly GCA_947311845.1. Lineage (NCBI taxonomy): Eukaryota > Viridiplantae > Streptophyta > Magnoliopsida > Poales > Poaceae > Poa > Poa pratensis. The sequence continues at coordinate 94,188,033 of CAMZMU010000117.1, read as the reverse complement.
GGGTGAGGCCTTTTGTGGCATCTTGAGTTTGAAACTCACACCTCTCCAACGAGACGTACTCCCCTAAAAAGGAGGAACTCGGGAATACATCATTGTCTCCGCGTGCCTCGGTTATTTCTATACCCGAACTCTTTACTTATGCACTTTACATTGTGATAGCCTTCGTGCTTGAAGTATTATATCTTGCTATCACCTTGTTACTTGTCTTGCTTAGCATAAGTTGTTGGTGCACATAGGTGAACCTAGTATATTTATGTTGTGTGCTTGTTAAATTTAAACACCTAGTTTTATTCCGCATTTATCAAGCCTAAACCGGAAAAGTTTTAAACGCCTATTCACCCCCCTCTTGGCGACATCCTTGTCCTTTCAAAAGGTAAACGTTTTCGTGAGCAGTGGACTTAAGACAAAATTAGGTTTCAAAAATATTTTGTTTTATACTTTTGACCTTCTTGTACCGACTAGGTCTAATTTTATAGAAAAAGAAGCTAATGCTACTTCATGACACTACAAAACTAGATGAATTCTTTCTGGAAAAAAAGCAATTCAAGTTTACCTCCTTGATCCCAAGGGCTTTTCTTGTCAGATTATTGTTCATCCAATAGTATGCGAGGTAGTAACCGTATGTCTGCAGTTTAGAAATGAGACGTAGATAAGTTCATGATGTGGTAATAGAGTGCCATGTGACATTGTCAGGTTCAGCAAAATTCTTCTATCGGTTTGACACTCAAGTGATGAAGAAACACTAACAAAACAATCTAAATCGGGTCGACCAGGTGCTGCATTTATCTGGATGGATTCTTCCAGCAGAAAGTTTCTTCGTGAAGCATCATCAAACGGTTTTGGCGAGGCGACGACACATTTTTTGTACAAAACGTGTGCGTCTGGAATCTCAGAAATAAGCTGTGGTAAAATGGATGTGTATTAGACGATGTTGGCAACACAAGAAGTTCAGTGGAGAACAATAAGTATGTAGATTTTACATTTTCGATTTTACGCAGCACCCCAGCACACAATTGATTCGTCGGGTCTACGAAATTTCCGTTGCAGTTCTTCATTGCAGCCTTCGGGAAAGAAAAGAAAATGTGCACAAATTCTTTAGTTCAACATGTAGATACTACAAAAATGGGATCATTCTCGAAGTTTTGTCAAAACAAATCAATGTGGATGTACCTCGTATATTTGATCAGATATAATCCCAAAGCCATGAGCAGTTGGAATTCGAAAATTTGTATCAAACGTCGGTTCTGTTATAGGGTTGCCGACCAAATAGCCCTGGAAATCAACACAGCAAAAGAATGAGAGACATGATCAAGATCGCAACCTCCTTTTCACTTCTTTTGCCATAATGAATAACAAGTGTTTGAGGGCTAGAGAATAGCTTGCCTTGAGATTAATGAGAGGCTGCTGCCTTTTTTCAATTCCTGGAGCATAGTTAAGCATATTAAAACTGAGCTTGGAGACTCGAAAGAAATTGAAAATTGGATTTGCTTTTCTAGTTTTCTTTGAACAACTTTCTGTATTACTTCTATGGACTTTGTAAAGAAATTAGAGAGATCCTAAAAATGCATTAAGTGGTGTATCACGAATTCACGATATGTATGCATATATGATAGTACTCCGATGCCTCTGTTCCAAATTACTATAAGATATTTTTAATATTTTAATATGGACTATATTGTGTACTGAAATGAGCAAACAGACACAGAAACGCATCTAGATACATATGATTCGAAAAAATCTAAAACATCTTATATTTAGGAAAGAGGGAAGTAATACTATTCTAAATTCTTGAGAGAGGAAGATCACCTTCTGAAATTTTTTGTGCGATAAGTGGAATCACTTTTCCGGCATACGAATGTCCTCCGAGGTAGAAAGGGTTTGAAAGGTACTTGGGGTGATCAGTGAACCACTGCATAGCACCGATGCAAGAGTGGTCAATGATCAACGCACACTGTTCTTTCAAGGCCGTACTGAGTACTGGGCTACTGGCATCCAGCCATCCACACAAAAGAAGAAGATGGAACAAACTGTAGGACAATAATAATGCCTCTCCTCACCTTATTTAGAAATGTTTGGACCTGCAGAGAGGATGAGTAGTCTCCAACATCACATCCTTTGGGGTCGCGAGCATACGAGAAACCCGAGCAGACAGGAGAATCCAAGAAGATGATGCTTGCCATCTGATGGTGGATCGTGTTCAATAAACCAGGAATCAAGGAACAAAAACAAGGTACATATATAGTCTAAATATATCATAGATGATGAACATATGTATTCTCACCTTGGTCCACGATAACGGGTTATACATCAACTGCGGCAAATCGCCAGTATACGGCGCTAACACATACCTTACGGGGCCTGCAATGCAAAACGTAGATCAGAAAGCTGCAGAAAAATCCCAGAGAACTACAGGGACCGAGCGGGGACCGAGCGAGACTAGACTAACCAACTTCGAAGGCGAGGCCGGTAAAGCCAGAGCAGCCGGGCCCGCCGATCAGCCACAGGAGCACGGGATCCGTGCCGGGGCTCCGCTCTGACTCCACGAAGTAGTAGAAGAGCTCCGAGCCGGTCTCCTCCTCCACGCCCACGTATCTGCATCGGCATGACGGCCATGAGCCTCTGGTGCCCATGATCGTACCAGCCAGCAGCTGTCTGGTTGCATGAATGCTTACCCGGTTTCGAGGTAGAAGGGGAGAGGGCCATCGAATCCTGGCAGGTGTGTGATCGCCTTCGACGCCGACGCCGAGCGCGGGAGCAGCAGAAGGCCGGGGGCGAGATGCAGCAGCAGCAGCAACGGCAAGAGGTGCCATTGCCCTGGCCAGACAAGCTTGAAGGTCATTTTTCTTCCTTCTTTTTCTCGTCGTCTATCTCTACCACTAGGCACGCATTAGTAGTATAAGTAATGATCACGTCGAGTGGATATCCATCTTGAAATGAAATACAGTTTAATAGTTTACGATGATTTGACCCAGATTGGATCAGGGCTAGTTTATAAGCTTTAAGAGACTCTGATACAAATGATTGGGGATTCGGTCCACAGAAACTCTGCTAGTTTTTATTCCCCGTGTCTCGCGTGCTCAGGATAATGCAAAATAGCCTCTATCGTTAGCTCTGCTAGTTTAATACGTAGTTTGCCACTATTTGACCAGAATGGCTGTCCAGACAGAAATATCCGCGTGCAAGTGATTGGCAGATCACCTCTTACTTTGTTTCTCGCAAGACCACACTGAAAGGCATCTCGTTTGTTACCGTGGTAGGCGCATAATTGATCCACCGAGACCACGAAGCAATCACAGTACGATGACGACACCGAGATTTGTTAACGCGGTTCGGCGAACTCACCTACATCTGCGGGGCATGACTACAGGCGCACCTCCCCATTGATACCGCAACTCTGGCCACCCTAGTCGCCGGCACAAGCCGCCGGCTCCCCCTGCGTGCCTGTTGCTATCAAGTCGTCATAGGTTACACGTGTGGTGCTCCCCTCATTATATGGGAGGCCCAGACTATAAGAGTTCGACTCGAACACAACTCGTATCCTATCCACATATAGTACAACTCCAAGTCCAAACGTAACCCAACTCGTACATAATATTCGACATAAACACAACAAACTTCACCTTGGCGAATATTCTCCACCACCTTGAATTCGTCAATGCGTTAAACCTCCATGTACACTGGACTTGGTTGTCTTCCATGAGCTCCGCTGCTCTCAGACTCCATGCGACTCCACCTGCAACTGTAGTCCCTTCTTCCCGTTTCAACATCATCACACACCGATCACTGATCTGCGTGAAAGTGCTTCCAACTTGAAAGAATTTCACCGTCGCACTTTAGTCACCTTGAATCAAATTCACAGTTGTCTCATCTTTCCCTGGATAGTCTTCTAATGTCCCACAGCTATAGCACTCCGCTTCCTTCTGTATCTAGTCATCCGCACTTTGCCATGTGCAACGAGCATCTCAGAATATACGGCCATGTACTCTCCAAACTTCTGACATTTTAGACTCTCCAACACTTTCTCAGATTCCCTATAACCAACTCTTGTCTATCACTTGATGGCCATCCCGATAGACCTAGTCACTAACTTGAACCTGATACTCGACAACACTGATTCAACACCCCTGCACACATGTCTTACCACATATCTGACCGTCTGTGCCCTGGTCTGTCGCCGTGTCCCGTGCTTACCGCACGCCTCGTCGCTAATACCGCGTCGAGCATCTGCAATCCTAGCCAAGATCTACCGGGTCGCTAACCCACACCATCTCAGACCCCAATGTAGACAACCATCAGTCATACCCGACCGATGCCGAGTTCCACGCATCTCTTCAGACCCTGAGCTCCAGTCCGGACCACGTGCCTCTCGCCTTCCCGCTGACTAGGCTTCGACTCTCCGCATACTTACGCCGCAGCCCCTCCACCAGCCGAGTGGAATCTCCGCCAGATACTCCAGCTCCACCTTCAACATGACTCATTGGTAGATGATCAATCCACCCCGCGTCCCATCGACCTCAAAATCTCATGTGTACACCGTCATGAGTCAGCCCCGCGCCATCGCATGTCGAAGCACGCATCTCTCGGGCATGCGTCACGTGTTTCCACGCCGCAGAATTCGGACACCATCAGCCCTCACGCTCCTACGTCGTCGTCGCCGATCTTCACCGTCTTCTGTCCCGTCAGACTGTCCAGTCCAACCCAGCCGAACTTGTTCGACTGCAATCATGCTCCACCTCGCATCATATCAGCCCAGCACCAATGTGCCATGATCGATGCCTTTTGGTGCATGATCCTCCGCGACATACTCAGCACGTCGCCAATCTGCCAACTTTCTGGTAGAAACCCGTACAAACTGTGCAACAAAACTAAAAAAGAAATTGCTTCCTGGTAGCTTCTTGGGTGCACGTACCATGTCCCACAACTCCCAATGCTCCTTTTCTTTTCTTCCATGTTGCTTCTCCATGCACGCATCTAACACATGCTGCAGTTTTTTTTTCACGTAACAAATCTCCAATTCCAAGCAGTAGCACTAGACATCACCAAACCTTGACCTACTTGCGACCAACATCCATCGCCTCGGTACGTTCGTATGCCCCGCGTAACCTTGACCTGAGCGACCCCCGCATGCGCACACTGCCAGACAACCCGTCCACATGCACCAGCTAAATCAGCCCTTCGTGAGCCAGCTCTTGGGCCGCGTGCCCCAGCTGGGCCTGTAACGAGCCCTTCGTGAGCCAGCTCTTGGGCCGCGTGCCCCAGCTGGGCCTGTAACGAGCCTCCGCCTAAGGCCTCCTGTGCGTGACTGCTGCTCCTTGGCCCTGATGCTGCACGCTATCCGCATATCGCTGTACCGCCTGGATCGATCTGGTCTCGATCCGATCTCGTCGAGACTTCTATCACGCTGCCACGATCAGATCTGTCGCACATGCACTGCTGGCCTCGCTGCTTCCCGATTGCTTTCCGATCTCCACCACGGAATAATCTACGCCGCCCCGATCGACCTGCCTCCGTCGCCGACGTATACGGTCTTCACTCTCTCCGAGACAGCCCCGCCACCGCCAACAACTTCCATCAATCATCCGGCGAAAATCAAGCTTCCTATAGATCAACCAACCACAGCCTTCAACCTTGCTCTGATACCAATTAATACCGTCGTAGGCTTATAATTGATCCACCGAGAACACGAAACAATCACAACACGATGACGACACCGAGATTTGTTAACGCAGTTCGGCGAACTCGCCTACATCTGCGGGGCATGACTACGGGCGCACCTCCCCATTGATACCGCAACCCTGGCCACCCAAGGCGCCGGCTCCCCCTGTGTGCTTGTTGCTATCAAGTCGTCATAGGTTACACGTGTGGTGCTCCCCTCATTATATGGGAGGCCCAGAATACAAGAGTTCGACTCGAACACTACTCGTATCCTATCCACACCTAGTACAACTCCAAGTCCAAACGTAACCCAACTCGTACATAATATTCGACACAAACACAACATCGTTGGTTCTCCCAGAAGTGATAGATAACAAGTAGAGTTTTTTTTCCCGAGAATAACGGGGTGGATTTTCCCCACCGCTTGTATACAAACTCAAAGCCGACCCTTCACAATGGGCCCAGTTTGGTTACAATCAGAATACAAGGGGGAGGGGAGGGAGAAAGGCTACTGATTTTTACATTAGAGCATGGTGCAACAGGAAGCCACACAGGGCATCCGCCGAACCTCTACAGTCCGGTTTAACCTATGGGACCAAATAGCAAGATCCTCGGCGGCGCGGCGTAGCACGTCCAGGGAAGAACACACCCGGTTGTTGAAGACTATGTCGTTTCGCGCCTGCCAAAGGTTCCAAAGCACCGCGGCAGAGCCAAGCTCCCATGCCTCGGTCTCGATGGCCACTGGTGCTGCAATAGTCCATACGGTGCTGTTGTCGAGGATGGGGCAGCCGAGCCGACGCCAAACCTCGGACGGAGAGCACAGTCGAAGAGGAGATGACGAGTGGTCTCGGGCGCGCCGCAGGAGATACAGAAGGGAGAGGGTGCGCAGTTTTTGTAATGGAGGTTGCAGCGGGTGCTAAGGCGGATAGATCCTGCTAGGAGGCAGAAGATTTTTATTTTTGGGGGGAGGCGAGAGGCCCAACAGATGATGGCAGTGGCGTCGATGGTGGAGACAGGGGAGGTGTTCGCGTAGACGGCGCGAGAAATGAAGGAGGGCCCATCCCCCCAAGCAAGGGTGCGTCGGTCTTCGCCGTCGTCCAGCGAGGTGGAGGCGATGATGCCAAGCACAATGGGCAGCTCGCATGCTGCAGCCGAGGACAAGCGCGGCAGAAATGTGAGACTCGAGGAACAAGCATCGGAGGTCGAAGACAGTGGGAGAAGATGGCGGGGTATAAGGAGGCGAGTGTCCAGGAGGACGTCCATTTGTCTTTCCAAAAGGAGGTGTGGACTCCATCATGGACATCGGAGGTGGTGAGAGCACAGTAGGTAGGGAGGTAAAGGTGTAAAAAAAATTCAAGGTAGGAAGGAGAAGGAGAAGTGTCACCCAAATCACGGCCGTAGGACAGGCGGAACCATTCCTTCCACGGCATCTCTTCCCGCTGGTGTAGCTTAGGTACGAAGTTCATGAGGAGGGCGAGGTTCTGCCGTTGAAGGCCCCGCATCCCGAATCCGCCAACCTCCTTAGACAAACAAACCTTTTCCCAAACCATTAGACAACGAGCCCCGGAGCATGCACTAGTACAGAACGACACATCGGAAACGGGCCAAAAAGCCCATCGGAAACGGAAAAAGGGTCCGTGTCCCCGACCCTGTCACTGATGTGAAGGCTCTCAGCGGCAACGGACAAGAAAAACCGTCACCGATGAGGCTTGATTTTGGCTACGGTTGCCATCCAGTCTCCGTTGCCGATGTATCTGGACATCAGAAGCGGAGATTCTGTTTCTACTCGTTTGCATTGAGGTTTCTTCATAAGCCTAGAGCAGGAATAGATTTGGCACTGGACATTTAAAATTTCACAGCAGAAGCATAAAAATGCTAACAAATTCATTCATAAGGTATAACAAATGTCACCGATACATTGCATCACAAGACAACCAATTACTTATCTTCATTGTCATGCCTCTCTAAATCTATCATTGACATGTCTAGCTAAATCTATCTATGTCATGCCTCTCTAAACTTATCCTTGTCATTTCCAACTTAATTTATCTTCATGACTTGCTGTTAGAGTTCATGAATTCAATCTTCTTCTTGGACGGTGTCGCCAAAATGTAATCAACTCGCCGCTTTGTCCCCGACCTTGTATTTAGCTCATTTAAATGAGCTAAACGGGTCAGCACCATGCTCTGCACATAGTGCAATAAGCGAGTGCTGATGTACTGAAGGTGCCTCTTTTGTAAAGTGGTCACTGAAATGCAAAGAGAGAATATATGACTCCATGTTAGCTCACTATACATCTAGCATAAAGGACATACAACACAAAAGGATGCATAAGACAGAATAACAAACTTACAAATCCATTGCATAGTTGTTGTGTACCAACAATTATGCCGGACGACAAGCGCACCTTGGCTAAGGACCCGGCTTTTTATACAGTGTCACCGAAATGTACATCTGTTTTGCAAAGGAGATAAGTCGGCCATGTTCTTTTCGAGCGACACTACGTAGTCGTCCACTCGTCCTCATCGTCCTCGGATGTATTACAACCCTAGTTCTAGATCTGTTCATGAGTGTCCTATGGAAGAAAACCTAAGCAGAACAATGACAACAACCCTAGTTCGTCGGCACGACAGCCGGTCACAAATAGATGTATTACCTTTGGATCTGGCGGCGGGAGTACGTAGTCGTCCTCGTCGTCCTCGGATCGACACGCCATGCGCCCTCCAGCTACAGATCAGGCGACGAGATCTGCTCGGGTGGAGCAAAGAACGGGTACGCGCTGCCACGGTCGGAGGAGAGGAAGATGCGCGCCGACACGGTCGGAGGAGAAGAAGATGCGCGCCGCCACGGTCGGAGGGAGGGAGATGCGCGCCGCCACGGTCGGAGGAGAAGAAGATGCGCGCCGCCACGGTCGGAGGGAGGGAGATGCGCGCCGCCACGGTCGGAGGAGAGGAAGATGCGCGCCGCCACGGTCGGAGGAAGGGAGATGCGCGCCGCCACGGTGGAGCTAAGATCTGGTGCTGCGTGGAGGCGCCGCCACACTTTGAGAGTGAGGCTGAGAGTGAGCGATAGAGTTTAGGGTTGTGTGAAGGGCGCATTTATAGCAAAGTAGAACATCGGAAACGGAGGGTATAAACAACCGTTTCCTTTGATTTTTTCACTGACACACTGGGCTTATACTGATCTCTACTAGTATTGAAGTTGAAGAACATAAAAATAAATAACTATAACTACTCCTCGGCCTCCGCCTTCTCCTGCTCGTATGCGAGGAGAGCTGCGTAGTCGTCCGTGTCGTCGCGCGGCTCCTCGCCGACGATGTCATCGCCGCCCGTGCGCCCCTCCCACATCTCATCGTCGTCGTAGGCAGGATCGTCGCGCAGCTCCGGCGGGAGGAGGAGCCGGCGGCTCTGAAGCAGCTCAACTCTTTCCGGCGGCATAGGCACCGACGCGCGGTTGAGGTGCCAGCCACTGGGTAGCCGAACCTTTGACCATGGCACTGGCCTCCTATATTGCCAGTGCCGCTCCGCGACGGCCTGCCCGACGATGACGCGGTTCCATCCAGGCGACCGCGGACGAGCGTCTCTCCGCCGCGGCGAGCGGCTGCGGTCGCGGGCGCCCGAGGATCCCGCGTCCTCTTCCGGCGGCATAGGCACCCTCCTGTGGTTGACGCGCCACCCAGCGGGGAGGCTAACATTTGACCAGGGCACTGGCCTCCTATATTGCCAGTGCCTCTGCGCGACGGCCTCCGGCACGACGACGCGGTTCCAATTCAGCGAAAGCGGGAAACTGCTGCGGCGAACGCCCGAGGAGTTGCTAGGAGTATCCATGGCTGCGGCGAAGTGGCGTACTGAGATAGCAGGGAGATCGTGGGTTTTTAAGGAGTAGTGGGCGGTGCTGCGGCGTCACTACGCCACTACGCCATAGCAGTTACTCCGCTCGCATCGAATTCCAAGAAGATGGAACGTGTCCACATTGCACACGGACACACAAAAGTCTCCGTTGCTATAGAGGCACATATCGGAAACGGATCCAGAATTAAGACCGTTGCCAATACTATGGGTAACGGAGTTAATACTTTCTCCGTTTCCTATGTTGACGGGCCAGCCACGGCGCAGGTCAGGTTTGTACGCACTGGCCGCGCGGAAAGCGCGATTCTCCGTCGCCTAACGCCTGCCGTTTCCATAGAAGGGTATCCGATGTGTCGTTCTGTACTAGTGATGAGTCCTTGCCCGTCCAAAAGAAGGAACGGCGTCTTCTGTCAATCGCTTCAACAACACCACGGGGCAAAAGAAAAGAACACATACAATAAGTTGCAAGATTATTTAAAATAGCATTGCAAAGAACGAGTCCCCCCCCCCCCACCCCCGAAGAGAGAAGCATAGCACTCCAGCCTGAGAGGCGCCGGTCAAAAGAGGAGATGTTTAGATCAGGGCTAGTTTATAAGCTTGGGCATCTAGCTAGTCTAAACTTGAACTAGAGGTACATAAGATTTTCAGAGAATTACCTGTACCCAAACAGATTCTGTACAAACAGTTGGGATTCGGTCGACTAATAACATGCGTGGAGCTAACTCTCCTAGTTCTATTCATCAGCTAGCTGAAAATGCAATTGGACAACAGACACTTTTTTCTTTAGCATTTTTTCCTTTCTCTCATTTGTCCTGCGTTGTTTTCGTATTCAGTCCGGTCAGGTCCAGGAAAAACCAGTATATCTGACGAGTCCGGTTTCTAGCTAATGGGAAAAAAAACATCGTTGTTTCCCATCCCTGAATAGTCAAAACATGGTCTCGATTGTCTATTCATCAAATTAGTTACTACTCATTTCAATTCAGGTTACTGGGTTTTTTCGATTTTTTTCATTTCGGGCCAGAATCAGCTCCGATCCAGCTTCATCTAGTAATCATCCAGCCTGAATCAGTTCAATTATTTATCGGTAAAATGAGCTAGTTCTGAGCCCATGGTTCTACTATTGATTCATAGTAGAAGCGTGCAGCCTGAGTACAACATAAGTTGGGAGACATTTCCCTCAAACATATAATAGAACAGTGTGGTACAACAAACTTTACAAAAAATCAACAGGTTTATATCATAAGAATTATACACGTTCAGATAAACTGTATAGGGAGATGAACAAATCAAACCGGTGAAGAATCTAACAATTTCTGATACAAATTAAAGAGGTACAAAATGGAACCAAGTTCTTGTCAAACGAACTATTTGACATGCACTGATCTATTGCAAGTCTCAGATTACCAAACACCAACCATGAAAACTATCTTGCAGATATGCATAGAAGAAGGTGCTCTCCCCCACTGGTTCATGACTGAAGAAAAGAAAGAACACAAGAACACCAGAAAAAACTCAAAGATCTTTTGATTCCTAGTTTTCACAAGAGGACTGAAAGCTAAAGTAACACTGATCAGAGCGGGTAAGTGCCACCGCGTCATCAAAATGGTGTTTTCGTGCACCACCGCCCGCCATCGTGGGTGTTGCGCTGTGTTTCATGGTCGGCGGGCTGGAGGTGGTAGGCCTGTGGCCTCGACTTGTGGTCCACGCCGCTGTAGTAGCCGTGGTCGGCTCTGCGGCTACCACTCGGAGGGTCGTCTTGTAGGTTGATCGGCAGTAGTCCTACCAGCTGCTGCTGCCGCTAAAAATGAAGATACTACGTAAATAAATATGATAAACTGAGCAAAAGAAAAGTCAAGACTGAGGAATGAGCAAATGACACTAGTAGAAACAAGGCCTTTGGTCTAGAGCCCCATTGGGCTCTAGTCCCGGATGGGTTTTGAATCGGGACTAGAGGGGTGGACTAGTCCCGGTTCAACGGCTACGAGGCCGCACCACACTAGTCCCGGTTCGTAGGGGACCATTAGTCCCGGTTCGTGATACGAACCGGGACTAAAGGTCCGCGGCAGGGCAGCCGCAGAGGTGGGGGCCTCGCGAGCACCTTTAGTCCCGGTTCGTGATATGAACTGGGACTAAAGGTTTCCCTCTATATCATCTTCCACCCCCAAGCCAGCCTCCATTTTTGAGCTCGAGCCACATCTCCATTTTTCTCCTTTTTCACTCTCCCGAGCTCGATTTGATCCCCATTTTTCTCCACTATTTGTCAAGATTGGCGGCACCCATCTATCCAAGGGTTAGCAATTTCATCCTTTCATTGCTAGTTTAGCTCATTTCATTTTTCTAGTGCTAGCTAGGTGTTTGATGAAATGCCTAAGCTAGGAGTTCATTTGTTTTTATATGCAATTTGAGCTCAAATTAAAAAAATGATTTGTGGGTTTTAGTGCCGTCCTGTCCCCGTACTCACCGTCGTCGATCACCCGCGCCGTCCCGTCACCGGCACCACCTTGGTGAGCCTCTTGTTTTTATGGTTTATTTAAAAAAAATCTTGCTTGTATGATTTACATGCATAGTTATTACTTGTATAATTTTCTTACTTGTAAGTTTGTTTTTATATGTATAGTGCCATGGTTTTGATATCCGTCCCTGTCGGCCCTCGTCCGGTCTATGATTCGGATGTGGTATACTTTTATAACTATTTGTTTCATTTCGTGTTTATGACAATTATGCCGACCAACTTGACATAGATATATGTTTATCTAGGAGGTAGTTGAACCAAAAATTCCAACCGACCCTATTGTCGAGTTTTTTGAAAAAGAAAACAATGATTTGAAAGCAAAATTGAAAAGAAGTGAAGATCTTCGTCTCCAATGCTTAGAAGACAAGATGAAATTAGAGTTCAAGCTTGCCGACGTCGTCGATGATCACGAGATCAAGATGGATGCAATGCGCTTGAAGATTAAAAGATTAGAAAATATGCCATTAATCTAGAGGCTTGGTATCATTATGTTGTTGGTTCAATAATTAACTTAGTTGTGATTTTGATCGCATTTGTTGTTGGATTTAAATTCTTTAGATAGTTGTATGTTAGTTTAAATGTATGTTTTATGAGAACTATGTATTACATTTGGTCACTACTCTACTTTGGTTTTAATGTGATGAACTTGTATTAATGAATTTGGTCAGTTCTCTATTCTATTCATGATGTAGTGTAATTGGTCGATTATGTTCGTTTACCGTAATGGGTTTTAGCGGTGATTGCGTTTGATATACTTATATAATGCAGATGAGTCATCCATGGATGTACGCTGACCGACGCTCTAACGAGTACATTCAAGGTGTGCGTTCTTTTCTCAATGTGGCTGAGGCAAACACGCGGAATGGTTTTATGTGTTGTCCATGCCATGCCTGTCGGAATGAGAAGGATTACTCTTCCTCAAAAATCCTTCACATCCACCTGATTCAGTTCGGTTTCATGTCCGGCTATAACTATTGGACCAAGCACGGAGAAAGAGGGGTTATGATGGAAGACAACGAAGAAGAAGAGAACGATGACAACTATCCTATGTTCCCTGAATACGGTGGTAATGCAAGGGGGAAGCTGAAGATGAAGAGGTACCAGATGAGCCCATCTTAGATGATGATTTGCGTCGGGTCATCGTTGATGCACAGACCGAAGCAGAAAGTGCATGAGAAGTTGAAGTTGGAGCGCATGTTAGAGGATCACAAAAAAAAGTTGTACCCAACTTGCGAAGATGGCAACACAAAGCTCGGTACCACACTGGAATTGCTGCAATGGAAGGCAGAGAATGGTTTATCTGACAAGGGATTTGGAATTTACTGAAAATAATGAAGAAAAGCTTCCAAAGGATAACGAATTGCCTGACAGTACGTACGAAGCAAAGAAGGTTCTCTGCCCTCTAGGATTAGATGTGCAGAAGATACATGCATGCATTAATGACTGCATCCTCTACCGCGGTGAGGAGTACGAGAATAAGAATGAATGCCCGGTATGCGGTGCATTGCGGTATAAGATCAGACGAGATGACCCTGGTGATGTTGAGGGCCAGCCCCCCAGGAAGAGGGTTCCTGCCAAGGTGATGTGGTATGCTCCTATAATACCACGGTTGAAACGTTTGTTCAGAAACAAAGAGCATGCCAAGTTGTTGCGATGGCACAAAGAAGACCGCAAGAACGACGAGATGTCGAGACACCCCGCTGATGGGTCGCAGTGGAGAAAAATCGATAGAGAGTTCAAGGAATTTGCACGTGACGCAAGGAACTTAAGGTTTGGTCTAAGTACGGATGGCTTTAATCCTTTTCCTTTTGGGGAGCAGAGCAGCAGTCATAGCACCTGGCCTGTGACTCTATGTATCTATAACCTTCCTCCTTGGTTGTGCATGAAGCGGAAGTTCATTATGATGCCAGTGCTCATCCAAGGCCCGAAGCAACCCGGCAACGACATTGATGTGTACCTGAGGCCATTAGTTGAAGAACTTTTACAGTTGTGGCGTGATGAAGGGGTACGTGTGTGGGATGAGCACAAACAGGAGCCATTTGACCTACGAGCGTTGTTGTTTGTAACCATCAATGATTGGCCTGCTCTTAGTAACATTTCAGGACAGTCAAACAAGGGATACAATGCATGCACGCACTGTTTAGATGAGACTGAAAGTATATATTTAGGTAACAAGAATGTGTACCCGGGGCATCGTCGATTTCTTCCAAGGCAGCATCCTTAAGAAAGAAAGGCAAGCATTTCAAAGGTGAGGCAGATCACCGGACGAAGCCACCCCCCTACTGGTGATGTTATATATGATATGGTCAAGGATTTAGAAGTAATCTTTGGAAAGGGTCCTGGCGGACAGTCTGTTCCGAATGACGGTGACGGACACGTACCCATGTGGAAGAAGAAGTCTATATTTTGGGAGCTACCCTATTGGAAAGTCCTAGAGGTCCGCTCTGCAATCGACGTGATGCACGTGACGAAGAATCTTTGCGTGAACCTGCTAGGCTTCTTGGGCGTGTATGGGAAGACAAAAAATACGCCGGAAGCACGGCAGGACCAGCAACTTATGAAAGACCCAGACAACCTGCATCCAATGAAGACGGATAAAGGACGTCTAAGTCCTGCTAGCTACGCTCTTACCAAAGAAGAGAAGGAAATATTTTTTGAAGTCCTGAGCAGTATGAAGGTCCCGTCTGGCTTCTCGTCGAATATAAAGGGAATAATAAATATGGCAGAGAAAAAGTTCCAGAACCTAAAGTCTCATGACTGCCACGTGCTTATGACTCAATTGCTTCCGGTTGCATTGCGGGGGATTCTACCGGAAAATGTTCGACTACCCATTGTTCAGCTATGTGCGTTCCTCAATGCAATTTCTCAGAAGGTAATCGATCCACATTCTACCAAGGTTACAGAAGGATGTGGTTCAATGTCTCGTTAGTTTTGAGTTGGTGTTCCCACCATCCTTCTTCAATATTATGACACATCTCCTAGTACACCTGGTCGAAGAGATTACCATTCTGGGTCCTGTATTTCTACACAATATGTTCCCCTTTGAGAGGTTCATGGGAGTCTTGAAGAAGTATGTTCATAACCGTGCTAGGCCAGAAGGAAGCATCTCCAAAGGCTATGGAACAGAGGAGGTCATTGAGTTTTGTGTTGACTTTATTCCTGACATTAAGCCGATTGGTCTTCCTGAATCGCGACATGAGGGGAGACTGAGTGGAAAAGGCACTCTAGGAAGGAAATCAATAATATGTAGGGACGGGCATTCTTTCACTCAAGCACACTACACAGTTCTACATAATTCAGTTTGGTGGCTCCGTATATCCAGAACACAAGAATATTTTACGCTCCAACAACCCAGGGATGGATGACTCCTTGATTACAAAGGAACACATGGAGAATTTTGGCGGTTGGTTGCAAACACATCTCAACAATAACAACACTGTCTCAGATCAGCTGTACTTGTTGTCCAGGTCACCATCTTCGACTATTTGGACTTTCCAAGGGTACGAGATAAATGGAATACATTTTACACGATCGCCCAAGATAAAAAGAGCACCAACCAAAACAGTGGTGTCCGCTTTGATGCAACAAACAACAATGGGCGAAAGGTCACATATTATGGTTACATAGAGCAGATATGGGAACTTGACTATGGACCTTCTTTTAAGGTCCCTTTGTTCTGGTGCAAATGGTTCAACCTGAAAGGCGGGGTAAAGGTAGACCCAGTACGGAATGACTACAGTGGATCTCAAGAATCTTGCGTACGACACCGAACCATTCGTTCTAGCCAATGATGTGGCTCAGGTTTTCTATGTGAAGGACATGTCTACCAAACGGAAAAAAGAAAAGATAAGCAAGCGAATACATCAGCCGATGAGCCAAAGCGCCACATAGTTCTTTCAGGGAAAAGAAACATCGTGGGAGTGGAGGACAAGACAGACATGTCAGAAGATTACAATAAGTTTCATGAAATTCCGCCCTTCAAAGTGAACATTGACCCAAGCATCAAGTTAAATGATGAAGATTGTCCATGGTTACGGCGCAATCAGAAGAAAGGGACACACACGAAGAAAAAGTGAACACTAGATAGGGATGTTGTTGGTGATGCAGAAGAAAACTCTAAACACTGGTTTTTGGTTCTAAAAACTCCAACGGCTTACAAGCGCTCGAAAAAGTTGGAACAAAACACACGGTTTCCCTTGCATACAGCCCGACGGTGGCTCCTGAGTGCCCGCATATCAAATGCACCGTCGGATGTATGCAGGGAATCCGAATGATTTGTATTCGGTCGATGAACTAAAAGATTTTTGTAGATAGAACAAAACACACGGTTTCCCCTGCATACAGCCCAACGGTGGCTCGTGAGTGCCCGTATATCAAATGCACTGTTGGACGTATGCAGGGAATCCGAATGCTTAGTATACCAAAATAAATTACAATGAGTACACAATGAGTGCCGAACATGTCCGAGAGGGGGGCTATATATAGGGTCATGTGGCTCACGAAGTGGTCGTGATAGTGCTGATCCAACAGCTCACAAGCCCTCAAAAGAAACACACCCCTGATCCAACGGCTCACAAGCGCTTGAAAGAAACGCACGATCCGTGTGCTTCTTTACTCCCGGTTGGTGTTGGTGTTACCAACCGGGACTAAAAGCGGGCTTTGCGGTCACGACTCGTGTCAGTCACGTGTCCTCCCCCAGCGCTGCCCTGGAGATCTATATGTAGTATTGTCGCCGACGGGGTAAACCCTAAGCCACGAACGCATCGTATCCACGAGATGGATCCGCCACGCCCGTCGCAGCGACTTCTGGACGAGGTCGAGATGTGTAATAATGTATTAAACCTTTTATGTAACTGTATGAGATGTTGTTAAGGATATTTTTAAAATAAAGAGATGATTATTACAAATTTTAAGACAATTGATATTTGAAGAAATCAGAAAAGATATGATTTTCAAATTCAAACAATATTAGTTAATGCATTTTTTATTGAAAATGGCAAAATGGTTAATAGTTTGAATAGTTAGAATAATTATTTTAGAAAACAGAAAATGGTTTTGGATTAGTTATTCAAATTCAAACACTTTTCATGTTGAAATGTTTGTCAGATTCAAAAGTATACAGAAGCTATTCAAATTCATATTTAAAAACTTTTCAAATTCACTTTCAAACAATTGGGCCTTCACGCGCAATTTTTTTTTTCAAAAAACCCCCTCTAGTACCGGTTCGTGGCTCCAACAGGGACTAGAGGTCCCTGTGCGCACGCACTACACCTCTAGTCCCTGTTGGAGCCCCTCTAGTACCGGTTCGTGGCTCCAACCGGGACTAGAGGTCCATGGGTATAAATACCCACAACCTTATCCTGGTTCGAGCCACGAACCTGGAACCACGAAGGAGGAGGCCGCCGCAACGAGAACGACGCCGTTAGGCTGCCCGTGCTCGCCGTCGCCGGTGAAGCCCTGCTCCGGCCGCCCGCCCGCTGCGCCCTCCTCCCGGTCGCTCGCCGTCGCCTCCCGTCGCCTCGCTTCTCACCGTCGCGCCCGCGAGGCCCTCCACCGCGCCGCCGCCCCCTTCTTCCCGGCCCGGCCTGCAAGGTAGTTTTTTCCAGTTTAGGTAGTTTTTTTGTTTTTGTTTTTTCAGTGTTACAAATTTAGTGTTAGGCATTTTAGTGTTAGCAAAAAAATTTGTGTTAGATAATTTGGTACTTGTTAGATGTTAGATATATGCCGGGCTAAAATTTGGTACTTGTTAGATGTTAGAAATTTTAGTTTTTGTGTTGGAAATTTTAGTGTTAGTGTTAGGAAATTCATAGTGTTAGTAGTTAGTGGTACAAGTTTAGGTGTTAGTGGTACAAGTTTAGGTATTAGTAGAAAAAATTCATAGTGTTAGAAACACTCCAAAGTTGGTACTTTTTAACAGAAATGAAGATGTGATTTTTTTACTTGTGTTTTCTTATTACTTGTGTAAATATTGCTAACTGTAATTATTTTGCTAAGTGTAAACATTTTGCTTAGGTGTTAGTGTAAAAATTTTGCGCGGGCAAAGGCCAACTCATCAGCTGCAGCAAGATAGTCAAGGCGGCCCATCTCAGCGGAGAAGCAGCGTGGCTTCCACGGGGGTCGGTGCTGATGAGGCACCGACGGATCGCTACCCCGTGGATTATATCACGGAGAAGACAAGTTGTGAGCTACATGTGGCAGTGAAGAACTTATCCGTGAAGGCGGCGGGCGGCTATGCTTTAACTTTTGAATCTACAACATTGTGGGTTGGCAATGAGATTCCAGATGGCCATGGTCGTGTCGGCGTGGATCAAATTTTACCAGGATATGAATCACTGGACCTTGACATCCCTGGAGCTGATGATGAGACGACACTAGGAGACGTCGGGGGTGGTATCATTCTATGGCGCAAGAAATACATCGTGTTTCCAGGCTGGGCGCCAAGGCCACCATCGTCTCCTCCGAGTCGTGATTCACCACCTCCAAGTCCACATGATGACGAGAGGGATGACCACCACAGCACGAGTCCATCTCGATCTCCGCCGCCGCATCAGCCGACTCCGCCGCCGCATCAGCCGACTTCTGAGCCAACTCCGCCCACTAAGGCTCAGGGCCAAAAGGGGAAGCGCGCCGCTTCGTCGATGGGTTACCGAAGCGGGCCCCGACAGGAGCCCCTCCCAAAAGTACCGCCGGCTCCTCCCATTAGAGCTTACGACAGGACTAAAGAGGAAATCGCCGCGATCGTGGCTGCCGACGTGAAAAGACAGCTTGCACCGAGAAAGACCGAGCCAAAGCAAATATTTGCTCCGGAATCCATAAAGTGGGCTAAGGACTTTCTTGAGCATCCATCACAAATTGAGATAAATAGGTCAGATGACTATTTACGCTGTTTGAGGAGAGCTAGCTCCCACACGACAAGAAGTAGTAGTGCCAGCGGGAAAAGAGACGTTGCCCAGCTCGGAGAACAGGCAAAACAGTCAATCTCCCCGCTCAAGGTACCCACTGATTAGGGCTCCGCGGCGGACATTGCTTTATCCTACAAGGCGGAATTTGCTGCAGAAGCTGGTATTACTCTTTCACAACTGGAAAGCGAATACATCCCCATTTTGGATGTAGAATTATGGAAATGGGAATACGGGAAGCCTCTGCTGCCACCTGATCAGATCGAGCTTCTACCAAAGCGAATGCGAAAACTGCATGACTGGTACTTGCAAGTCACAAAGGTAGACCGAAAAATTATCCTTGTGAAAGTTACAGAAGAGCATTACATAGGTCAAGACCAGGTACAAATTTATCTTCAAGAACTCTCTTTCTTATACAAGCTTGATGCCCTCGATTTGAGTCTCGTCAGTACCTATTGTCTGTAAGTGATTCAATTCATTTATTTCTAAAATAAAGTCTCTAGCTCAGCTCGGTCATTGCCTGTCCTAATTATGCTCACTACGCTATTATGCAGAATGAAGAGTGATGAATGTGACAGAAAAAGAATCTTTGACATTGGGATCGTTGACCCAAAACGAGTTAATGAAGTCATGCTACGGCACTACAACAAGGAAACGGAGGACAACTTGCTAAGATTCATACAGAGGCAACATTACAAAAAGAAGATACTGTTTCCTTACAACTTCGGGGAAGAGTGTTACTGTCTTGTACAAACTAATTTTTGCTTACTCGATGTTAAGTGTAACTGATGAGTTACTGACGTATATAAACGTGCGCAGCTTCCATTACATTCTGCTAATCATTGAAGTTGACTCTGCAAGAGTTGAAATCCACGACTCATTGGCATATCCCGAAGAGAAGTACCAAAGCATTCTACATGCGCTCGAAAGGTAATTTCAATCATTATCGCACTATATCGGTCTCTTTTGTTCATTTCCTTATTTATTCATTTTTTTGCCGGGCAGGGTTTGGAAAAATTTCAGAAAGAGTACACATGGTGAATTTGAAGAGAAGCTTAGTTTTCATCATCCCAAGGTAAGTAGTACGAGCTAGCTAGGTTCGCGCATCTCTTTAATTCTAATTTCAATACCACTATATCTTGATTATTATTTGATTGAATTCTATTCTCGTAAAGTACGTCGAGAGGCATCCACCAGGGACCAATTTTTGTGGATACTACGTTTGCGAGTGGATTCGCCGGGAGGTCAGTGAGCGGAATGCATCGACATTTATAGAAGTACGTGAACAAATATATTCACAATTTTATTTTATTACTATCAATTGTGTTGAGTGTCATTCATAATTTTTGTTATGATGATTGATATTCATATTGATCTCCTTCTTTTATAGTTGGATAGAATGCGGAGGAATCTGCCACTAAAGGAGCGCTTTCTACCAATTCAAGAGGAAATTGCGGGATTTTTGGTGGACCAAGTCATAAACCCAAAGGGAAAATACAATGGCACCGAATAGACGGGCTCTAGTCCCGGTTATGATCTCCATGTAATCGAATAGACGGGCTCTAGTCCCGGTTATGATCTCCATGTAATCGAATAGGCGGGCTCTATTCCCGGTTATGATCTCCATGTAATCGAATAGACGTGAAACGATATTTCTTTTATGAACATTTTGATATGCTATATGTAGTTTTCTGATTTGAAATTAATTAACCATATATTTTGCAACATTTAAATAATAAATAAGGCGGGAATACAAAAAAGCCAGAGGCTGCCACGTGGGAGATCTTTTGTCCCGGGTCGTATTACGAACCGGGACAAAAGGTCCTCGACCACGCGCGCAGGCCAGCGGCCACGTGGGGGTCTTTTGTCCCGGGTCGTAACTGAGCCTGGACTAGAGGGGGGGGGGGGGGGGGGCTCTAGTCCCGATTCTGCTGTCCCGGGTGCCAAGCCGGGACTAGAGGTCCTCACGACCCGGGACAAAAAGCCCTGTTTCCACTAGTGTGAGGATCAAAAGAGAGAGAAAAATTATGAGACTACCGTAAGACTAAAGGATGAGACTAAACTGAGGAAACTGAATAATACTTGAATTGACCAAATAAGAACAATACTGAGTATGTGGAGAAGCTTCCATTTATTATTATGCAGGTCCCTTGCGATCAGCTACTGGCATGAGGCTTCAGCGAAAAATCCTATAGAAAATAAGTGTCAAATTTAAAATGCACAAAATACGACCAGCTTTTATAAATGCATTGAGCAGGGAAATGAGAACCGAAAATATCACTGAAGATAAGACTGATAGAAAACTGACTGAGCGGATAAGACTGAAAATATGAGATAAACTGAAGAAATGATATTGAGCAAATATTTCTAAGCTGAGAGACTTAGAATGATAAGACCGACTGAGCAAATAGGATAAGACTGAAAATATGAGATAAACTGAAGAAATGATATTGAGCAAATATTTCTAAGCTGAGAGACTTAGAATGATAAGACCGACTGAGCAAATAAGACTGAGACTGAGATAAACTGAAGGAATAAGAAATAAACTGAGAGATTGAGCTACTAAAATTACTAGGGGGCTGAAAAATTAATACTGAGAAAATATGACTGAACAACATCTGAAAAAAACTGAGAGAACCAAAAGACTGAACACATACGAAAATAAGAATGAGCAAATAAGAAATGAGGACCGAGGAAAATATGACAATAACTGAGAAAATGAAAAAAAAAATAAGAGAGTGAGACTGAGAAAATAAGAGAGTGACACTGAGAGAATGAAGAAATAGACAAAGCAAATATAACTGAGGAATAGACTGAGCAATATTTGACTAAGCAAAAAAATGAGACTAAAAATTAAGACTGAAAAAAGAGAAGAGAGAAGATTGAACAAAAGATGACTAAAGAAAATGACTGAGAAAAAAAGGGACTGATTATCATGAATAAAAAAAATGCTGAGAGACTAAATAAATAAATGAACAAATGAACAAAATCTGAGTGAATCAAAGATTGATAAAAATAAGAAGAGAAAACTGAAAACTTAGATAGTGAGATTAATGAAAACTAATGAAAAATGATAGGACCGACGAAAGGATAATAACTAGAAACTGAGGTAATTAGAAAATGTTCTTCCTTTTCGGATTTCTGATACCCTGAAAAGCACAAGACACAAACAAACACAAAAGGATATCATTCACTAAAAATGGTGCAGGGGAAATACAACCTAAAAAAGATGATGTAGCTATCAAAAGCAGTAATGTACATCATCGCTGGATGAGGTTTCTTCATCGTAACTATCAAAGCCGGATGATGCAAGTTCAGAAACATCGCCCCAATGAGCGTGCAACCGCGATCCCCTGCAGTGGAACAAAATGCATGTAAAAACAGGCTATGTTGTTAACCCACTAATAATTACAAAATGTCTACATGAACTGCCCCAAAAAACAACAACTAATATTGATACAGATTAACACTGATACTAGTAGACACTGAAAGCTAATACAAGACCTGTCTAAGACAGACACTGATGTCACTAACTAGATTTATTGCCAAATCTGATGGCTGAAGAACAACCTGATACGATGCAAGTCTATGTTTCTTAAGCCATAGAAAATGAAAAAAATGTGGGGAACAGATAGCCACCACCAAAAAAGCGTCCACTGATAGCTGATACTGCAACCCAAAAACAAACAAACTGATACCAAAACTAGATTTCTGAACCCTAACAAACACATATTGATGTGAACAGAGTACAGCAAAAATTCTAAATCGGGTAGGCAAAAAAGCCATTCTCGCATCAGAAAACACCACCACCTACAAATCATTGCGATTTAGAGCAGCGGGAGCCACCTGGAACACAATCATGCTAGGGGATTCCACGATATGGGGACTAGCTTGCCGACCAAAACGAAACTACACAGGGCAGATGTAGCCTCTACGTACAAAAGACCGGAGGGAGCGGAGAACAAGTACCTGCTACGTCGCCGGCGACGCCGCTCACGAACGGCTCCGACGTGAGAAACCCTAGAATCTCGATCACCTTGGGTACCCATCGGATTCTCTCCGCTCTACGCTACTGATGGTGGGAGGCGAGGGAGATGAGAGACGCGAAGTTCGACGTGCTCGGTACTGAGCCGCAGCGGACTCGGGCGACAGGAATCGCCGGCGGCGAGCGCCGCCGCAGCAAGTCGCCTTCCGCGTCGCCTCTCGCAGAAATGAAGAACGGGGAACGAAGCTGTCGCACGCGGCACCGACTGGGCACGGTTCAAAAAACTGAACCGGGTTCAACTAAACAACAAAAACCAGATAAAAAAAGACCATACTGACGAGAACCAGTGGGACTGACAGGCCCGTTCCAAGATTCGCGCCGGGAGGGAACGGATGGCTACAGATCCGTCTAATGGCCAATTGCCAAATCAGATGGCTGAAAATTAGAAAGAGTGTTTTATTTATCCGTGTCCCACGTGCTCAAGATAATGCATAATTGTCTCTATCGTCAACTCTGCTCTGCTAGTTTAATATGGAGTAGTTTACAATGCTTTGATCCAGATTGGTTTGCCAGATAGACATATTCGCTTGCAAGTGATTGACAGATCATCCTTACTTTGTTTATTATCAGAAGAACACATTGAAAGTCATCTCGTTAGTTCTATAGTTGCCAGTCCCACGTGGTCAATATATAGGTCAAACATGAGCCGAGTAGGAGATATAGCATGGGCGGCATGCATGGATATAAAACAAAGTACTTGGCATCACATACTTACTCCTTTGGTTAACATATGTACTCATAATAAGCATGGGGAAAACGTGATTGGTTAACAACAGCCTACACAATTCTGTGATAATGGTGTTACAAAATATTTCTGACTTTTCCTTCTTTACATAATATAGCTCAAATTGTAGACATAAATTTGTCAAATCGTGTCCTCCACTTGGCACATCAACTTAGTAAGCAAACATAAGTTAGGTGTGTATACGATTACATAATATAGCTCAACATTGTAGACATAAATTTATCAAATCGTGTCCTCCTTTTGGCACGTCAACTTAGTAAGCAAAACAGAAGTTAAGTGCGTATAGTTTTGCGAGTATTGCACCGTTCGCAAGGCTCCCAAACCTTGAAGCCAACACTTGAGGGTACTTTCCCCTCAACATACGTTCGAAAAGCCTCAACAGCTCTATTAGCTTCGGTGAGAGCTTCCTTACCCATGATGTGCCATTTGCCTAGTTCCACATTTGCACTCTCAAAACCAAGGGTGGTGTCGAGCACCAAAACTTGCAGTGACGAAGTGTTCTCAAGAATTTGACATATCAGCTCAACCATGCTCTTCGCGGAGCAAAATCCAGTGATGCATACTCTCTCCGCTGGACTCTCCAAGAATAGAATCGTGCCTTAAATTTTCATGTTCACCTGCCTGCATAGGATCAATTAACACTGATGTCACTATATCCTCTAACAGCTCAATGTATTAAAGACGCCAACATAATTAATGATAATACATCCAAAGGCTGAAAATTGATGGCTTTCAACATATCAGTGGCTCAAATAGGTTACCATACTTACACACAAGTTGAAATATTCCAAGGCAGGAGAAGCTTCTAGGAAAGATACCAGAGGGAAGAAATCATAGCCTCTGAAATTGTCTCCTCCAAAAAGATAAATATTCAAGTATTTCAGATGGGGGAATTTGCCCGGTACCGTTGGTGTATTAAACGCCTGAAGAAAGATAGGCTCAATGGTTAATCTTGTTCCTAGATCTCTCTGATAGTTTTAAGTTCCAAAGAAATTAACTACTATATATGATTCAATACAAACCTCTCTATATGTTGACAGGGTAAGGGTTTGGAGATTCAAAGCAATCGAGGGAAGCCTGATCCGAGCAAACTGGACAATACCAGAATATGCTGAACTACTCACAGTCATGTTCTTCACCGGACAAGAGTCCCCGAACGATATTTTTATCGGGGGACCTACATAGATAAAAGTGGAGAGCTTTGGAGCATCACTCTCTATCATCTGTACCGCTCTGCAATGGGACACCTCAAGGAAACTCAGTTGCTGCAGAAGAGAAGGTATCTTCAAGATAACCATCTCATCGCAACTCCATAGCCACAACTTCTCCAAGGCAAAAGTACTGGAAAGAAAGCACCCAAATTCCTCCTCGGTGATTCGGACAGAGCGCAGACGAACACTCGTCAAGCTTCTCCAGCAACCAGTTATTGATGTCGGACGAAAATCACAAGATGAGAGCAGTGGCGGAGCTTGAAAGAAAATGCTGGGCGGGCCAACCTGAAGCAAAGCACACAAAAATGCAGATTCTAGACAATCTGATACACCGATGCTACAAACATGTGCTCGTGGGTACTGCCGAGTGTGCAAATATCACAGTAGACTTTAGACAAGTAGCCTAGTCAATCTTAAAGTACCTTTTCCTCAATAGATTATATATATATATATATATGATATTTTATACACAGGAACTACTCTAAACAAAATAAAGCATGCCAGATTCAGTTTGTACATAAGACATGGAGCTACAGGCTACAAATCAGTTTTGTGATTCTTCGTCTTGCTAAAATATTCGATAATATCTTCGTAGCTGTAATTCTCCAGAATTTCACCCTCTATGTTAACCAAGAGATTATTGGCAAGATGGTCATCTTCCATCTTATTGCGCAACCTTGTTTTAATGATCTTCATACTAGAAAATGCACGCTCAGCAGTCGCTGTTGAAACTGGTAGTGTAATAAGCAAACGGAGTAACCTATCAATCAGATTAAAGATGGTATTCCTTCCTGTCTCCACAAGGCATTGACAAAGACCAATTAAGGTTGATATGTTTTTCAACTCTTTGTCCTTGGAAGCATCCGAAACAAAGTGTTTGAGTTGAAGTTGCAATACATAAATATCTTGTTGAGAGAAATCTGCTGGGTAGTACTTTTTCACCATCTCACAAATATCACTAGCTTTGAATCCTATAAATTTGTTTCTAGGAATCAAGGTGGCACTAGTAGATAAAAGATCCATTACCTTCTCATTGAACCTGCGATTTAGTTCAAATAGTTGAGTGTCCAATGTTGCACGAAATATTTCCACTCGAAAGTAATGTTCCTTGGTGAGCTTATCAGGTTGATGGCGAGCACGACCACCACGCATGACATAAGTTTCCTCAAAGTTAGGAATGTCAATAGAATGTTTTATGCAAAATTCCATAACCATTGCAATGAATTCTTGGTAGTCGTCATCTGATCGCAACTGCTGAAGACAATCTTTTGTTGAGGACACTAGGCGAATAGCATTCACAATATCTTGTGACTTCTTCTGTAGAGCTTGGCCAAGCAATTCCGTTATTTCCAATATTTCCTTCATCAAACATAAGGTAAATATGAACTCATAGGAGGACATGTGGCTGAAACAAGTGTCCGCGTCTCCACGAAGTGAACCCATTGATCTATCAGCAGCAGTATTTTGGACCATAGAATAAATAACACCAAACATCTCCATAATGCTGCAAACTGAACCAAAATGAGAACCCCACCTTGTGTCTCCTGGTCGCTTAAGTGAGCGGATCTGGTTTGCCCCTTGACCTGTCTCAACACTACAATTAGCAATTGCATTTTCTAGTTCAACTAGTTGGGCCTGATGGAGCTCGTCATGGCGCTTTGAAGAGGAGTCCACAGTATTTATAATAAAGATCAATTTCTGAAAAAACTGGGAGACAGAAACAACCTCTTTGGAAGCATCAACTAGAGCAAGCTGCAATCGGTGGGCATAACAATGGACATAATAAGCATATGGACATTCTTGGAGGAAAAGAGCTTGCAATCCATTCAAGTCACCTCTCATGTTGCTTGCCCCATCATAACCTTGTCCTCGAAGGTTTTGAATGTCAAAACCATGTTTTGATAATACAAAGCTCAACTCATCTTTAAGTGTCAGGGACCTTGTGTTCGCTACATGTATCAAGTCAAAGAACCTCTCTTGCAAAATACCACCTTTATCAACAAATCTCAAAACTAGCGCCATTTGCTCTCTCTTTGCTACATCACATGTCTCATCAACTAAAATAGAGAATTTTAAATCCCGATTTCCTCTCGTATATGCCTCAAGATATCCTGCCAAAAAATGCTTAAAAAGCTCACACTTACAATTCCAATAGCACTGCAAGCTTCAGTAAGGTTTATATACATGCTTTGCAGTGCATTATAATTGCACTACGGAGGAATTAAGCACACAGACTTTGGGACATCTATTTACACTGTACATGCCCTTCTCACTTAGCCTTGACAGTTTGCTATTAGTATGGTCAAATGCCCAGATGTCTGAGGTGGTGCCAAGTGCTCGTAATTTCCCAAATGATTGATAGAAGTACTAGTCAATGAAATCATGAATTCTTGGGCAGATATGGTTTATGAGTTCAGTTGAAAATCATAACACTTACCATCCAAATGAACAGAGTATCAATAGAATACTAATATTTTAAATGAGATTGTATTAGGGAATCAGCATACTGTCGTATACCTCTGGAAGTTTATCAAGACTAGTTTTTTCCGAACCTTCAAAAATGTCCGGAGGGCCATGTATTGTAACTGATGAATCTCTGGATCCATGATTATCTGCAACATAGAGATGTCATAATGGAGAACAGGTCTCAAGAGGACAAAGACTAGCGACTACACTTGGTAAAATAGCCCAGTTTTGCTCAAATAGACTAATAATCTCCAACAGAAATTATAAGTTCATCATGAGAAAAATTCTCTGTTTTTTTCTGGAAGGGGCCACATACAGCATAGGAAATACAAATTACACATACTGCAGTACACATGAATGTATTATCTGTTGTTTTAGCAAGTAACAGAACAGACCTTAATATGCATCAACAAGATAAAGTGAAATTTTTTATATTTTGTGCAAAAATCAAGATCCTTCTATTTCTCTGGGTTGAAAAAAAGCTTATGTGCCCTAGATTTGTACTTTTTATTTCGACGCTAGATTTGTTCAGACGAACTCCCAGCACCAACCCCAAAATACACAAACAAAAGACTAGGTAGCCGCGCGAAGCAACATTGTAAGCTTAACATCTCATGTGAATTTCATACGAACATCTCTCGACGCTAGATTTGTACAGACGAACTCCCAGCACCAACCCCAAAATACACAAACAAAAGACTAGGTAGCCGTGCGAAGCAACATTGTAAGCTGAACATCTCATGTGAATTTCATACAATCGAGATATCGGAGAAGATGAAGAACTGGGACGCAGAGAGGCACAAACTTGTTTGGACTGGCCGCAGCACCATCATCCTCCTACACATGGCGTTTCCGTTCCCCTTTGATCTTGGTTTTCGGCTTGAGAGGGATGACGGGCGACGCGAAGGCTGTCGAGTAGACAAATTGGAAGGCGGACGAGCACTAGAAGGTCGCGCGGGCGGCGGCGGCGCCATTGGGTGTTCTGGGAGGCGAGAGCAGGATTGACCGCTTGAGCCTTCCGCACTTCCGCAGGACACTGCATCGATAGGTGAAACGGCTGAAACCCAGTTTGTTCAGGCTTGAACTGGGTCGATAATCGTAAGGGGAATTTGTAACTTAACTTAGGTACTTGATGATTTGCACGGATCTCAGAACAAAAGTAACGACAAAGTGCATGACCAGCGAGTCATCTAGTAGCTCATATATTTTTTAGATTCAGCCAAATGCTGGTCAATTATTAAAGTCTTCTACAAATTATGAGTAATTTGAAACGACCGACACCTATTAATCTGGTAAGTTTTGTGACATTTTTATCATCCGTTCAATTTTTTTGTCATATTTGGTTAGATTCAGACCAAATTTGGTCAAATTACAACAATTCATAGAAATCTGAACAAAACTTAATTACTGAACAATTTGACATATGTTGGGAACCTGAGAGGTTGCATCCAGAAGCCAAATCACTATAAAGCCAGATTTTTGCAAAGGTCGACTAGTTTCCTCTCTATGTGATATGCTTCACAAGCAAACGACGTCTTGGTTGGATTTTCTCATGGATGGTGGTATATTGTAAGAGCATTCTTTTCCAATATTTAAATTCAAAATAAATATGTTTTTAACCGTTCGTTCAAATTACGGTTGTTTTTCACCGTTCCTCCCGTTGCGATCTTCCAAATGAGATCAAATGTTGATGAGATCTCAATGTTGATACGTTTTGACAAATATAGTTTTAACTTCCAAAACTATTATAGTTTACTTTCTAGAGTACTTCGGATTTAATATGCATGTACTCCCTCCGTTTCATAATATAAGATGTTTTAGCCATTTTTCACATTCATAGGTGTACACATGTGAAGGGCGGACCTGGTGCAGCGGTAGAGCCTCACCGCCTGTGACCGAGAGGTCCCAGGTTCGAGTCGCGGTCTCCTCACATTGCACTTCGTGAGGGAAAGGCTTGCCACTGACACCTTTCCCCAGACCCCGCACAGTGCGGGAGCTCTCAGCACTGGGTACGTCCTATAGGTGTACACATGTATATAAACATGTTTTAAAGTACTTCATGTTTTATTGTACATGTCCACTCATTTTAGTGTGAATCTAGACAATATGTAAGACATCTCAAATATCCATTTAGTGGATACCAAGTCAATTAAATTGGAACGGAGGGAGTATATTGTAAAACGGTGGAGTACTCTCTGAGTACACATACTAAATGTGGAGGTAGAAGGGCGCTGCAGTTGGAAGTACAAACACGTCGTACAAGGTACTTAGAAGTACGCGTGTGCTACTCTGGAAGTACAAGACATGTGACGCGCCGCTGCACCCGAGTGTGTAGAAGTATGCACGCACTGCACATGTAAGTATAAACGTGTTAAGAAGTGTGTCTAACTCGCTTGGTTAGAAAAGTGGATGTACAACCAGTAATATAGGTTCATCTCACGGATTCTTATTATTTTTTTATAAAAAATGTTGTAAACGCTTCCCTTACCGCATTCTTTTCAAAAAAATAAATATAAGCGTGATGCGTCTGCAAGTACAAGATGACTGAAAGTATGCGCACGATGCACCTGACATTAACATGGAAATACACAACATGAGTTTGGAGATAAAGACGCCCTATACTTGGAAGTACGAGAAGACTTCCCACACGGAAGGCTCCACGTGTGACACGTGTCAACACCAGAGCGCGTACTCGTCTTTTGCTTGTCCTACCTGCCCGTTGAAATATACCACAATTTGATCACGCCTCTACGGAAGACGATATTTTATTCAAATTGGCCACCCTTTAGCAACATTGAGCCCACCTACTCCAGCGTGTGTAGATTTTTGTCTCGTCTTCCGGGCAACATTAGAGATAAGACCGTCCACTATTTGTGTAAAAAACCATGTCAATGGGGCTATTGAATTTAATTCGATACACAGCAGAGCATCGATTCAAGGCCTTCTGACAAAAAGAGCAAACCAGGTTGTTGGTTCGATTCGTATCTTGCACAACTACGCGTGTATGTTTTGGATGGAGGTGGTGTGTGAGAAACTTATTTCTCCAAACCAGACAGTCTTCATTAGAGGTAGATTTTTTTTTAGAGAGTGTTGTGGCAGCCCATGAAATTATACATGAGGTGTACCACAGTGGCCAACCTGGGTTTATCTTTAAGTTGGACTATGAAAAAGCGTATGACAGAGTGGACAGAGGTTTCTTACTTAAAATGTTAGAAGCTAGAGGCTTTGGGAAGAAGTTTCTCTACTTAATTAGATCCTGATCAAGGATCAGTGGGAGTCAGGCTCAATGATGTAAACAGTAGTTTCTTCATTGCTAGTAGAGGTGTGAGACAGGGAGATCCTGCATCGCCCATTTTGTTTAATTTAGTTGCCGATGTATTCACTAGAATGCTTATTAAGGCAGCAGATAATGACCTGATTACTGGGTTGCTTCGGGGGTTCAACAGGACAGGGATCATCAGCATGCAGTACGCGGATGATACCCTGCTCTTCCTCGAGGCTAAAAGAGAGAGTGTGTTAAACCTAAAGTGGCTGCTATCATGTTTTGAACAGTTGTCTGGGATGCGGATTAACTTTCATAAATGTGATCTGGTAGCCTTGAATTTAAATGATGAAGAGGCCCAGGTGTTTGCTCAAATTTTGAGCTGTAAACTTGGAGAATTCCCTCTGAAATATTTAGGGGTGTGATGCATCCAAAATGCATCTACTTTTCCAAGCACTTTGCCTCATAATTTGCTCCGGAATCTTCCCATATTTGAATAAAACTGCTGAATCTGACGCTGTTTTTAGCAAAGTCTCTTTTCTGGCTATTTCTGCAGGAAATAAAATCGGGGAAAATTACCACGTCAATTTTTATGGAAAAGAAGGACAATGGACAAAAGATGGACACGAGGAAGCGCTCGAGGGCCAAATGGGTGGGTCCCACGCGGCCCCTGTACCTGGCCGCGTGGGCCCAGCCCAAATGGGCCTCGGGCGCCGCCTCGCCTTCGGTCTTCGACGTACCCCCTCATATATACGAAAAAGTGCTTGCCCTAGGAGGAGAGGAGCTTTCGCGAAACAACGCCGCCACCATCACGATCTTCGTTTCGGGGACAGATTGATCCAGGATTTCTCCTCCGGTGGAGGGATCCGGAGACCGTCTTCACCGCCATCTTCACCGCCTTCATCTCCATCGACCATGAGCTCCCTCTCCATCACCATGTGTGAGTAGTCCGCTGTAGGCATGTGAGGTGGATGGGGATTGGATGAGATTGATCATGTAATGCTACCCGTTGTTCGGGATTTTAGGGTTTTATCTTGAGGATACTTTTGTATTGTGTTGATGCACTCTTGCTATGTTTAATGCTTGCTACTAGGGCCCGAGTGGCATGATTTCAGTACTGAACTTATATTGCCCCATCATATATTTGAGTTTGGTATTTATCTGCAAAGTGTATCACCTGCTATTATGTTGAACCTGCGAACCCTAAACGTGACATATAGGGAAAACAAGGGGGAGATGTTTTAGTTTGAGGATTCTATGTGTTCATGAAGTGTTAATGCATTGTTCCGGTCTATTCGAAAGGGTAGACCTTAATTACCTGTAGTTCCAAGTTGGCCCCGGTGAAATGGGCAGGTTGGACAATAGATGTTGTGCAAATTCTCTTGGTTAGTACGCACAACTAAATATGGAACACATACCTACATATATCGGAGTTAGAGATAGGTCCCATTGTTATTTGTTTCTTATTATATGATCAATCTCATTCTTGCAACACCCCGCTATCACCTCATGCCTACGTTTTAAATCTCTGAGTTACACTTTCACTTTTCCGGTGAAAACTGGGAAACACTTGTTCACTGCTACTGTTCTGCTTGTTACTTGAATCATACTACTGCCATCACTATTACTGCTGCAAGTTATTGATATACAGGTGTGGTTGAGAGTGACGCCTCAATTGCCAAGGTCTTATTGATATTCTTGTGTTCCCATCGAGTCGAACTATAAATTTGGGTAATACTTCCCAACGAAGACTTCAGCGATCCCCTATACTTGTGGGTATCAAGACGTTTTCTGGCGCCGTTGCCGGGGAACCTAGCTTTATTGGTAAGACAACTTGTTATCATCTATTTGCTGCTTTTGCTTGTTCCTAACCATGGGAAAGGAAAAGACTACTCTGAAGGAATGAGGCCTTCAACTACTCGCGGAGGTACGGATTTGCCAAGTAGGCCAAACTTTTCACCTAATGTTGCTTCTGCTGTTGCTCCTAAGAAAAGAGGAAAGGTTTTATCTAGTTCACCATTGTCTAAAATGTCTACTAGTAATGAAAATGATTTATTATGTGGTAGCATAGACAAAGAAGTGACACCTGAAACATCTGAGATAACTGAAACACCTGAAAATGTGGAATCTGAGTTAGAAGATAATGAATACTGTGATGATGAATTTGAAACTTCTTCTGAGGAAGAGGAGGCATTTACTATGGCTTTTATGAATTCTGACTTTGATAAATTGGATAAACTTGATAGCTATAAAAATTCTCCTCTTGATGGATATTTTCCTATTACTGAGAAAATGAATGCTCCTGCTATTAAAATTAAAGATAAAGATTATGAGTTTAGTGTTGATCCTGAAATAATTGAAAAAGCTGAAAAATATAAGTTTTATGGTAGAGAGGATGAGTTTCCTTTTGAACACATTGCTGTCTTGCATGACTTATCTGTGTTATTTGGTAAAGATGAAATCCATCAACGCTACTATTTCTTAAAGCTGTTTCCTTTTACTTTGGGAGGAAGTGCTAAAACTTGGTATAATCGTTTAGAACCTGGATGTATTACTAGCAAGGAAGAATGTTTGCAGGTATTCTATAATAAGTATTTCCCTGCTGATAAGATTCATGGTTTGACTGTTGAGATTAGCAACTTTTCACAGAAAGAGAAGGAGGATTTACCCCAAGCTTGGGGGAGGTATAGTAAGATGGTTAGGAAATGTCCTACCCATGGCTTCAAGAGTAATGAAATACTTGATATATTTTACAATGGTCTAACCGAAAACACCAGAGGCTATCTTGATGGTATTGCAGGTAATGTTTTCAGGGAAAGGACCGTTGATGAAGCAACTGAGCTATTGGAGACTATCTCTAGGAATTATGAAGACTGGAATATTGAAGAGATATTTCCGGAAAGAAAGAGGCATGCTCAAATTGGATAACGAAACAATGAAAGAAGCTTCCAAGGCTATTAAAGAGAAGGGAATTAAAACCTCTCATCTTAAGGAATTATCTGAAATGGGTGTTAAACTTCCTGATGATCAACCATGTTTTCCAATTCAAGTCAATGCTATTAGCTCCATAAAAGGTAATGAAAAGGTAACACCTCCTGTTGATGTATCCTACATGAATGATTTTGCTTATCATCATAATCCTGAGGAGCATAATATTAGAATGACTATTATGGAGAACTCTCACAAAATTAAATCTCTTCGAGAAAGTTTACATGCTAGTGTGGGAGAGGTAAAAAGAATTGTTAAACACTGTGAGATGATGAATAATCAAGTTGAACAAATGGTTTCTCTTCAAAATCAATTGTATGAAAGTCTTATGGTGAAGAAACAGGTTTGTGGAGTTAACACTAGGGGAGGTGCAAGTACTCAGGATCCTGATTTTCCTGAAGGCCATCCCAAGAGAAAAGAACAAGAAGCTCTCAAGAAGAAATCTTCTGCAGGAAAATCTCCCAATGAAAACAAGGACATTGATGACTCTGAAGAGCAAGATAAGGATATTTCTATTTCTGATGCTGAGACTGAAGATAATAATAATGAAGAAGAAGAATCACCTTCACCTGAAGAAGAGCCACAAGAGGATGAAAATATTGAAGAACCTGAACCTAATGATAAAGAAGACCCTCCACCATCTACTGAGAAGAATAAGAAGAAGAGCCATCCTAATCCACAAAGAGGTAAAGATAGGGATCCGTGGGTACAAAAACCCATACCATATCCCCAAGAGGTAATAAAAACTTTGGATGATGCTAGATTTGAGAAATTCTTTGAGTTGATTAAGTCTTTGTGTTTGCAAATTCCTCTTGTTGATGCTATTAAAATCCCTCCATATTCCAAATACATGAAAGACATTGTGACTAATAAAAGAAAGATTCCTACTGATGCAATAACTGCTATGCTTGCTGAATATTCCTTTAAAGGGAAAATGCCTGAAAAACGTGGTGATCCTGGTATTCCAACTATTCCTTGTCATATTAAAGAAACTTATGTGAAATATGCTCTATGTGACTTAGGAGCTGGTGTTAGTGTTATGCCTTTTTCTTTATATAAGAAACTTAACCTAAACAAATTGGTTCCAACTGAAGTATCATTACAAATGGCTGATAAATCAACTGCTGTGCCTATAGGAATATGTGAGGATGTCCCTATCTCTATTGCTAATGTGTTAATCCCTACAGACTTTGTTGTGTTAGAAATGCCTGAAGATGATAATTTGTCTATTATTCTTGGAAGACCCTTTTTAAACACTGCAGGGGCTGTTATAAATTGCACTGAGAGCAAGGTAACATTCAATGTCAAGGGAAATGAGCACACTATCTATTTTCCTAAGAAGAAATCTGTTACTATGGTAAGCCAGAGTGTGAACTCCATTAAAAGGAATACTCTTATAATAGGAAGCTTTGAGATTGCATTGCCACCTCCTGAACCAAAATATGCTATCTTAATGATTGGAACTATTCCAATCAAATATGAGGTGACTTGAAATTGCTCAGAAAACATATAAAATAAAGAATCATGTATTATATCTTTTGCATATTATTAATGAGACTTGATCAACCTCATTACTAATATGAAAATGATGCAAACTTGATTCCCATAAAAATTGCTTTGAATGTTTGATTTCATTTATTCTAGAATTTTTAGATTATTTGCATGAGCATAATTATTTCAAAGTGCAGAAATTCCAGAAATGTAGTTTGAAAAATTCTGTTCAGAAAATTTTCTCGAAAAATTCCAGAAAAATTTGGAGGTAAGTTATTTTACCAGAGGAACTAACAGCCAAAAGGGAGACACCAGAGGGCCACCAGGGCCCAAAAGGGGGTGTCCCACGCGGCCACAGTACCTGGCCGCGTGGGACCCACTATTTTGGCCCACAGAGGGGGTTAGGTGAGTATCCAGTGCCCATCTCCTTCCCCTCGACAGGAAACCAGCCCCAGGTATTTTTCCCAAATTTTCTCGAGCTCTCTTCCTGCTATCCTTGGATCTCCAAGTTTAGGGCAGATTTTTCAAATCTGTTTGGTGGGATTGCTCATTGGTATGTGACTCCTCCACTCATCCAATTACTTTTTGTTCTTATGCCTCATGCATGAAGTATTTTGCTGCACTAGGTGTCACCCTTTTATGCTTAGGAAATCCATAGATTCAAGTTTTCTAGTTGATATTGATGCATGATATTGATGTGGAGACTATTTATGGATGGCTTAATGTTGTTTTAAGGTGTTACATCTTGATTTTTGTTGAATATTGTTTTTGGGCAGCAAGGTATCATGTTTAGCAAGGGCAAAGCTTTGGTTGGGATGAGCTCAAGACCAAGAAGAAGAGCATGCAAAGTCTCCCTCAATTATGATGACGACCACCTGTGGGAGGATGATGCATTCTTTGTAGGGGAGAAGCTGAAAATACATACAACAAGATGGCAAGATCCCTATGTTCTTGAACAGTGGGGGATCAAAGAGGACTTCGACACCTTCGTCACTACAACTGGCTTGCTTAGGTTCTCCCAGAACCCCCAAGATACATATGAAGAACTCTCGCGGGAATTCCTCTCTACCTTCAGATTTGAGGGCCCGGAGCCCCAAAAGCACAGGAAGAGAAGTAAGGCACCCCCTCTTACCTTTGTTTGCAAATTTACTATGAGAGGTGAGCGCCTTGTTATGTCTCTAGGGAATTTTGCAATGCTATTGGTGTAGAAAATTCAGGGAGTTGGAGTGAAACTCGTGCTGATACCAACCATGAGCTTGTTGAGTTTTGGCACTATATCTGTAAACTCTCGTGATAGATTAAATAGGGGTAAATTTACTCATATACAGCACCCAAGTTTGAGATATTTTGCGTTGTTTCTTGCAAGAGGATTTCTTGCTAGGGATAACAATTCTGCTTGCACTGGACCAATGGTTTATCTACTAAAATGTGCAAAAGAAAATACACCGTGTGAATATAACTTGGGAGTCATACTTGCTAGATCTTTGCATACTGCTGTGAGTAGAAATATTACTGATCAAACTCCTATTTATGCTGGTGCTATTGCTACTATGGT
Organism: Poa pratensis; assembly: GCA_947311845.1. NCBI lineage: Eukaryota > Viridiplantae > Streptophyta > Magnoliopsida > Poales > Poaceae > Poa > Poa pratensis. The sequence goes on along the minus strand of CAMZMU010000117.1, from coordinate 94,151,356 downwards.
GTACAATTACATTAAAAACGAGAGAGGATATGGTGATAACATGGGTACTCTAGTGCAAGAGTCCAAATTACTTGATTTTGCTTTGACTACTCGCATGGATATAAGTACGTTGTATGGGGGACATTATCTGTATAACTATTTGAGCACTAGTGGGCAGCGAGTGTCCATTAGGCTCCCCCGTACTGATCTTTTTGACAGGAGTACCGGAAAATGGATAGTGGAAGAGGCGCCGCCTCAGGAGGAGCCACAAGCTCCAGAGACACAGGGGTACATGCCTCAGGCGGAGCCCCTGTACCCAAGCATGCAAGGCTACCCATATAGTTACTACCCTGGAAGTGGAAGTGGATACGGCAACTACCCAGGATACTAGCTTGATCGCAAGCTTGGGGGAGTACTTCTCTTACTCTCCATTCATTGTTTTATATCACCGTTATATTGCTATGATAAGTTTCTTGAAAACAAAAACACAAAAAGATTTTATTTGTTTCTTTTACTTCTGGTTGTTTGTCTTTTGTTTCTTAGAACGAAAAATAACAAAAATATTTTCGTTTTCTTGAAACAAACGCAAAAACGGAGGTGCAGAAATTGCTGAAATCTGCTCGCTGTTTTATTTTTCATTTTTTCTCTGTAACTCCGATTGAGCTGAAATTTTAACCACTGCTGCAACACATCATAACCTACACACACGTAAAATATGAGATTTTTCTGAGGTGTCTAGGTAGGGTAAAAACAGTACTGTATGCAGTGACATTTTCTGGCAGATTTGAGTTTTTATTGTGCAGTTCAAGTTGGGAGAGGAGAACAACGATGATAAGTTGATGTGCATGAAGTGGATGAAAGGTATGACACCTTTGCCATGCTTATGTGGACTCTTTAATAACAGCAAGTGAGCACATCATAGTTTCTTCAACATCTAGAGAAATGGTAGCAAATGTTTATCTTCTCCATGTTCTAGTATGTTATATGATGATGCAAGTGAAATTTTATTTAGTGACAATACTTGGTTGTGGATTGAATAATTGTAGCTCTAAACAAAGGTCTACGCATCCCATTGTGCTTACTAAACTTGCCAACCAATAGAAAGTAAAATAATCTTTCAAATAATAAACATGAAGTTGTATGCTTGACAGGTTTAGTGGTTGGGAGTTAGCTGAAATGTGCTGACACATGTAAAGCTTTCAACATTGCACTAAAATATATTCAGTTGATATCATGTACTTTTGTTTATGGATGCTTATCATGTGCGAAATGAAAGCGGAAACTTAGCAAGTTTGATGAGTAAGAATAATTGGCTAGAGAGACGCCTGGGCCGCCAACTTAAGCCATGCATCATTCATGGTGGAAATTTACAGCGCACCATGGTGGACATTCAGTGATGCACTTCATAATAAAAAGCTATGCAAATGGTAAATAAAAGAGTGCTGAGATTGTTCATTGTCTGTTTGTCTTGTTGTTTGGACATGGGCTTGTCCATGTCCTGGGACAAGAGGTACCCCAGTTGACGCTCTTGATGACGCTTTTATTACTTGCAATGACTGAAAATTTCGAACTTGCTTAGTGACCCAAGTTGAGTAGCCATGGTGTAGGTACTCGTATTCACGGGGCATGAGGTTTTCAACCATTAGTCGGTCAAGCATATGAGTCATGTCAGTAATATCAAATGGTTTGCTAAAACTAAGAGCAAGGTTGTAAGCACAATGATTTCACCAGGTAACAAAAGAAAGAATCAAAAGACCTCAAAAGTCTTGTCATGATTCAATCATTAGCGATGTAAGAACCTTTGTTTATTTCTACAGTTGAGCAAACTCATCCAAGTATTGACTCTACATAATATCTCTCTTGCAACAAATATAAATGCTTTAACATTGATTAGATATACCTTTGCTAACATCTTATCATTTGTTGTTGAAGCTATGCTTTGAATGCTTGTTGATATTAAATTGTGTTACATATGCAATGCAAAGTTCTTGTCAAAGTCTTTTATCGCTTCTGCACTACGTTTGAGTTGTTCGAGGACAAACAACGAGCTAAGCTTGGGGGAGCTGATGCATCCAAAATGCATCTACTTTTCCAAGCACTTTGCCTCATAATTTGCTCCGGAATCTTCCCATATTTGAATAAAACTGCTGAATCTGACGCTGTTTTTAGCAAAGTCTCTTTTCTGGCTATTTCTGCAGGAAATAAAATCGGGGAAAATTACCACGTCAATTTTTATGGAAAAGAAGGACAATGGACAAAAGATGGACACGAGGAAGCGCTCGAGGGCCAAATGGGTGGGTCCCACGCGGCCCCTGTACCTGGCCGCGTGGGCCCAGCCCAAATGGGCCTCGGGCGCCGCCTCGCCTTCGGTCTTCGACGTACCCCCTCATATATACGAAAAAGTGCTTGCCCTAGGAGGAGAGGAGCTTTCGCGAAACACGCCGCCACCATCACGATCTTCGTTTCGGGGACAGATTGATCCAGGATTTCTCCTCCGGTGGAGGGATCCGGAGACCGTCTTCACCGCCATCTTCACCGCCTTCATCTCCATCGACCATGAGCTCCCTCTCCATCACCATGTGTGAGTAGTCCGCTGTAGGCATGTGAGGTGGATGGGGATTGGATGAGATTGATCATGTAATGCTACCCGTTGTTCGGGATTTTAGGGTTTTATCTTGAGGATACTTTTGTATTGTGTTGATGCACTCTTGCTATGTTTAATGCTTGCTACTAGGGCCCGAGTGGCATGATTTCAGTACTGAACTTATATTGCCCCATCATATATTTGAGTTTGGTATTTATCTGCAAAGTGTATCACCTGCTATTATGTTGAACCTGCGAACCCTAAACGTGACATATAGGGAAAACAAGGGGGAGATGTTTTAGTTTGAGGATTCTATGTGTTCATGAAGTGTTAATGCATTGTTCCGGTCTATTCGAAAGGGTAGACCTTAATTACCTGTAGTTCCAAGTTGGCCCCGGTGAAATGGGCAGGTTGGACAATAGATGTTGTGCAAATTCTCTTGGTTAGTACGCACAACTAAATATGGAACACATACCTACATATATCGGAGTTAGAGATAGGTCCCATTGTTATTTGTTTCTTATTATATGATCAATCTCATTCTTGCAACACCCCGCTATCACCTCATGCCTACGTTTTAAATCTCTGAGTTACACTTTCACTTTTCCGGTGAAAACTGGGAAACACTTGTTCACTGCTACTGTTCTGCTTGTTACTTGAATCATACTACTGCCATCACTATTACTGCTGCAAGTTATTGATATACAGGTGTGGTTGAGAGTGACGCCTCAATTGCCAAGGTCTTATTGATATTCTTGTGTTCCCATCGAGTCGAACTATAAATTTGGGTAATACTTCCCAACGAAGACTTCAGCGATCCCCTATACTTGTGGGTATCAGGGTGCCTTTACATCATAGTAAGCTAAGGAAGGAAGACCTGCAGCCTATAATTGATAAATTAATCAAAAAAGCTGCAGGTTGGAGGGGAGGCTTATGTCCCACGCAGCCAAATTAGAATTAGTAAGGAGTGTTCTTGCTAGCATTCCGATTTACTTGCTTAGTGTGATTAAGTTTCCCAAGTGGGCTATAGCCTTGATTAACTCTCAATTAGCCCGCTGCTTATGGGACAACTATGAGGGGCATTTTAAATAGCATTTAGCTAATTGGGGCCTGGTCTCCTAGAAGAAGGAATATGGGGGGCTGGCTATTCCTGATATAGCTCAAATGAATCTTTGCTTGTTAGCATCATGGATCAAAAAGTACAATCTTGATGAAGATCAGTTGTGGAAACAAATTATTGACCACAAGTACAATGTTAATGATCCAAATATTTTCCATAGTACTCCTACTGGCGTTTCTCCTTTTTGGAAAGGAGTAATGTGGGCCGCAAATGCTGCAAGAATAGGATACCAATGGAAGATTGGGAATGGTAAAAAGGTCAAGTTTTGGGAGGACCATTGGTTTGGAAACTCCAGCTTGGCCATCCAATATTGGGAGCTGTACATTTTGTGTAACGAACAAAATGTGGTAGTTGCTGATGTTTGGGATGGGGATCAGGTCAAACTATCCTTTAGGAGATGTTTTGATCTGAGACTTATGATTATGTGGTATGAGTTGGTCAGTATTACTGAGTCTATCCAGTTTACTGATGTTTCTGATGCCATTCTTTGGAAATTTGATTCTAAAGGGATTTATACGGTCAGTTCTATGTATGCAGTGATCAATTTTAATGGTGTTAAGCCTACACATGTGCATGCGGTCTGGAAAGTTAAAGTTCCCCCCAAAATTCATTTTTTTTCCTTTGGTTTGTCTCTCATAATAAAATTCTCACTAGAGATAATTTAGTGAAAAGACAAAATGTGGATGACCTTTCCTGTGTTTTTTGCTCTACCCCTGAATCTTGCAGTCATTTATTTTTTGAGTGTGTTGTAGCTAGAATTATGTCGGAGGAAATAAGCAAAATAACAGGGGAGGTGGTCATCCCTGCCTCTTTTGAGTTGATCGCTAGGCTTTGGCTTAGTGAATCAAAGTATGAAGTGGTGAATGTTTTCCACGCCGCGGCTATGTTGGTGTTGTGGAAAACTCGAAATGATATCTGTTTTAACAGAGTTGTTTGGATGGGTATGCAGGTGCTCTGGAGAAGGTTAAGCTATTTTCTTTCCCAGTGGCTAGTTCTGCTCTCAGGCGTTTCCAAGGACTCCATGCCCATGATGGTGGAAAGGGTGGAGCTTCTAGCTCGGGGCCCTCCCCTCTTGATTTGGCCAGATCCAGGATGAGAGACCCTGTGCCCCTGCTGGAACCTCTAAAGAAATGGCAGAAGATGGATTCCAGTTCTTATCAGTTTGATGAGGAATGGGAGAACACCACGCAGATGCTGGTCAAGACGCTGGTGGTGCAGTTGCTGTAGGATAGCTAGTTGGTGTTCTGGTTATGAGTTAGCTTCAGCCCGGTGCTCTTGTTGAGCGAGTTTCCTTTGCTGTACTCTGTGGGCTGCTTTTTCTGTTTTTATGTTTCTGAGGCGATACTCGATCGTTTCCGAGTGCAAGTAACATTTGTAACAGACCCTGATGGTTTTCTTTTTGTATGAAATAGAACCGGGGCGAGGCCCTTTATATCTAAAAAAAATGTTTTGGATGGACAACATGCGATGCAAAAGGGTTGGAAAACGCTGCAAACACTTGATTTTTTATTCTAATCATTTATGATTTTTGTTGAAATAGTTTGTGATCTGCTACACATGAATCTGTAGCTAATTTTTTGAGTTTTTAACAACTTTGAACTGTTGCAAAGAATAACTATTTGTTGTAATCGTTTGTAATTTTGTTGTTAAAAGTGTTTTTTTGTTGCAAATCAAATTCTAGAAAAAATTGTTGTTAATCAATTTTTGTAATACTATTTTTTATTGTGACGATTGTTGTAATTGTAAATTCCGGGTAAGATATTTGTTGTAATTATCATCGTTAAATCACCACAACGATGTATTGTTGTAAATATCAGTAAGATGGGGACCAAAGATATATAACCTGTCATTAAAGTGAATAAATTCGGTACTGTGGGGTGATTTCGCAAAAAATGATAAGTTAAAATATAAGAGGCCATGTCGTTGATTGTGTGCATAGGATGGTGATCGAACGGCTATGGAGGCGACCGATTTTTGTCTCAGTTACGGCCGACCGACGCCTAGGGCTGGCCGCGAAAAAAGGCTACGAGCCATCACATCGAACTCAAAACACTCCGTCGTTGAATATGTGAGAAAAGCGGATGCACAGCACGTCGAGTCGAGAAAAAAGATAAGTCGGCGATCATGTTTTCACCCGGCCGGCAAGTTTGGCTCTGCCCGTTGGTGACGGTCAAGAAAGTCGATGACTCTTGAATCTATTCCAAGACCGGCCAGAGACCTGAACAGAACAAAAACTCCATAGTCTTTCACAATTTTTCCTTTTCACAACTTGTCAGTTCACATGGATCAAGTGCGCAATCCTCGATCGTGCACAGCGATCCGCTAGGTCGTGGTCTTACACGATGCACCAAGCTTACTGCCAGCTGAGCTACGCAGATTTCTAGCTAAGTGTCTTACTATACGCGCATGGGTACCGCCGCACGAGCCGTCGGCGTTAAGCGGCCGCGACGGCGCCAGGCCTGCGCACCGTCGACATGCCCATGGATCCGACCGCGCAGCTCCTGCTCCTGCGGCCCAGCGCCTGCACCGTGACGCCGCCGCCGTCGGTCCCAAACCCGCACGGCTGGTCCTCGTCGATCTTTCCGATGCCCATGCTCTGGCTCCGCGGCGCGACACCGGGCCGCCTGGCGCGCGAGGCGGCACGGATGAGCTCCCGCACGTCGGCGTCGTCGCCCGCCGAGCGGTAGAACGCGTGGCTCCGGCTCCGCGGCACGGAGACCATCCCCACGGCCCGCGCCCCCGGCGCAGGACGCATCTGGCTCACGTAGAGGTCGCGCGCGCGGAGCAGCACGCGGAACGGCGCCCGCACGCACCGCCCAGGACGGCCAGCGCGCGCGCGCCCTGCTCGCCGCCGCCACCGACATGCCGCTCCGATGCTAGAATACAATGTGAACCAAGACGACGCTTGCCACGGAACTATTTATGGACGAATGAACGGGCTGGTGGCGAGTGGCGACTCGTTCTAAGTGAAGTGATGTGACGCTCGTTCGCGGGTGGGGGGCTGCGGAGACGGAGTACGGGAGGTCTGACGACTCGCTTGGTCGTACGTGGGGGCACGCCGCGGTTGGGCTTGGCCGGTTCAAGAGGGACGGGCTCTGCGTGTCGGAGTCGCGTTGATGAGTCCAGCCACAGGTAGCCACCATGAATATACGTGGTGGTGTGTCATGCAATCGGTCCTGACTCCCGGTGTTAAGCACTTCAATGGGCGATCTATTTCGGACTAAGGTAAAAAAAAATACTCCTCCAGGTGCTTACGCACTATAGCATGTTATATTTTAGGACGTTGCTAGGTAGTGGTCGACCACGATCTGGCTTACAGCGAGCTCGTCCTGACAGCCCAGAAAAGGAAAGGTCCGTGCGCAAGCCACATGACAGAAAAAGGAAAGCGTTCGCGCGCACACCATGACGCACGGGGCGTGCGGCCCAGGTGAGGATTTGGCGGGACCCATAAAGCAATCCCAGGACGCGCGTCCCAGGTGTTCTACTGTACCTCGCTGCACCATAGCCGCTGTTGGAGGAAACCTAGCTCGACCCCATGAAATCCAAAAGAGTTACATCGCTCCACAAAGCCATGGCTGAAATCGCTCTGTTCTCCCTTCGCCCTCTTTGCCCAAGTTTCAACAAGCAAAAGAAGGGAAAAAGAAGCAACGTAGATCAAATATTTACATCCCACCACATATCTCTTCAAAAGAACACAGATCCTACGAAATTGCATCGCCCACGGTATTTCAGCAGTATTTCAGGAAAGGGGTCTAAAAGAGGTTCCATCAGTATTCAGCAGGAGTAAAAGTTTCAGCAAGTAGAAGATTCGACAAAACACATATGTAAGTTTTTCAACTCTCAACTAACTCTTCCCATCAGTTTTTGAACGCACCATCAGCTCCTTCACCCAGAATCAAACAGAAGTAGATGATCCCTAATTTACATCCCTGTTAAAAAAAGATGTAGACAAAAATTTCTTGTCAGAAACCTGTGAATCTTCTGGCCTATAACTTTGCTATGTAAGAAACTGAGTTGATCTTGAGTAATTATCTTGCGAACTAGATGTAAAAGGTACAAATTAGTAATTGTTTGAGCAGAAAAATTGTCATAAAGATATCCCTAAGATGTCAAAAATAACTGTGTGGTGTAAGAAATTCTGGGATTTCATTGCCACATGAGGCCTGATCATGCTATTGTATAAGTTGTAAGTTTAGATGATCCAAATTTTCTCAATTGGAAGTAAAGTTAAATGCTCCAGATGATGTCATGCTACTGTAAGTTTAGATTATCCAGGTGATCCATGTACTTTTCTCAATTGAAAATAAGGTTAAGATGATTCATATGCTATCATGCTACTGTAAATTTGCATGTACCTTGGTACTGTAATTTTACTTCAGTGGATAAAACCCTTATCGGACAACAAAAAATATCTAAGGTTTTTTACACCTGTCTGTCACTTCATCTACCAAGATTTTTACTCATGCTGTAAATTTACATCTGGTTCATCTATAACTGTAAAAAATTGCGTGTAGAAATGAAATTGATCAAGCTTCAAATGTAACTACAAAAGTAGAACTGAAAAGGTAGGCGCACATAATGCAAAGCTTCAAATGTAAGAATGCACAATTTAGTCTAGATTTGAAAAGTAGAATTGCAGAAACTAAGTACATTACGAGCACGAAATGTGTGGGTTAATGTCTCCATGTCTTTTGTAACTCCACTGTGCCCTATGGGATACCCTAACAGCTTATTTCCCTTTGTACGAGCACGAAATGACTTGACGGCACGAAATAGCTAGGTCTTCGCCTTGTGGTAATGCACTAATTGATTGCAAGCTTGTAAATCTTCATGAATGGTGGTCAAATTGTCCGCATCGGCAGGGGCTGTGCACCTAATGACAAGCTGGGCTCCTAGTGTGGTTCACGGCATACATATTTCACTCCTCAACATTTTCTTTATGACATGGAGCACATAAAAAATCCCATCGTGAACAATTCTTGACTATGAACACATCGTTGACAGGCCCAGTGTTGATCCTAAGTTAATCCAGCACAACACGTGACACGGCTGGCCTCCTAGACTCGACGACATAGGCCATTGGTTCTATTTCATTTAACAAAAAAGAACAAACATAAATTGATTAGTTTGCATTTTTTACATCTGTTACATCGGTGCTAATAGGACAATCAATATATTGCACTTTAGTATTTTGACATGACTAGTTTTGTGATAGAGGAGCTGGTATTGTTTGTCAATGCAAAAAAAATATATCAATTGTCTATACAAAGAAAACAGGATGGCGGGATTTACATTTTCGCTTAGCAGTGTTCATTAAACAAAAAGTAAAACAATATCCCATCGAGACATCTTTGTGTAGCTTTGTATCCAGCAAAAATATGTACTATACTTATATGAAATATATATACTGATGGGTTCCTAGAAAAAAAATAGTTTGCTTGTGGCTGTTTTTTCAATGGAGGTTGTTAATAAACCACAGTATATAGTTTCATATAGCTACCTACATTTTCTACCACACCTCTTACCCCTCTCCCCTCCCATATCTGTATACTGAATTAGGTGTACATGTAGCGTCAAGCATCTGCCAAACAAAAGTGTTTATGGGTAGCCAAAAAATTACATTTGTATAACAAAACGCAAAAAAATGCAACTAACGGAGCATCAGTAATTGAACAAAAGCTACACCTACATTTTCTCCCCCCATGCTACAAAAATAACTTACATCTGGATCATCTAGCATCTTACCTCTCCCTCCCCGTATCTGTATATTATACATCTAGCTTCTAGCATCTACCAGATTTGTATTCATGTTTATGGGGTAGCCGGATTTTTTTTTCACAATTTAGCATGAGCTCGATGACAAACCCAAATGCACTAGTGGGAGCATCCGTGATCAAACACATGTGAGCCTAAGCACATAAGATACATCTATGACAGATAAGTAGCACCTTATTAAGAAAAGTGATGCATGCCAGAAGGATCTCCAAGCAGAAAGATTATGTCTAAAAACTAACCTGCAGGATCGATGTAGATGAAGAAATCCCAGAAGGTGCGCAGAAAGTGTTCACAGTAACCCAACGCTCCGTTCATCCTTTAGTCTGTGACAAAAAATAGGACCGATTCAACCACTTCCGCATTGCAAAAATACCAACTACAGACACGATTGAAGAATCCGGTCTAGTACAAATATTTCCAGCGAGCCGATGATACAAATCAATAAAAAACTTGTATAAGAACCCTATCTGTGCGGGGGGCGACTGGAATAGGATGTAATGAACAGGCAATAGCTCGCGTTTTTACCTACCCCTGGAGAAATCGACCGCCGCGTAGATCGGAGTCGCGGTGAAGAAACCCTCGAGCACGATCCCCTCCTCTCCTCTCCACCTCCAACCAAAGTCTGCACCCTCCCTCCCGACGGGATGTTCCTCTGCTTCAAGGCCCCACTACGCCGGCGACGGGAGGGTCGCGAAATCGCGGAGGAGGAGCTGCGGGGCGGGGCGGTGCGGGAGTGGGGAATGAAGGGAGAGGGAGAAAGGTGTATTGCTATCCGCACACACGTAGGAGTAAATGTCAGGGTGGAAACGGTCGAGTCGCTCGCGTCGTCGGATCCTGATCGCGCGGACGCGCCGAGTGAGCTCGCGATTGTCCAGATCGTGGTCAACCAATATAAAGAAATTGCGTATATTTTAATATATCGCTCTGAAAATAAAGGATTTTCTGGCTGTGTCCCACTTCCCTGCGCCGTGAAGTGTTTCCCGTGCACATACCTCGGGCTGCCGCTGTCATACAAAAGGCTTCCGAGGATGAGCTTGCCAGCGATTGTGGACGCCGTGTGCCGACGGCTGGCGCCCTCCAAGGCCATCTTTACACCACGGCGGGGCGCCTCGTGATATCAAGTCCGTCATCACTTCAATCCAAATCTACCTCGCGATGCGTTGGAGCTACCGCATGGCTGCTGCTCTTCCTCGAGAAGAGAATTGGAGCATTCTTCTGGAAAGGGACGGACGCCATCCTTGGAGGCCATTGCCTTGTGGCGTGGGCACTGGGTCTGTCAGCCGGTGGAGTACGGTGGTCTCGGGGTACTGGACCTCAAGCTGCTTGGGTTTTGCGCGCGCCGCTCTGGCTGTGGCGTCAGTGACAGCAGGCGGGATGTGGACAGGTTTGCCTTCGAGTTGAGCCGGAGGTGCAAGCTCTGTTCGACGCCTCGACTAGGCTCGACCTTGGCGATGGGCGCACGGCCCTTTTTTGGACCGAACCCTTGGCTCAACGGGGCGTTCGATCGGCAAGTCCGCACTGCCTCTTTGCCGCGGTTTCCCTGCAGCCTGGGACGACGCTCACCGTTGAGCAGGCGTTGTTAGATCGGAGATGGATTCGAGATGTCACGAGCCGCTGACCATCCCGGTGCTGACTCAGTTTCTGGTCTTGGTGGATGCGCTTCAGGAAGTGGTGCTCACACCGGGGACGGCGGATCGCTTGGTGTGGAATTGGACAGCCTCTGGAGTCTACACGGGCTCGCTCCGCTTACGTGCGTTCTTCGTGGGGCTTGAGTTTGCCCCTTGCGGCAAAACCATTTGGAAGACGTGGGCGCCGGCGAAATGCAAGCCATATCTGGCTGGCCTTGAAGCGCCGGCTGTGGACGGCTGACCGAAGACGGCGGCACGG